>CM073574.1:155690469-156290469 GCA_037074715.1 Magnolia kwangsiensis
TGAATGTAACACTGAACTTGCTGGCAACATCAATCATCTCTGCATTTGCAAAAAGAAAAATATGATTATTAAATAAAAAAGATAATGACATTTATATTTCTTACATTTTGTAATAATGATGGCTCCGTCGGCGAATGGGGGGCGACTTTTGTCAAGCAGCCAGTTATCACTGTATTACAATTTTCTCAAGTTCTGAACCTTTAACTTTCTGCTTTTTTGGTGCCGATTTCTTTCCAGATGTCGAGGCAAAAGCATTTTCATTCGGCATTGGAACCTGTTCCATACCAGAAGGTACCACAGTTAGATATTTATCCCGCTCTACAGTGGCATTTGCTTCTTCATTATCAGGCTGGTCGCCACCAGTCGGCGCCGGATTATCAGGATGGTCTGCATTGCCACTAGCAGGGTGACTTTTTTCATAAAAATCGAATAACAATCAGAAAATTGTCGTGATTGCTACGATGATAAACAAAACAATTCCTTCCCATTTATATTTCTTAGCTATCAAAAAACTATCTACTCTTAAAGTAATGGTGAATGTAACACTGACTTTGTTGGCAACATAAATCATCCCTGCATTTTCAAAAAGAAAAATACGATTATTAAACATTAAAGATAATGACATTTACATTTCTTACATTTTACAAAATTGATGCCTCCGTTGGTCAATGAGGTGCAACTTTTGCAATTTCTAGAGCAAGCCCTAGTAGAAGCCGCTCAGAGCTTTCTCATAAGGATTTTTCACTTAAAGCTTTTTCCGAACACTAGTAAAAGAGAATGACATTCAAACAGCCAGTGATCACCGTATTACAATTTCTTTAAGTTGTGAACCTTTAACTTCTTACTTTTTCGGTGCCGATTTCTGTCCAGATGTTGAGCCAGAAGCATTTTCATTCGGCCTTGGAGCTTTTTCATTATCAGGATGATCGCCACCAGCCGGCACCAGATTAACAAGATGGTTTGGATTGCCACCATTCGGCGCACCAACCGGCGCTGGATTATCAAGATGGTCTGGACTGCCATAAGCAGGGAGATTTTTTAATAAATATCGAATAAAAACTAAAAAATTGTCATGATTACTGTGATGATAAATGAAATAATTCCTTCCCATTTGTATTTCTTACCCACTAAAAAACTATCTACGCCTTAAGAGATAGTGAATGTAACACTGACCTTACTGGAAACATTAATCATCCCTCCATTTTCAAAAAAAAAAATATGATTATTAAATAAAAAAGATAATGGCATTTACATTTCTTACATTTTGCAAAACTGATGGCTCCGTCAGTGAATAAGGGAGGGCGACTTCTGCCATTTCTAGAGTAGGCCCCAGCAGGAGAAGCCGCTCAGAGCTTTCTCATAAGGGTTTTTCACTCAGAGCTTTCTCCAAACACTAGTAAAAGAGAATGACATTTAAGCAGCTAGTTATCACTGTATTAAAATTTCTTCAAGTTCTGAACCTTTACCTTTCTGCTTTTTCGGTGCTAATTTCTGTACAAATATCCAGGCAGAAGCATGTTCATTCGGCCTTGGAGCCTATTTCGTACCATAAGGTACCTGTAACGCCCCAAAAATCGAGGGTCGGGTAGAAACCCAACTCTCGAGTTCCAGAACATCACTTATGTAACATAGATACTGATAAATGCATGTTGTCTGTAGAATGACATTAAACAAGATTGAGACTAAGCCAAAACAGCATATCATACTCCAGAGACAGTTAAATTAGCAAGCGGAAGAATGTGATAGATATATAAAATATATAAATGATTGTAAGTCTCCATAGTGTGAACATGTTACTAGGTTAACTAAATACATGTATACTACAAAATAGAAAGAAAAGAATATGCATGAGTGCTCCAAAAATATAAAATGACAAGTGTCATGGCATCCAATCAACCTCCCTGTAATCTCGTCGATCAAAACACGGAGGAGAAGTCCTCCTCAGCATCATACAAGTCCAGCTCTGCTCCACAAGCAGTGCCCTCATTTGAAACTAAAATAGGGACTGGTGGGTGTCTGGAACACCATCCCGTAACGTGGGAGTGAGTAGCTAACTCAGTGGAATCATAGAATAAAGATTAACATATTATCAAATCCATCACGCGATAATGATAGAACAAACAAAATAAATATTCCTAAATAGTGTAATTAATGCATGGATGAAATGACACGATGGATGCACTCAAACATACTCCCTCATGCGGCACCATCTACGTCCGTGGCATACTTTCTTCCCACAGTGCTCCACATCTTCCAGGCACATGCAGTGCGACGTGGATATGATTACCGAGTTGTTATTAGTCCATTTCATACAGCAGGATTGGAAAACTAGGGTACCTCCCTTATATCAATACCCAAATAATGATTCTGTCTAAGGACATCACTCCTAATAATCTCATACGATGATATATTTTTAGGTCACTGCAAGGGCTGTTGCACGCACTCGTTGCACCGCTCCCCCATCACCTTATCAATACAGGCCTAGTTTATATCCTTAAGACTGCATCAGGACTCGTCGTCCCCATGCGGTGTCAGGATAAACTCAAGGTCACTACAAAGGGCTACCAGGGCTGTTGCTCGCACTCGTTGCTCCACTCCTCCATCACCTTATCAATGTAGGCTGACAACAAGAATATAGTGTCCCATACCACCATAATCTGCTCAGAGTAGGGTGCTCACTGATCACTACGGGGAGGTTTGTAGCCCCAGCGTAGGCCGACAGCTAAACCACGGTGTCTCATACCACCATGCCCGGCTCATGAGTCTTTTTGGATCAAGGTACCATGGTTAACAGGGTTTTCAATGGTAAGTTCAGTACCCTAGGTTCAAACAGTTATGACTCATACAAGGTGAACATACAATGGCCAGTCGGGTTACTTGACGAGCTCGACTTGTACGAGAACATCTCAAGCTGAGCGACATAAAGTGTATGAAATACTTCGTGTGGCCTAACCACTGCTGCCTGCCCAAAACACGACTCGCATTCATCGACACGTCCTTCGTGGCAAATAGAAGCCAACCACGAATTCAATCCATTACCGACTGCCTGGACCAGGTTATAGCCCCAAACATTTATAAATCAGCATCAGTGATCATATGAGAGTAACAGAAATGAAAAATAAACATTACAAGCATGTTGACAACATGTTATATCATATAACGTAAGCAATTCGACCAAACACATGTATTCCATACATGTACGGAAATCAATTCAATAATAACATGGAGGAAATCATGCACATCACCATACTAATTGAGAATTCATTCTCAAAGCTAACCTACAGCCACATTAGCTCAATACATACTAATACAATTATTTATACAAACACCTAGTTTACACACTTTTGTCCACATAGTGTATGTCGACCTAAAGTGCGCATTAGGACGAATCTCCTCGCCAAACAGATCATGCACACATTTCTAATATCATAACATGACAAATAACCATGGCAATCATTTCAGCAAAATACGGACATATATAGTATTTCTTACAAATACCTAAAATATCATAAATCTCATATTCTTCGTACGTATACGAAATGAAAAATGGACAGCATGTTCTATATATTAAACAGCGTTCTTGTCAGCAATCTACCATTAAATGGCATTAAAAGCTTTGAAAACAGGTAATCTAAGCGTCTAAGATCCGCACCTTTAACCAGAAATGCGTATTCGTTAGGATTCAGACGATGCGTCTTCGCCAACGAAAGATACGCCACCTATGGCAAGAAACAGGTCAGCTAGAACTCTTCTACAGCTAGTCTAAGCTTCAAATCAGGTTAGGGTTAGGGTTTTCTTACCTAGAATGAAATCAGAATCGTCGAAAGAATGATGCAGGTGGGTGGCTTTGGCACGTGGAGCAGCAGGGAAGACTCCCTGGAAGAATCACTAGCTTCTCCCTCACTTTCTCTCTCTTTTCTCTCCTCTCTCCTAAGGTTTTTCTCAATTTCGTATGGGTTAGAAAGCTAAGGGTTTAAGGCCCTTTTATAAGCCCAAACATGACCAAAATAGACTTTAAGTCAAGGTATACTTGGGTTATAGCCAAATCGGGCCTTTCCTGATCCAAAAGAGCATTTCGGGAGGTCCCCTGGCCGAATGCGGTCGGACTTAAGCTCATGGACATTGGATCCTGCTCACACCAAGTTTTCAGTCCGGTAGAGTTCCTAGATCTTACGTGGCGGACCAGTTTCAGTTCAATGGTCACAGAGACTCGATCGAGGATTCCAAGTACACTGATCTGAGTGAGAAATGTTCCCTGATTCGAGGGTGTATTTGGGTCAGATTCCAACGGTCTAAATGCTTATACTTAACCCACAAGCGAAATGTGCCAGATTTATTTAAATGACATTTAATTTTTAATAAATTTTACTCTTTCTCACACTTCTTGCTCCAGGCTCAATGAAATAGCCTTAGAACATCAGTTGGGCTTGATTTTCGAAACGATTGTCAAGTCCAACAAGGCGGTCGTAATGGTCTAAGATTGTAGATATCGGACTCTCGACGCGCGGTCTAGATCCAATACAAAGTTTCAAAGGGTTCCTGAGGGCAAACGGGTTTAGAGTTTGATCCTGAATTTTAGGGTAAGATAGCGTCAATGATTCTATAGGTTTTGGGTCTTACAGATCGTATTTAAAGCGATCAGTGTTAATTTCACAGCTAATCTAACGTAGCGCTGGCTAATTCACGTTAAATTCTAAAGAATTAGGTTTTAAATGATTTCTTGGCTTTGAAATTGGGTTCAGAAAGGTTACCAAGGTGTTATGGTTGACCCATTGCCTAAGGACGTCTAATTCCAGGTTGGAAAAAATTCGGGGTGTTACATTACCACAGTCAGATCTTTATCCTGCTTTAGAGCGGTATCTGCTTCTTCATTATCAGGACGGTCACCACCGACCGACGCTAGATTAATTAGATAGTTTGGATTACCATCAGCCGGCGTCGAATTATCAGGATGGTCTGTATTGCCACCAGTCGAGGCACCAGCTGGAGCCTGATTGCCACCAGCCGACAATGGATTATCAGAATGGTCTGGATTGCCACCAATAAGGCAAATTTTTGCATAAAAATTGAATAATAAGCAGAAAATTGTCATAATTTCTGTGATGATAAACGAAACAATTACTTCTCATTTGTATTTCTTAGCTATCAAAAAATAATCTACGCTTGAAGTAATGGTGAAGTATACTGACCTTGCTGACAACATCAATCATCCTTACATTTTTAAAAAGAAAAATATGATTATTAATTAAAAAAGATAATAACATTTACATTTCTTACATTTTTCAAAAGTGATACCTCCATCGGCGAATGAGGGGGGCGACTTCTGCCATTTCTAGAGCAAGACCCATCAGGAGAAGCCGCTCAAAGCTTTCTCATAAGTGTTTTTCGCTCGAAGCTTTCTCCAAACACTACTAAAAGAAAATGGCATTCAATTAGCCAGTTATCACTTTATTACCATTTCCTTAAGTTCTGAACATTTAACTACAAACTTTTTCGATGCCAAATTTTGTATAGATGTCAAGCCAAAAGCATTTTCATTCAGCCTTGGAGCCTGTTCCATACCAGAAGGTACCACAGTCAGATCTCTATCCCACTCTACAGTGGCACCTACTTCTTCATTATCAGGACAGTCGCCACCAGCCGGCGCCGGATTAACAGAATAGTTTGGATTGCCACCAGATGGCGCCGAATTATCAGGATAGTCTGCATTGCCACTAGCCAGCTCCAGATTGCCACCGGTCAGCTCACCAGCTGGCACCGAATTATCAAGATGATCTGGATTGCCACCAGTAGGGCAATTTTTTGCATAAAAATTGAATAACCAAAAAATTACCATGATTATTGTGATGATAAACGAAATAATTCATTCCCATTTGTATTTCATAGCTACCAAAAAACTATCTACACCTGAAACAATGGTGAATGTAATACTGACCTTGCTGACAACATTAGTCATCCCTACATTTTCAAAAATAAAATTATAATTATTAAATAAAAAAGATAATAACGTTTACATTTCTTACATTTTGTAAAAGTGATAGCTCTGTTGGCGAATGTGGGGGGTGACTTCTACTATTTTTGAAGTAGGCCCCAGCAGGGGAAGTCACTCAGAGCTTTCTCATAAAAGTTTTTCGCTTAGAGCTTTTTCCGAACACTAGTAAAGAGAACGGCATTCAAGTAGCGAGTTATCACTGTATTACAATTTCATTAAGCTCTGAACCTTTAACTTCCTACTTTTTCGGTGTCGATTTCGGTGCAGATGTCGAGTCAGAAGCACTTTCATTCGACCTTGGAACCTGCTCCGCACCAGAAGGTACCATAGTTAGATCTCTATCCCACTCTACAGCAACACCTACTTCTACATTATCAGGATTGTCGCCACCAGCTGACGCTGGATTAACAGGATGGTTTGGATTGACACCAGCCAGCATCGGATTATCAGGATGGTCTACATTGTCACCAGCTGGCGCTGTATTATCAGGATGGTCTGGATTGCCACCAGACGGGCAATTTTTACATAAAAATTAAATAACAATTAGAAAATCGTCATGATTGCTGCGATGATAAATGAAATAATTCCTTTGCATTTGTATTTCTTAGCTATTAAAAAACTATCTACGTGTAAAGTAATGGTAAATGTAATACTGACCTTGCTGGCAACATTAATCATCCTTATATTTTTAAAAAGAAAAATATGATTATTAAATTAAAAAAATAATGACATTTACATTTCTTACATTTTATAAAAGTGATGGCTCTGTTGGCGAATGAAGGGGGGTGACTTCTGCCATTTTTAAAGCAGGCCCCAGCAGTAGAAGCCGATCAGAGCTTTTTCATAATGGTTTTTCGCTCAAAGCTTTCTCTGGACACTAGTAAAAGAGAATGACATTCAAGCAGCCAGTTATCACTGTATTACAATTTCTTCAAGTTTCGAACCTTTAACTTCTCACTTTTTCGGTGCTAATTTCTGTCCAAATATCGAGCAAGAAGTATTTTCATTCGACTCCGGAACCGTTCCATATCAGAAGGTACCATAGTCAGATCTCTATCCCTCTCTGCAGCTGCATCTGCATCTTCATTATCAGGACAGTCGCTACCAGCCGTCATTGGATTAACAGGATGGTTTGGATTGCCATCATCCGGTGCACCAGCTGAAGCTTGATTGTCACCACCCAGCATCGGATTATCAAGATGAACGGGATTACCACTAGTAGGGTAATTTTTTTGCATAAAAATCGAATAAGACTTAGAAAATTGTCTTGATTGCTGCGATGATAAACGAAACAATTCCTTCCCATTTGTATTTCTTAGCTATTAAAAAATTATCTATGCTTGAAGCAATGGTGAATGTAACACTGACCCTGCTGACAACATCAATCATCCCTACATTTTTAAAAAGAAAAATATGATTATTAAACTTTTTAAAAAAAGATAATGACATTTACATTTCTTACATTTTGTAAAAGTATTGGCTCCATTGGTAAATGAGAGGGGGGCGACTTCTGCCATTTCTAGAGCAGGCCCCAACAAGAGAAGCCGCTCAGAGCTTTTTCATAAGGATTTTTCGATCAGAGCTTTCTCCGGACACTAGTAAAAGAGAATGACATTCAAGTAGTCAGTTATTACTGTATTACAATTTCCTTAAGTTCTGAACCTTTAACTTTCCGCTTTATCGGTGCTGATCTCTATCCAGATGTCAAGTCAGAAGCATTTTCATTTGGCCTTGAAGCTTGTTCTGTAACATAAGGTACCACAGTGAAATCTCTATCCCGCTCTACAGTGGCATATCCTTCTTCATTATTAGGACGGTCGCCACTAGCCGGCGCCAGATTAACAGAATAATTTGGAATGCCACCAGTCGGCACCGGATTGTCGGGATGGTCTGCATTGTCACCAGCCAGCATAGGATTGCAACCAGCCGGCGCCGAATTATAAGGATGGTTTGGATATCCACCAGAAGGGCAATTTTTTGCATAAAATCGAATAACAACCAGAAAATTGTCATGATTGTTGTTATGATAAACAAAATAATTCCTTCTCATTTGTATTTCTTAGCTATCAAAAAACTATCTGCGCCTAAGCAATGGTGAATGTAACATTAACCTTGCTGGTAACATCAATCATCCCTTTATTTTTAAAAAGAAAAATATGATTATTAAATTAAAATAGATAATGAGATTTACATTTATTGCATTTTGCAAAAGTGATGGCTCGGTCGGCGAATGAGGGGGCCGACTTCTGCCATTTCTGGAGCAGGCCCCAGCAAAAGAAGCCACTCAGAGCTTTCTCATAAGGGTTTTTCACTCAGATCTTTCTCCGGACACTAGTAAAAGAAAATGACATTCAAGCAGTCAGTTATCATTGTATTACAATTTCCTCAAGCTCTGACCCTTTTGACTTTCCATTTTTTTGATGCCGATTTCTGTACAGATGTCAAAGCAGAAGCATTTTCATTCGGCCTTAGAGCCTGCTCTGTATCAGAAGGTACCATAGTCAAATCTCTATCCCGCTCTGCAGTGGCACCTGCTTCTTCATTATTAGGACGATCGCCACCAGTCGATGCTGGATTAGCAGGATGGTCTGCATTGCCACCAGCCAGCTCATCAACCGACACCGAATTGCCACCAACCGTTGCACCAGCTGGCGCCGAATTATCAAGATGGTCTGGATTGCCACCAGCAGGGTGATTTTTTGAATAAAAATTGAATAACAACTATAAAATTGTCATGATTGCTGTAATAATAAATGAAACAATTCCTTTCCATTTGTATTTTTTAGCTATCAAAAAATTATCTACGCCTAAAGGAATGGTGAATGTAACACTGACCTTTCTAGCAACATCAATCATCCCTGCATTTTTAAAAAGAAAAATATGATTATTAAATAAAAAAATATAATGACATTTACATTTCTTATATTTTGTAAAAGTGATGGTTCTGTCGACGAATGAGGGGGGTGATTTCTGCCATTTTTTAGAGCAGGCTCCAACAGAAGAAGCCGCTCAGAGCTTTCTCATAAGAATTTTTACTCAGAGCTTTTTTCAGACACTGGTAAAAGTGAATGACATTCAAGCAGCCAGTTATCACTTTATTACAATTTTCTCAAGTTTTGAACCTTTAACCTCCCGCTTTTTGGTGCCGATGTTGTTCACTCCCCAAGTGCAGGGTTGTGATGTAATAATAAGCTCGGTAAGACCGAGGTCGAATCCCAAGGGATTGATACTTGTACGTTATCTGAAACTAGGTAGAAATAGAACTAGCCTAAGATGAAATCTAAATCGAATATAAATTGATGAATAATGGTGAGAGATTAATCTAAAATTTAAAGAATTCAGAGATAGGAAACTAGAGATTTAGAGGATCCACTTGCAGAGATCAGGGAGATCTTATGCCTGCTTCAAGAATTCAACTGGACTTAAAGTCCATCTTCATCCAGTTAAAGAGTGTAACCATGAAATCAAACTGAACTTCCTTGATTATAGTTTTTAAGAGATGAAAGGTATATGAATTTGAATGAATTCCATCACCAAACCATGCCCAGGAGACAAAGTAAACAACAGAATTAAACTAATTACCAACCAATCAACAATGCATGAAGGTTAGGAAGGGTATCGTCATCCGACCATACCCAAGAGACGATGGTGAACAACAGGACTTCCTGACATCATAAACATTAAAAGGAAGGAACATGCTCAAAGCTATCGCAGACCCATTATAATTTTAGTCACAATAGACCATTAAAAACTAAAAACATTCTCATTAATAAACTATAATGCAGGTAGTTCAAAATATAAATTAAAGTCATAAAATCCTCCCCATCACACTACAAGCTTCACCTCTTAGCCCTAGCTAAGAGGATTTAACCGACCATGATGGAGCTAGACATCTCAGAAGAAATACTAAGGAGAGACAATAATAAAATAAAATAAAAATAAAAATTACTCTACTCTCTGTCTCTCTCTCACGTTCCAACCCAAGCCAAGCTCGTCTCTTCTCTCCACGTCTCTCTCTTCTTATAGCATATGCAGCAAGGTTGGTGGTGTGCGTAGAGAGTCAGTGGAGAACCAACTCTAATTCCACAGCAGAAACCGAACGCGTGATCTCTATTTTTTGCAGCAAAACAACTTTCGTTTGATTTAATTGTGCGACGTGAAATCAACATATATGTTGATTCTAACACCTTGGCTAGGGCTATGGCCATCTGTTGAAGCATGTGAATGGTTTGGATCATCAATCCGACGGTGATCAGAAGCACACAGGAGCCCACAACATCCGGATTTCACGGACTATGAAACAGAGCCAACGCTTCTTGCGCTGGTTGTCGGTGGGGCCCACTCCTTTCAGTTTCTGCAAAATCCACTCTGTCCATTTGATTAACGTCGAAAAACCGTTCGGGAAGGGACACTTTTGGATTGATTTCGACGTGGCCCACAGAAGTTTTCTCACTGCCGTCCATCTTTCGTTTGGACGGTCAAAACCCTATCTTCGTTGTCATTTGTAATTCCGTCATCTTGGCTTCAAGAATACGTACCATGCGCTTCTAATGGACGATCCTGATTGCTCATTTGGATGAAGGTGGTGGGCCACAACTCGTCACAGTGAGCGATCGTCCGCTTGTGCAACAGAGAGGAGAGAGACTCCTTCCTGGAATTGGAAAGTCGGGTCAACCGACTCTGACCGGTCTTTCCAAACCGGTACACCGCGGTTGTGCACCTTCTGTGCAAACACACCCATGATCATGGGGCCCAGCGTGATGTTTATGGGAAATCTACTCTAGCCATTTGCTTTCTAGTCTAACTTCAGGGGTTGAGACCAAAATTGAAGCATATTCGGATACCAGGCGGGCCCCACTTAATGAATTAAGGGGCTGATCTGGCTGTTGGGACACTTTCACAGGGATCAAATAGATGAAATTTGACGTGTACGGTTAATTTATGATCTTCAGGCCATGTATGAAGTTTCGAGCTGAACGGATGGTGGGAACCCCGTGATCTTATATTCTGGATCAATTTTGGGCCACTTGAGCATCAGTTTCTCGATTTTCTCGAATCTCTGGTGTATAATTTTGTCAATCTTGGTCTCCCGGGGTTCGTCCCATGCTTTGGTGAATTCGGAGTGTCAAATTCATGCATTTATCACCTTTTTTCAGTTCAAGCTCCTAAAGTCACCTTGCAACACAAACATGAGTAAAATAGGCTGTTAAACAGAATCATGTTCGTAAATGCGGGTAATAACTGGGGTCTAATATGTAATATTTGACCCTCAACAGATGTCTATTTAGATGTTGAGCTAGTAACATTTATATTCGACCTTGGAGCATGTTCCGTACTAGAAGGTACCACTATCAGATCTTTATCCCACTCTGCAATGACACTTGCTTCTTCATTATCAAGACGGTCGCCACTAGCCGACACCAGATTAATGGGATGGTTTGGATTGCCACCAATCAGCGCTGGACTATCAGGATGGTCTACATTCTTACCAGTTGGCGTACCAACTAGCATCAGATTGCCACCAGCCAGTGCCGGATTATCAGGATAGTCTAGATTGCCACCAGTAGGGCAATTTTTTGCAAAAAAAATGAATAACAACCAGATAATTGTCATAATTGCTGTGATGATAAACAAAATAATTTCTTCCCATTTGTATTTCTTAGCCATAAAAAACTATCTATGACTGAAGTAATGGTGAATGTAACACTGACCTTACTGGCAACATTAATCATCCATATAATTTTAAAAAGAAATATATAATTATTAAATATAAAAAAGATAATGACATTTACATTTCTTACATTTTACAAAAGTGATGGCTCCATCGGCGAATAAGGGAGGTGACTTCTGACATCTTTGGAATAGGCCCCAGCAGGAGAAGCCGCTCAAAGCTTTCTCATAAGGGTTTTTCACTCAGAGCTTTCTCTGGACACTGGTAAAAGAGAATGACATTTAATCAGCCAGTTATCACTGTATTACAATTTCCTCAAGTTCTGAACCTTTAACTTTCTACTTTTTCAGTGCCGATTTTTGTCCAGATGTTAAGCCAAAAGCATTTTCATTTGGCCTTGGAGCCTATTCCGCACTAGAAGGTACCACAGTCAGATCTCTATCTCGTTTTGCAGTGGCACCTGCTTCTTCATTATCAAGACGGTCACCGCCAGCTGGCACCGGATTAATAAGATGGTTTGGATTATCACCAGCCGGTGCTGAATTATCAAGATGGTTTACATTGCCACCAGCCGACACCTGATTGCCACTAGTCGATACAACAGATGGCGCCGGATTATTAGGATGGTCTGGATTGCCACCATTAGCACAATTTTTTGCATAAAAATTGAATAACAACTAGAAAGTTGTTATAATTGTTGCATTGATAAACAAAACAATTCTTTTCCATTTGTATTTCCTAGCTATCAAAAAACTCTCTACGCCTTAAAGAATGGTGAATGTGACACTGACCTTACTGGTAACATCAATCATCCCTACAATTTCTAAAAGAAAAATATGATTATTAAATATAAAAGATAATGATATTTACATTTCTTACATTTTACAAAAGTGATGGCTCTGTCGGTGAATAAGAGGGGTGACTTCTACCATTTTTGGAGCAAGCCTCAGCAGGGGAAGCCCCTTAGAGCTTTCTCATAAGGATTTTTTGCTCAAAGCTTTCTCCCTACACTGAGCTTTCTCCCTACACTAGTAAAAGAGAATCACATTCAATCAGCCAGTTATCGCTGTATTACAATTTCCTCAAGTTCTGAACTTTAACTTTCACTTTTTCGGTGTAGATTTCTATCTAGATGTCGAGCCAAAAGCATTTTCATTTGGCCTTTGAGCATGTTCTGTACCAGAAGGTACCACAATCAGATCTTTATCCCGCTCTGTAGCGGCACCTGCTTCTTAATTATCAAGATGGTTGCCACCAGCTGGCACTGGATTAACAAGATGGTTTGGATTGCCACTAACCAGTGCAGTAGCAGGTGCTGGATTATCAGGATGGTCTGCATTGCCACCAGCTGTCATGCCCCAGACCCAAAAATCGGATTCACAGGAATCCCGATTGCCGAATCCGGTGCCGACAGCCTCCATAGTACCCCATCTCGGCTCTCAGCGTTCACACGCCAGATTTTGATCTTGGGGTCCTAAAAGGAGAATTTATATATATATATATATATATATACATTTAAATCGTAATAAGCATAACCACGAGATTACCCAAATCACAAAAGCAACATCATCATCACATATCCACTAATATAATCATTTGAGTACAATGCTGAAGGGAAAATACATAAATAAAAAATCAAGCTCCAGAAGACCGCTACACGCTCCAAGCTCAACACGGCTACAACCTAACATCACCTGCACGCATCTATCGTGTATAAGCTTATAGAAAGCTTAGAGAGTAGTGTAAGTGTGTGCACAAAATAAGTGTCAAGTATTCAATACAATACCATCATCATACAATACCAAAATTATTGGTAATTCATAAATCGTATATTATCGGAATATGCTGAAATACTGACAAGATCATAAATCATACAATGACAGAGTAAGCGAAAGTATGGACAAGTTCATAAGTCAATCAATATCAGAATACGTAATATAAAACAGCTATGCACTAAGGAGTCATAAAGAGTTAAATATCAGATGCCGAGGATGTAATGCAATATACAAATCCTGCTAAGTCTGTCTAGGCCATATAAGTGCAGAAATATAGCAACCCAAAATGTCATATGCCTGCGGATGTAATGCAATATACGTTGCGAATGAAATGACCATGTTGGAGTATGAAGTCGGGATAATAGTACATAGTATCGCAGGCTACGGGGTCCACCACAAGGACTTCTATCCAAACCAGTCTCATTCCTAAATTTGGATAGTCAGACTCAATGTGGTAGACTCTTGATCTCAGGTTAGTCGGGCGCCCAACCGAAATTCTTGCCATAACGAAGGTACACAATAATTAGTTACGCACCACCAGCCCGAGTGGATAGTGAATGAATGAGCATGCAATTCCTACTTAATAAGTCCACATATTAGTATGGTTCCTCTCTAAAAAATCACCGGGGTCTAGTACACTCTAAACCAGATCACCGCCACATTGCGCGTAATAAGGTAAGTGGAAGAGACCTCACTATCCGTCTGCCAATATCGGGCTCGACTCGTCGATAGCGGACCCATTCCTCGAGCTAGTCAGACTCAGCCTAGCATTGCCCCCTACTCTCGGGCGGATAAGGTCGCACCCCCTTCCAACTGACCATGACACAGTAGAGAGCGTAACCATCTGATAATCGGCACTCAACGCTCATCTACCCACTCGGTCTAGACGTTAGAGCAACCTCTGGAACCAAGAGGGTTTAGGGATTTTCACCCAGGGATATATATAGCAACCCATGTAGAACAGATTTTCGGTGTCCCATCTGGCCATCTACGATATGCCTGTGGAGGTTACAACCCTGATGTCGCAAGGGCATACAGTAATCATAGCACACAATGCAAGCTGCATGAGTCATACAATCCAGTCATGCATCAATCCTGCGCAAACCGTGTGCTCACGTGAGACAATCTCTGCCTATCAGGGAGTCTCATAACAACCAGCACTATGACATATACAATGGTCAATCATATCTCATAACAGACATGCAGATGATGCGTATGGGCATGGATCATGATGTTATGCAGTCACATACTCATAATCGGTATCAATAACCGGCATCAACAATCGGCCTCGACAATGTGGACATCTAACCAACATTGCCCCAAGGAGTGACCCTCACAGATCCAAACATATAATGGGCCCATGGCCTCACACAAGGGCCTAATATACAACACAATGGGCCTTACTCAAGGGTTACATGTACACAACATGTGGGCCCTGCTCATGGGCCTAACATACATCACAATGGGCTCCTTTGCCCGACCCTCAAATGAATCACAATAGGCCTCATCACCTAAGCCTCAATATACATCACATTGGGTCTTATACACGGGCTGAATACACATCACGTCGGGCCTTAAATACGGGTCGCATGTTCATCACATTGGGCTTCGATAATCAGAATCGGCAATCGGCCAAGACAATTCAAAATCGATAATCGACCTCAATCGATAATCGACAATCAGCCACGACAAATCAAAATAGGTAATCGGCCTTGATCGATAATCAGCCTCGATCGATAATCGGCAATCGGCCATCAGAATCAGTAATCGACCTCGATCGATAATCGGCAATCGGCCACAACAAATCAGAATCGATAATCGGCCTCGATCGATAATCGGCAATCGGCCACGACAAATCAGAATTGGTAATCAGCCTCGATCGATAATAAGTAATCGGCCACGATAAATCAGAATCAGTAATCGGCCTCGAACGATAATCGACAATCGGTCACGAAAAATCAGAATCGGTAATCGGCCTTGATCGATAATCAGCCTCGATCGATAATCGGTAATCGGCCTTGTTCGATAATCAGCCTCGATCGATAATCGACAATTGACCATCAGAATCGGTAATTGGCCTCGATTGATAATCGACAATCGACCACGATAAATCAGAATCGGTAATTAGCCTCGATCGATAATCGGCAATCGCCCACGACAAATCAAAATAGGTAATCGACCTTGATCGATAATCAGCCTCGATCAATAATCGACAATCGGCCATCAGAATCGGTAATCGATAAGAATGGGTCTAACAAGGTTTAAGGGAAGGTCACAATGAGAACAACTAACCATCATTGCCCATCAATGTGGACATTTAACCAACATTGCTCCCAAGGAGTGGCCCATATAGGGTCAAGTATACAGTGGGCCCATAGTCTCGTACAAGGGTCTAATATACATCACAATGGGTCGAATATGCCGGCCTAATATACATCCCCATGGGCCACGACCCATGGTCCTCGAATACATCATAATGGGCTACAACCCATGGGCTTCAATATACCTCAAGTGGGCTACATTAATTGGCAGCACCAATGGGCCTCATGTGCTCAAAGACGGGCCCTGCTCATGGGCCTCAAATACATAAAATGTGGGCCCTACACATGGGTCTCATATGCATCAAAAGGGCTACATCTCAGGGCCTTAAATACATAAAATGGGCCACACGTCATGGGCCTAATACATATCACAATGGGCCTCACCCACAGGCCCCAGATTCAAGCAGGTAGGCTCTATCATATGGGCCTTAAATACAAGACAGGTGGACCCTATCACATGGGACAATTCAGATGGGCCGAATCAAATGGGCCGATTCAGATGGGCCGATCAAATGGTCCAATTCAAATGGACCGATTTAAATAGGCTGAGTTGAATGCACCATTCATCCATTGCTAGAGACCATTATAGAGCATAAAAGAAATGAATCATATCCAAAGGATCATCTAGACCATACCATAAAAAATGGTGGTGATAATGATTTCCATAGTTAAATTTCTAATGGGCCCACCATAGTATTTATTTCCCATCCATACTATTCATAAGGTCACAAGGACCTGAACTGGGAAGGAAAACAAATATTATATCGAATCAAAACTTCTATAACCGGAAGGGGTTTCAAGGGTGGGCGTTCAACACCACTGTTTTCTGTAGGGTGGTCCACTTGATATTAGATTTGCCTTATTTTTAGTCTCAAGTCGTGAGACGAGGTTGCCAAGAGGATGGACGATAGGGATTCAACACATGCATCATGGTAGGGTCATACCTGGCATGGCACGACAATTGATGGACGATTGAGATGGAAAAATAGTTAGATGGCATGGAATGAAACTCATACATCAGGGGTGGGTCCCACCCATGTGCCCATCTAAGATGGGTCGCCAGATGAATGGATGGACGGTCTGGATAACATAACCGCTGCGTCTTCCAGCAATTGAACAGTGCAGATATAAGCATACATCATGGTGCGGTCCACGTAGTGGCCCCCTGAATATACATTATCAATATATAAAATATTATATAATATAATATTATATACCATATATGTCAGCACGTGGCAACAGATTACCCATACCCACCGTCCAGATGCATCTGGACGGTGTAGACTTAAGGTGGTTCCCACTTGATAGTGGCCCACCACAGCATTCATATATAATATATTATATTATACAGTATATATACATGGTAATATAATTTCATATATAATATAACATTATATATATAATATATCTATAGACGGTGAGATAAAGGTGGGTCCCACATAACAGTGGCCCACCACAACATTCATATATAATATATTATATTATATAGTGTGTGTGTGTGTGTATATATATATATATATATATATATATATATATATATATATATATATATACACACGTGTGTGTGTGAACCGTGTGGTGGCAGCGTCCAGTGTCCAGAGACGCTGGACGGCCTGAATGAAAGGGGCCCACTTAATGTTGTAGGCCCCACATGAATGGACGGCATGGGTTAACACATATGTCAAGGGTGGTAGGTCCCACCCGTCCACTGATGTCAGCAGCAGCAGCTGCTGCTGCGACAGGGAATGCACGGCGTGGATGAAGCCCTCGTCAAATGGTGGTACCCACTGTTCAAATGAGTGGACGGTTGGGATGGAAGGTGGGTCCCATGTGTATGGGCCACATACAACTGAGGTGGGTCCACACGTGTGGACCCACATGCTTTGGAGGAAACTGATATTTGTGTTTTACCCATGTCCAGCAGCGAGTTGCTGGACAGTGCGCGTACCACCCCCGTTTGAACGGTGGGGTCCACATGAGTGTGGCTAACCAGCCAAAGAGTAAATTGGTATTTGTGTCTTTCCTTACACCAGCGCCTGCTGTTGGATATTAGCAGGTACAGTACACCTGCCCATCTAGCCTACGTCCAGGTGGCCTCTCTAACTGGACGGACGGTGTGGATGTTATCATATACATACCACAAGGTGGGGTCCACGTGATTATGGCCCACCACTACCAGATCAAGCATATGATTGTTTTTCCCTCTCATCAATGTCTGCTCCTAGACAGCAGCTCGTCTAGCAGGTCACGACCCATCTGGCTAGTCTTTGGATGGCCCGTATGATGGCCTGGGTAAATATAAAAGGCATACATCACGATAGGGTCCACACAGGTGGTCCACACGGCTGGAAATTAAGTCGATATATGTATCCTCCCCATCGTCTAAGCCTACCCAAAAACATGCAACAAGGTGGCCCTGGACTGTGGCGGCAAGGCTGTCTCACTCGTGGACGGCATGGATCACACATACAACAATGGTGGGCCATCAAACCAGTAAAAGAGAGAGAGAGAGAAAAGCACCCACCTCAAGATCTCTTCTTCCTTCTTCCGCCAATGCGATCTAGAGCTCGAATGGATGGACTTCAACGGTTGAGATCAGACTTAGACGGTGGAAATGGAAGGTAGGAAGGTGGGCCACACTAATTTCTCTCTCATGGAAGCCATGGATGGTTGCTTGGAGAGAATGAGGGAGAGGGAGTGAGAGAGAGAGATTGAAAGAGAGAGATGAGTGAGTGATGTGGTGGGTGTACTTTGTGTAAGAGAGAGTTTGACTTTGGGGTTGCTTGGGGATGGGGTTGTACTTTGACATGAGATGTGATGTGGTACTTGATTGATGTAATGTGATGTGATTAATTTGAAAGATTATCTTGGATTTGTAAATGCGCGGCGTTTTCTCGAACTGAACGCGGGCCCACATCTCCTGGCTTGGGTATCGCCTCGGCGGGCGAGACACGGCATCGGAACTACGGCGACGACGCGGTTGCACTGGTACAAGTCTCAGGTTGAGATGACTCTGATATACGGAATACAACTTAGGATTACGCGCAAACATCGATTATATGTCGTGGGTCGCCGAAAATCGACAAGGAGGATCGCGAGAAATTTACGGAATAGTATAGACTATGATACGGGTCTTACACCAGCCGACACCTGATTATCACCAGCCAGCGTCGGATTATCAAGTTGGTCTGCATTGCTACCAGCAGGGTGATTTTTTGCATACAAATCGAATAACAACAAGAAAATTATCATGAATGCTACGATGATAAACGAAATAATTCCTTCTCATTTGTATTTCTTAGGTATCAAAAAAACATCTACACCTGAAGCAATGGTGAATATAACAATGACCTTGCTGGCAACACAATAATCCCTTCATTTTCAAAAAGAAAAATATGATTATTAAATAAAAAAGATTATGAAATTTACATTTCTTACATTTTGCAAAGGTGATGGCTCCATCGGTGAATGGTGGAGTGAATTTTACCATTTATGAAGTAGGCCCCAGAAGGAAAAACCGCACAGAGCTTTCTCATAAAAGTTTTTATTCAAAGCTTTCTCTGGATACTAGTAAAAGAGAATAACATTCAATCAGACAGTTATCACTGTATTACAATTTTCTCAAGTTCTGAACCTTTAACTTTTCACTTTTTCGGTGCCGATTTCTGTCAAGATATTAAGCCAGAAGCATTTTCATTCGGTCTTGGAGCCTATTCCGTACTAGAAGGTACCACAGTCAGATCTTTATTCTGCTCTACAGTGAAACCTGCTTCTTTATTATCAGGATGGTCACCACCAGCCGGTGTTGGATTAACAGGATGGTTTGGATTGCCACCAGCCAGTTCTAGATTATCAGGATGGTTTGCATTACCACCAGCCGGCGCTGGATTGCCATTAGCCGGCGCACTAGCTGGCGGCGAATTATCAGGATCGTCTGGATTGCCACCAGTAAGGTAATTTTTTGCATAAAAATCGAATAACAACCAAAAAATTGACATAATTGTTGCGATGATAAATAAAACAATTCCTTCTCATTTGTATTTTTTAGCTATTAAAAAAAATATTTACGCATGAAGCAATGGTGAATGTAACACTGACTTTGCTGGTAACATCAGTCATCCCTACATTTTCAAAAAGAAAAATATGATTATTAAAAAAAAATAATGACATTTATATTTTTTACATTTTTTAAAAGTGATGCCTCCGTCGACGAATGAGGGGGGTAATTTCTGCCATTTCTAGAGCAGGCCCCAGTAGGAGAAGCCGCTCAGAGCTTTCTCATAAGGGTTTTTCACTCGGAGCTTTTTTCGAACACTAGTAAAATTGAATGACATTCAAGCAGTTAGTTATCACTGTATTACAATTTTCTCAAGTTCTGAACCTTTAACTTTCCGCTTTTTCGGTGCTAATTTCTGTCCAGATGTTAAGCCAGAAGCATTTTCATTTAGCCTTGGAGCCTGTTCCGTACCAAAAGGTACCATAGTCAGATCTCTATCCGACTTTGCAGTGGCACTTGCTTCTTCATTATCAGGATGGTCGCTACTAGCCGGCGCCAAATTAAAAAGATAGTTTGAATTGCCACCAGCCACTACACCAACCAGCATCGGATTATCATGATGGTTTGTATTGCCACCAGTCAACGCAAGATTATCAAGATGGTCTGGATTACCACCAGTAGGATAATTTTTTATATAAAAATTGAATAACAACAAGAAAATTATAATGATTGTTGCGATGATAAACGAAAAAATTCCTTCCCATTTATATTTCTTAGCCATTAAAAGTATTTACGCCTGAAGTAATGGTGAATGTAACACTAATGTTGCTGGCAACATCAATCATCCCTGTATTTTCAAAAAGAAAAATATGATTATTAAATAAAAAAGATAATGACATTTACATTTATTACATTTTACAAAAGTGATAGCTCCGTCGGCGAATGAGGGAGGCGACTTTTGCCATTTCTGAAGCAGGCCCCAGCAGGAGAAGCCGATCAGAGCTTTCTTATAAGAGTTTTTTGCTCAGAGCTTTCTCTGAACAATTGTAAAACAGAATGACATTCTGTAACGTCCTGAAAATCGGGGGTCAAGCAGAAGCTCAGCTCCCGAGTTCTAACGCATCACTTATGTAATATAGATAATGATGATTGAATGTTGTTCGTATTAGTGCATTAAACATAAGTGGGATTATACCAAGTCAGCATATCATACTCCAAAGACAGTTAAATTACGCAAGCAGAAGACTGTGATAAATATATATAAAGTATATAAAATGATGTAGGTCTCTAGAGTGTAACATGTTATCAGGTTAAGTATATACATGTATACTCCAAAATTGAACAAAATGAATATACATGGGTGTTCCAAAAGTGTAAAAATAATAAGTTTAATGATCTCGACAGCTTCCCTGCAACCCCATCGATCAGAGCGGTCTACATAAACCCGCCTAATAACTGTATATATGAGAACTCCTCCTCATCATCGCAGAAATCTGGCTTTGCCTCACAAGCATCGCCAAAATCTGCATCTACAACAGAGTCTGGTTGGTGTTTAAAGCACCGTCCTAGGACGTGGGAGTGAGTGATCAACTCAGTGAAACTATAAAGTAAAGGTTAACATGTTATCAATTCAGTTAAGCAGTAATGATAAAACAGTACAGAACTCATGTCCTAAGTACTCTTGTTAATGTAAGAATGGTATGTTGTAATGATGTATGCCCTCGCCTGCACTCCCTCTTGCGATAACATCTAACGATCATGGCATGCACCACTCCTAGTAAACATATACTTCCTCACCAAAGTACCATGCAATACGATGCATGAGCGTATTATCCAAGTTCTTAGTTAAACTTTTTTGATACAACAGGATTGGAAAGCTAAGGCACCTCCCTTTATATCATATACCCAACATTGATCCATCCAAGGTCATCAATCCTAGCAGTCACATACGATAGGCAGTTTCTCAGGTCACTATGGAGAGGCTCGTCACCTCATCGCAGGCTTGGTTTATACTCTAGTTTACTACGAAAAGGCTCGTCACTTCAACACAATTTTTAGTGTATACTCGAGGTCACTATGGGCTCATCACCTGATCATAAGCCGACCGCTCGAATACAGTGTCCCATACACCACCGTATTCGGCTCATGAGTTTAGGTTGTTCACCGGTCACTACGGGGAGGCTTGTCACCCCAACGTAGGTCGACAGCTCGATCATGGTGTCCCATACACCACCATATCTGACTCATGAGTCTTAGTGGATCGTGGTACCAAGGTTAAATGAGTTTTCACCGGTGAGTTTGGTACCTTAGATTCAAGCAGTAGCGTCTATACATGATGAACATATATTGGGCCAATCGGGTTGCTTAACAAGCTCGACTGGTACGAGCATACGTCGAGTTGATCGACATGGAGTACATAAGCACTCCACGTGGCCTAACTACTGTCGACCTGCAGTGTACAACTCGGATTCCTCAAACCTATCTAGTGTGGCGAAATGACATCAGCCACAAACTCAAAAATTATTACCGATTACCTGGACTACGTCGTAGCCCCAAATACACTCCAATCAATAGCATACGCATGTAGTAGCTAAAGCCAGCATGTGATAATCAAAATCAAATATAAACCTTACTTAAGCAATTCGAGAAAACACATACTACATATGTTACCGTACATAGGTAATTCATCCATAAAACACGTAGTAGTAAGATAAGCTATATAAAAGAAACTATAATTATGTATAAAGGAGTTTAAGAATCCCATCTCAACACTCTCGTTAAATACATTCCACTAAGCATTTTCTCATTCAAGCATTTTATCAAGCACTTAGCTTACACATATTACATACATGTAATAAATTAGTAAAAACATATATTATAGCAAAAACCTTTCACAAAGGAGTTGCCACATATACAAAAATCATGCATTCTCAGTCAATAAACATGGCAAGCATAAATCATAATTGCATACTCATTCAAATATTTCAACATATACATGAAATACATTAAAATCAACATAGTTTATATATGTGCGTGTAATAGACAGGAAACATTAAAACTAGGCACGTTGGCAGAAATCAAGTCAGTCATAAATTATTACTGACATTGAAAGCCTTGAAAATCATAACCTAAACATCTATAGTCCGCACCTTTCACCGGTAGACTTGTAACGAACTCAGTTTAAACCCTAAGTCTTTGTATACAGCACGACAGCAACCTATAGCATGAAATAGGTTAGTTATTTCACCATTTCCTCTATTTGAATACCTAAACTAAATTAGGGTTAAAATTTCTTACCCAAGTATGGAGTCGGAATCGTCGAAATAGCGATACAGATAGGATGGTTCAGCACGTGGAGCGATGGGATTGAATCCCAAGAACTCTCTCCAACTTTCTCTCTCACTCTCTCTTTCCTTCTCTTTCTTTTCTCCTCTCTCTAGGGTCTAAAAATTCGTATGTGGAGGGGGAGAGAGGGTTTAAGGCCCTTATATAGGCCCAGAACTGATGAGAATGGCCCCAGGGCCATGGTATACTTAGGTTATAGCTAATAGTTAGTTATTTCGGTCCAACGGAGCTGTTTTGGAGGCTCATTTTCTACTTGCAGTCGGACTTAAGCTCTTTGACATTGGATTTAGGTCAGGATAAATTTTCGGTCCGATCGGGTCTACAGATCAACCGTGGTGGACCAGTTTCAGTTCAACGGTCACCGGCACTTGATCAGGGCCACAAGTGCACTGACATATGTTGGACATTTTTCATAATCCAAAGGTGTAATTGGGTCAGATTCTAACAGTCTGAGTCCTTAGATTTGGCCTGTAAGCAAACGACTCAATTCATTTCCTAAAGATATTTGCGTGTCTCACACACTTCGCTCCAGGCTCAAGTTGTGCATTTCTGGATACTATTTAGACTTGATTTCTGAAGTGGTTGTCAAGTCTAGCGAGGCGGTCATAACCGTATAGTGTTGTAGTAATCAGACTTTTGACGTGCAGTCTTGGTCCGATACGGAGTTTCAATGTACTCCCGAGAGCAACTGGGTTTTGATATAGATCTTAAGTTTCAGGGTAATATAGCGTCAATGGTTCTGCTAGTTTTGGGTCTTACAATTCATGTTTAAAGTGATTAGTGTTAATTTCATAGAGAATCTAGTTTAGCACTTAGTTAATTCACGACTAATCTCTAAAGGATTTGACCCTTAGTGATTTGTGCCTGAGGTAGTACTCGGGTCTTTGTACGGATTTTTCCTAGACGTTACACATTCAAGCAGGCAGTTATTACTGTATTAAAATTTCTTCAAGTTCTGAACCTTTAACTTCTCACTTTTTTTGTGCCGATTTCTGTTCAAATGTTGAGCCAAAAGCATTTTCATTCGGCCTTGGAGCCTGTTCCGTACCAGAAGGTACCACAGTTATATCTCTATCCCGCTCTACATCGACACCTGCTTTTTCATTATCAGGATGGTCACCACCAACCGGCATTGGATTAACAGAATGGTTTGGATTGCAACCAGCCGATGCACCAACCTGCGCCGGATTATCAGGGTGGTCTGCATTGCCACCAACCAGCGCCGGATTATTAAGATGGTCTGGATTGCCACAAGCAGGGTGATTTTTTTCATAAAAATTGAATAACAACTAGAAATTTTTCATGATTGTTGTGGTGATAAATGAAACAATTCCTTCCCATTTGTATTTCTTAGCTATTAAAAAACCATCTACGCCTGAAGGAATAGTGAATGTAACACTAACCTTGCTAGCAACATCAATAATCCCTGCATTTTCAAAAAGAAAAATATGATCATTAAATAAAAAAATAATGACATTTACATTTATTCCATTTTACAAAAGTGATGGCTCCATCGGCAAATGAGAGGTGGGCGACTTCTACCATTTCTGGAGCAAGCTCCTGCAGGAGAAGCCAAATTAATAGGATGTTGAACCAAAAGCATTTTCATTCGGCCTTGGAGTCTATTTCGTACCATAAGGCACCACAGTCAGATCTCTATCTCGCTCTGCAACGACATCTGCTTCTTCATTATTAGGACGGTCGCCACCGACCGGCACCGGATTAACAGGATGGTTTAGATTGCCATCAGCTGCACATCAGTCGGCGCTGGATTATCAGGATGGTCTGCATTGCCACCAGTCGGCGCACAAGCCAGCGTTGTATTATTAAGATGGTCTGGATTGCCACCAGCAGGGCGATTTTTTGCATAAAAATCGAATAACAACTAGAAAATTGTCATGATTGCTGCAATGTTAAACGAAATAATTCCTTCCCATTTGTATTTCTTAGCCATCAAACAACTATCTACGCTTGAAGTTATGGTGAATGTAACACTAACCTTGCTGGCAACATCAACCATCCCTGCATTTTCAAAAAGAAAAATATGATTATTAAAAAAAAGATAATGACATTTACATTTCTTACATTTTACAAAAGTGATGGCTCTGTCGGAGAATGATGGGGGGTGACTTCTGCCATTTCTGGAGTAAGCCCCAGCAGGAGAAGCCACTCAGAGCTTTCTCATAAGGATTTTTTGCTCAGAGCTTTCTCCAGTTTTTTAGAGTGTTGGTCCTTTTGGATAGGGAAGAAATACAGTATATATATGCAATTTGCGACTTGCGATTTGTAAGACGTAAATACGTTGTACACATGGCATTTTTTAGTTTTTGGCAGGGGCAGGATCACAAATAAACATCACCGTCACCGTGGGCCATAGGAAGGTTTCAACAATGGATCTTATTATCACCACCGCTTCCTACGGTGTGGTTCAATACATAGATTATAGTGGGCCCCATAGAGCCTTTCATGTGGGAAAAGGATTGGCTACTCCCTCTGACACTAGCCCTGTGGCTGGTGGTTGGTGCTCTGTGAGCCCCACCATGATGTATGTGTTTCATCCATTCCGTTCATCCATTTTTAAAGATCATTTTATTACTTGATCCCAAAAATGGGAGGTATATAAATCTCAAGTGCACCACACCACATGAAAACAATAGTTATTGGATATCCATTATTAAAATCCTCCAAAGGCCCACTACACTGTTTATTTGACATCTAATATGTTGATTAGGTCATACAGGCTCAAATGAAGGGAAAAAAACAAAAATCATCTTGATCCAAAACTTCTATGGCCCCAAAATGTTTTTTAATGGTCGATACTCATTTAACACTGTTTCATGTAATGTGGTCCACTTAAGATTGGGATATACCTCATTTTTGGTCTCATAACCTAAAATGTTCTTTAAAAATATATGGACGGCATGGATGAAACAAATACATCATGGTGGGGCCCACAAAGCACCGACCAACAGCCATTGGCTAGTGTAAGGAGTAGCCAATCTATTTCCTTTCCTGTGGCTACCAATAGGGACGTGGATTTCCTGTGTAAGGCTTTCACAGGAAGTTCCTGTGCAAGGATGCTGGGTGGGTCCCTCTGAGATGTTTGTGAGAAATCCACATTGTCCGTCCATTTTGAGAGATCATTTTAGGACGTATGTCCAGAAGTGAGGTGGATACAAAACTCAAATGGGACACAGGAGAGGAAACAATGGCAATTCAGTGAGAACCATTGAAGCATTCTTATGGCTATAAAAGTTTTGTATTAGGCTATCATTTTGGTATTTTCACTTCTTCCCATTGGGAATGACCTTATAAACGGTTTGGATAACATATAAACATCAAGGTGGAGCTCAGGAAGATTTCAACAGTGAGAATTTCTTTCCCCAATTTTCCCTTTCATATGACCCATTTGAGTTTTGTATCCACCTCAATTTTAGACACACATCCTAAAATGATCTCTCAAAATGGACAGACGGGGTGGATTTCTCACAAACATATCGGTGGCCCCACCCAACATCCTTGTGCAGGAACTTCTTGCGAAAGGCTTTCGCAGGAAATCCGCGTCCGACCAGTAGTACCCAATCCGCGCCCAACTCCACGTGTCCTTTGGAGATGGCCGCTAATATCTCCAGATTCTGTGGGGCCTATGTAAAACTAATGAAAGGCATGGATAAAACACATGTAGTGTGCCTTACAGCACCAACACGTTAGCACCCCAATCCGTTGCCGAATGGGAGGGGTTATGGGTTATCTGAACCATTCATAACATACCGAACCATTCATAGCCTAGGTTTATCTGAACCGTTCATTTAGTTGAGCCATTAGAAATTGTGAATGGGTTATCCAACTCCCTCTTTTTTGGGTTTTTACCTATTTGTTTCCTCAGTTTCAGTCTCTTTGGGTTCTCATTTTTACAAATAGTGGAGCTTAAGGTGAAAATGGTGTTGAGATATGGAGTTTAAAAAACTATTTAGATAAAATAAAATTAAAATGAAAAAAATAGAAAACTTATTAGTTTATAGAAGTCGAGGTGTGATGTGAGTCACTCAGCTTGAAATCGAATTTGCTCCCCTTAGACAACGTCTCAAGTGCAACAGGTTTCAGAGTAATCAACTTCTAGGATACAACGATTATAACCCGGTCCCAGCGGTGCACTCACTGTACACGGGCTCAAAGCACTTGTAGTCTTAACTCAAACTAGAAAATACTTAAATACAAATTTTTAAAGAGAAAATCAATTTTCTAATCTATACTAAAAACCAAAAAGTAAAAGTCTATTTATAGACTTTGAGAAGACATCCTTAAGGGTGTAGAGAGACCCTTTCACAAAGGGTTGTAACTATTGGGTTTAAACCTAATTGGTGTGACCCTTAAGCTTCAAAAGACACAACTTTTCAAAACAAAAATTGAAAGGATGCAACCTTTCAGACTTAAGTGAAAAGACACATCCGTAGGGCACATGCACACCTATGGCCACGGCCATGGCCCGTCCCAACGGATATTTTGAAAAACTAAATTATTTTAAAATAATTTAAAATACAACAATCCCCCACTTGTTTCAAAATTTTTGACATTTCAGGTTAAGATGGAAGAGTTGTGCAATGATGCCGGTGTCACCATAGACTTGAATCGACATTAGAGTAAGCATGACAGGTCTACAAGAATTAGGTGATATCATAGTGTTGAACCTAATTTCTTTTGGTCTATTATTAAAAACTCAAATAGAATAGGTGGAATTTAATTTAAGGTGGAAAGCAAAAATAACTAATGACTGAAATTGAATAGACCCATGGTTGAGATTATTCTTCTAATGAGGTTTTTTAAATATGGGTCACCCCTCAACAGAGCCCAGTCTGAGATCAAGGATAATCATACTCAGGTCAGTGGGGAGTATGGCCCCTAAAAGTACAAGCCCAATATTTTATGCAATGCTATTGATGTATAGGATTCTATGCATGTGGGACCATAATTCCATGATCAACACCATTGCTCTTGGCTCTCACTTATAATAGGTGATTGTCCAAAACCAACTAAGGTTATCAGTGTTAGATTTTGTTATTAGTTAGATGACCCACACTTGAAAAACAAAGCTCATTACGATGTCGTTTCTTAAAGATAATTTGTGCCTCTCAAACCGTGCAACTAAGCTCTTGCGTATTGTCCCTAGGATTTAATAGAGCCCAAACCCTCATAAAATCTGTATCTCTTCTCGGTATTAGAATAGTACCTATCATTGATTTGTAGAGGTGTACACGAGTTGAACCGAGTTGAGGTTGGCATAGCTCGACTCAGCTCGGCCACTAGCTGACCCTAGCTCGAACTTAGCTTGGCTCAGTTCGGTCAACAGCTTGGGCCAATTCGAGCTGAGTTCAAGCTAAGATCAAGCCGAATTCGCTTGTGCATCATTTTTACAAACACATAGAGTGCACCTTCAATTTCTCACTGCATATAAAACAATAATGAATATTTTATCAAACACCATCAAAATCAAGACACAGGGGTATTTGTTTCATATCCATGCCTTCCTCGTCACCAGCTGACACTTCATTGAGTCATTTCATCAAACACATGATGAGCAGCATCAATATCAACATAACCGAGTCATCGAACTAGTTCGATTCGAGTTGGGGTTCGATTTAAGTTGAGTCGAGCTTGGGCAAGCTTAAGCTTGTTTAAAAAATTTTCAAGTTCAAAAAATCAGCTCGAACTCAATTTCGAACCGAGTTGAATCAAGCTTTTTCAAGTCGAGTTGAGCGAGCTAACTGAGCTAACTCGGTTTGGGTACAACCCTATTGATTTTTACTACAAAGAAGACAAATTATTGTCCCTTTAACCTTGCTCTAAATAAATAAATAAATAAATAAGAATTTGATGAATGAATACAGGGTGGACCCACACACAAAGCTATGGTTGTTATACCATATATATCACTCCCTGTGGTTTGACCCAACTGAGCAATATATCTTAGATGGAGTTTTTCCCTGTAACCAGATAGTACCTGATGGACGGATAGAATTTTACATATACAACATGGTGGGCATCACTAGGGATGTTGTATGCGCTGCTTTAAAAAGGTATTGAAGAGTAAGATCTGGTCCAGCAGCGCCCATGGTTGGTAATTAGACCGATGGTTGGTTGCACCCAGACCCAGGAACCTTCCAAGATTTAAAAAATCCAACCGATCAAGCTGCTACCTTTTTCCTTTGAACGTGGACGGGAACTTTCGAAAACCTGTGTATCAATAAAGCAGTCAGTGTATCATAATACGATCCTGTTGATTATTTGTCATCTCGATTAAAGGATTGCCTGCTATTAAAAACTTCCTTAAGGCTTATTGTAATGCTTATATGTCATCTAACCTGTTGATTAGGTCATGCATATGAGTGTTCAATCACGACTCTTTTCTAAGATGTCATATGAGATTTGGATATACTTTTTTTTTTTTAAGCCTATGCCATGAAATAGTTTAAAAAATGGATGGAAAGCTCCCACTGAGCACTGTCAGTAGCCACATCCCTACTGACGCTATCAGTAACCAATTCGCATCCCCAACGATCTGGGTGGCTGGGAATCCGGGTCCGCCTGCGGGTGGGAGGCGTGCACTCCGCCAACAGAAAGTTCCTCTACCCGAGCCACAAGCAATTGACGCCCAGAGACTTGCATGATACGTTTCCTAATCGGCCACGCATCTCAATTCATACAGGTGGGACAATCTCCCAGATTGGGAGATCCCAACCACTAATAGCACGACCCGTCTGTTGGACCCAAATCAAGAGTCTATATTCTCCTACAGAGGCCAAATTTGCAGATACCGCCAATCCACATTAGAACAAAACAGATCAACGGTATGGATTACCGAACAGCGGGCCCACTTACCGCAATAATAATAAATAAATAAATCCACGATGAAAATGCAGACGGTGCTTTCGCTTGAAAAACACACGTTGAAAACGAAATCGCGTTGTTGCTTCCTATATTTATATCTTTAGTTCCAAGACTTTACAAGCAAAACTTCTATCGAGCAAAAACCATGTCAGCCAATCTCTCTCTCTCAAAACCCTTCTTCCCTCTTTCCAAAACCTATCATCTTCATCCCTTCTCTTCTTCCTATTCTTCTTCTATAATCAATCTCAGCCCTCTAGCAAGGGCCCCACAACTTTCTTTGGCACCTCCTCCTCCTTACCCAAGACAAAACCTCCTCTCCTTTCCCTTTTCCCTAATGATATTCTCATCAAATAAAAAACCCCACAAAACCCTTCTTCATCTTCTTCTGATTTCAGTAGCCCCGACATAGATGACTGCGTGGCCCACCATCACAAACTTGTTGAACAAGCATCCGACCTCCCGTCATCAGAGTCGTTCATTCCGCAACCCCATCACATACCACCATCTTAGCCGCTACCCCGCCACAGCCCAGGCACCACCATCTTAGCCGCTCCTCCGCCACAGCCTAGTATTTTGAATTAGGGTTCTTAAACAATAATTAGGAAGTTTGCTTCATAGAAAGAGATCGGTTCTTCATTTATAGTTTTCAATGCATAAAAACTCTTCGGTGGACAACTCGTTCTCATAGAATGCCCGGGCAAGGTTGACACACTTTCTTCGTAAAAGTCTTCTAATCCTTCATTCAGATATTCCAATTCGGCCATTTCCTCATCAAAATCCATTCCCCAATTCTCGTTAGGAATAAACTCACTTGATGAAGGAACTGCATGTTCCACTTCAAATTCTTGGGTATCATCATGTACCCCTTCGTCATTCTTCTTTTTCAAGTCCTTGGCTAACACGGCCGATTCATTATAATAAACATCACAGCTAGTGATAATTTTGGGGGCACTTGGGTGTCACAAACGGTATCCCTTCACACATTTTCTTTAGCCAACAAATATGTATTTCTTTGATTTTGATTTTAATTTATTTCTTTGGCAACTTCGTATTAGTACATAAGTATCACAACTAAATATCTTTAAATTCGTATAGTCACAAGGAGTTCCAGACCATACTTCTTAAGGAGTCTTTTCCCCTAATGCCATTGAAGGTGATCGATTGATAAGATAACATGCTGTGGACATGGCTTCCGCCCATAGCCCTTGTTCAAATCTCGCATTGCTTAACATACTATGAGCATGCTCCATTGATGTTCAGTTCATATGTTTGGTAGTACCATTTTGTTGAGGAATTTATGTGATAGTGAAATGTCGTCGCATAATCCCTTCATCCTTATAAAATCATGCAAACTCATTGGAGGTGAATTCCTTTTTGTTATCGATTCAAAGAGCTTTGATGTATTGCTCAATACTCTTTTCTGTGAGGCCCATCTCCTAACCCGTACTGTTCCGTAGGCTTTCACGGTCCTCCCGGTCGAATTCCGGCAACCCTCGACCTGTATCCGACGTTTGTGCGCGATCCTAAGCCGAGTCCTGCGTACCGAAGTCAGCTCAGTTCGAGACTTGTATCATTGCGACCGCACCGTCGCCGCGTCTCGGGGGCCGATGCAATACCCAGGCCAGGAGATGTGGGCCTGTGCTCAGTTTGATGAAAACACTGGGCGTTATAAATTTCGAGAGAATCTCTACGATACGTTACATCAATCAATCAATGTAAAAGTCAAGTACATATCTCATCACACCAATTCCTCTCTCACCCACAAGTCAATAACACCCATACCTATCTCATCCCATTCTTACCAAAAAGTCAAGAAAATCCATACATTTCCATATCATATCCCTTACACCATTCCTCTTTCTCATTTCTCATTTCTCATTTCATTCCAAGTAAATTCCAAGAGAGGACCGTTCAAGCTCTAAGGAGAGCTTTGTGTGTGACCCACTTCTTACCACCCTATCTCCCATCCTAGCCATCCAACCTTCATCAACTTCCATTAAAGTTGAAGCTAAGAAGACAAGGATTCCAAGGAACTAAAGGAGTGATATAGGTGGGTGATCCATCGTTGATTTCTATTTAAGAGCCCACTTGTGGTAGGACCCAATTGATGTATGTATTGTATCGTGCAAAGGGGAGCTCATAGTGGCAGAGCTCCCACGCCTCACATCTCTTTATCTCTCTCTCTTTTCCCCTTTGCAGCCCATCTTGATGAATGGACTAGATCCACACCATCCATTAGTGGGCCACGTGTATGTGGGGCCACCTTGATGTATGTGGTTGGTGAGCCACGTGTACGTGGACCCCACCTTGATAGATGTATTGGATCCATACCGTTCAGCCATGGGACTCCGCTGCTGGACCGTACAAAGAAAAAACATAAATACCAGCTTAATCTGAGAGCTGGTGGGTCCCACACGTGTGGACTGACCTTAATGTATGGTTTCATCAAGGCCATCCAGTCATGGACTGGACTGTATGAAGTGTAAGCACTCATAACGGCTTGGTCCGTGGGGCCCTGGGCCACCACGTCAATTTTGTATGTGTTTTATATGTACACCGCACATCTGTGTGGGACCCATCTGACAAATGCACTTCATTCACGTCCTGATGCGTGGACGGTGGGTCCCACATCGATGTATGCGTTGTATCTGCAGGGTCCGATGGTGCTGACGCACCTGAGGTATGTGTTATATCCCAACCGTCCATCTAAGGACGAGGGACCATGTATATGTTGTATCCGTACCATAGGACGGTGGGATCCACTGGCATGTATGTGTTTAGTTGCACCTGGGACGGTGCTGACCCACCCGAGGTTGGGACTCATCCACACTGTCCAGATCACGGACGTGGGTCCCCACCAGATGAATGTGCTTCATATCCTGCCGCGGGCCTCTGATGCATGCATTCTATTTAGTGGTCCATCTGGACGCTAGAGCTTAATGATATAATTATTAACATTATTATAATATAATACATAAATCTGGTGATGGTGGGTCCCACAAGCATGGACCCACCTCGTGCATGTATTCTGTATCTGCCATGATGTCAGCAAGTTCCGTGGTACCCACCAGATGTATGGGTATTACCGTCTAAACTTTTGTACCGGCGTGACCCACCGTTGATGTATGGGTCTCATCCACACCATCAGCTGAATTGGGACAGTGGGACCCACCTTGAATGTATGTGTTTCAGCACCGTTGAGCGGGTGTTGGATGGTGGGGCCCATGTAATGTATGTTTTGAGCGGGTGTTTCAGCACCCACATTGATGTGTGTTTTATCTATGTTGTCCAATCACGTGGGCCTCTATGAAGTATGTGTCTCATCCTTACCATCCATATCATAGGACGGTGGGACCCATGTAATGTATGTTTTGATCCACACCACCCATTTGTGTGGGCCTAACCATGATGTACGTATATTATACACGTTGTCCAACCGTTGGACGTGCTGTCAGTGTTGTCCAATGTTTGAACCGTGCTGATTTACATGGACAATGTGAGCCACATGCCTCTTAGAATAATAGTGTACAGTGATACCCATGTTACACCTGCAACTATTGAAATGATTTTATATGTAATCCAAGCTCCCATATAAGGCTCATTGGTGCAGCCATTGATACGGCCACTTGATGTGTATGGGCCCATTAGTGCGGCCCATATGATGTGGCTCATTTGATGCATGTTGGCCTAGATAGAGAGGCCCATTGTGATGTATTTAAGGCCCACAGGTAAGGGCCCATTATGATGGAATTGCGGCCCAGATGGAGAGGCCCATTGTGATGTATATTAAGCCCATGAGTGAGGCCCGATGTGATGTATACAAGGCCCATATGATGGGGCCCACCTGCTTCAATCTAAGGCCTATGGGTAAGGCCCATTGTGATATGTATTATACCCATTAGTGCAGCCAATTGATGTAATCAAATTGATGTATATAAAGCCCATTGGTGCAGCCCATGGACGCGGTCCACTTGATGTATATGAGGCCCATTGGTACGGCCCGTGGATGCAATCCACTTAATGTATTTGATGGCCCATGGGTTAAGGCCCAATGTGATGTATATAAGGGCCACGAGGCCCAATGAGCCGTATGTGGGGCCTTTGTATGGGGCCAAATGTGATATATATGAGGTCCATTGCGATTTGTGATTACTCCATGATGTATGTAATGGTGGGCCACGCCTTGGGAGCACTGATGGTTTAATGTCTACATTGATGGGCAATGATGGTTAAATGTCCACATTGTGACCTTCCTTTGGGCCTTTTGTTAGGCCGATTCTGATTGTCGAGGTCGAGTCCAATTAAGGAAGCCGATTTCATTTGTTGAGGTCGATTGTCGAGGCTGATTCCGATTCTAATTGTCGAGGCCAATTCAGATTGTCGAGGTCGAGTCCGATTGATGAGGCCGATTTCAATTGTCAAGGCAGATTCCGTTTGATGATGCAGATTCCGTTTGTCGAGGCCGATTCTATTTGGTCGAGGCTGATTACGTTTGACCGAGGTTGATTTCGTTTGTTGAGGCTGATTCTGATTGTCGAGACAGATTCCGTTTGATGAAGCCAATTCCGTTTGTCGAGGCCAATTTTGATTATCGAGGCCGATTCCGTTTGGTCGAGGCCAATTTCGTTTGGTCGAGGCCGATTTCGTTTATCGAGGCCGATTTTGATTATCGAGGCTAATTCCGTTTAGTCGAGGCTGATTCTGTTTGGTCGAGGCCGATTCTGTTTGTCGAGGCCGATTCCAATTGTTAAGGTTGATTCCAATTATTGAGGCCTAACGTAATGTATATAAGGCCCATGAGATGTGGCCCTTTGTTATGTATATTTGGACCGTGTTAGAGGCTCATTGTGATGTTTATGTGGCCCATGTGATGCGGCCCACGTGATGTATATGAGGCCCAATGTGGAGTATTTATGGCCATCCATTGAGGCCCACCTTGATGCGATACATAATGGACTCATGTGAGAGGCCCACTGCGACGTGTTTGGGGCCCATGGGTTGTGCCCATTGTGATATATTTGGGGCCCATGGATTGTGGTACATTGTGATGTAATCGGGGCCCATGGGACGTAGCTCATCCGATGTATATAGGCCCATGTGATGTGTATTATGCCCATGTGGCGCGACCCATTATGATTGTATGAGACCTATTGTGGTGCATTTGAGGGCCAGGCTATGGAGCCCATTGTGATGTATGTTAGGCCCATGTGAAAGGCCCATTGTGATACGTATTAAGCTCTTGAGTGAGGCCCATGGTATTGTATATTAGGTCCTTTTGTGAGGCCATGAGTCCACTATATGCTAGGCCCTATGTGGGCCATCCCTTGGGGGCAATGTTGGTTAAATGTCCACATTGTTGAAGCCGATTGTTGATGTCGGTTATTGATACCGATTATGAGTATGTAATAGCATAGCATCATAATACATGCTCATACGCATCATCTGTATGTTTGTTGTGAGATGTGATTGACCATTACATATGTCATTGGGCAGGTTGCTATGAGACTCCCTGATAGGCGGAGATTGTCTCACATGAGCGCACGGTATGCGTAGGATTGATGCATGACTGAATTGTATGACTCATACATCTTGCATTGTATGTTGTGAGCAGTGTACGCCCTAGCAATATTAAGGTCGTGGCCTCCACAGGCATATCGTGGATGGCCAAATAAGACACCAGAAATGTTTGATTCTAGAATACGGGCGTCATAGATGTCCATTGATGAAAATCTCTAGACCTTCGTGGTCAGGAGACGCCCTAACGTTGAGACCGAGTGAATATATATGAGCGCATGAGGGTCGTATACCAATAGGTCATATCTCTCACTGTGTCATGGTCGGTTGGGGGGGTGTGACCTTACCCGCTTGAGTGAGGGGATAATATCTAGGTTGATTTTGACCCGCTTGAGGAATGGGTCTGCTATCGAAGAACCAATCTCGATATTGGCAGGTGGATAGTGAGGTCTCTTTCACTTATCCAGTTGTGCGCTCGGATAGGGACGACAAGTTGGCGTAGAGTATAATGGACCCTGATGCTGATTCCAGAGAGGAACAATACTGATATGTGGACTTATTGAGCAGGAGTTGCATACTCATTCATTCATTCATTCACTATCCACTTGGGCTGGTGGTGCGCAACTATTTGTTACGTGTACCTTCGCAATGGTCAGGATTTCGGTTGAAGCGCGCGACTAACCTAAGATCAGGAGTTTATCACATTGAGTTTGACTATCCAAATTTAGATATGAGACTGGTTTGGATAGAAGTCTCTTGTGGTGGACCCCGTAGCCTACAATTTTATGTACTATCATCCAGACTTCACATTGGTCATTTCATTCGTATCGCATATTGCATTGCATCCTCAGTACACAGTGTTTGACTTACTGTCTCCACATTGCATAGCTGATATACATTACTTCCTCAATATATGATATCAGATTATTATATTTTTGCATTGCATAGCCTGAGTAAGGCTGATAGTATTTATGGGCATATCCGCATGTTTTCGCATTATTCTGACATTGTATGATATTTGGGCTTGTCAATTTTTCCGCTTACTCTGATTACTTTGATATTGCTTACTTGACACTTACCTTACGCACACACTTTCACCACCTTCTAAGCTTTATATAAGCTTATGCACGATAGATGCATGCAGGTGGCGTTAGGTTGTAGCAGCGTTAATCTTGGAGCGTGCAACTGTCTTCTAGAGCTTGATTTTATTTAACATATGTATTTCCATTTCAGCATTGTATTCAAAGTTTATATTAGTGGATATGTGATGATGATGTTACCTTTGTGATTTAGGTAAACTTGTGGCTATGCTTCTTAAAAGACAAATGTATGTTGAAAAATCCTCCTTGTAGGATCCGAAGATCGAAATCTGGTGTATGCACGCTAGGAGTAGAGAATGAGGTACTACGAAGGCTGTCGGCACCGGATTCGGTGAACGAAAATTTTGTGAGCCTGATTTCCGGATTTGCGGCATGACACTTTTCAACTTCCACCTTTAAATACTTAAAATAGGTGAAAGCATCCCACTTTGATTTAAGAGTACAGACCCACACCTTTCTTGAGAAATCATCGATGAATGGAATAAAATATGATGGTTCGAAATGATACAAGGCTAAATTAGTTGTGAAAGGGTTTCAAAAGAAGGTAGATATCGATTTCACCGAAATATTTTCATCGGTAGTGAAAATGTCTACGATTCGTATGGTTTTGAGTATAGTGGCTACAGAGGACTCACATGTAGAGCAACTAGATGTTAAGACAGCCTTTCTTCATGGGGACCTTGAAGAAGAGATATATATGTATCAGCTAAAAGGATACGTGGTATCAGGAAAGGAGAACAAGGTGTACAGACTGAAGAAGAGTCTATATGGCTTGAAGCAGGCCTCGAGGTAGTGGTACAAGAAGTTTAATAGTTTCATGTCGGGAAACGGTTTTAGGTGATGTTATGCAGACCATTGTTGTTATTTGAAGAAGTTTGATACGCCATACATCATCCTTTTTCTGTACGTTGATGATATGCTTGTGGGCGGTTCAAGCATGAAGGACATCTCAGATCTCAAAAGATAACTGTCTAGAGAATTTTTCATGAAGGATTTAAGAGCTGCAAAATAAATCCTAGGCATGAGGATAAAGCGTGACAGGAAAAATAAGAAATTGATTTTGTCACAGGCAGAGTACATAGCTAAGGTACTTGATCAATTCAATATGGAAGGTGTTAAGCCAGTTAGCACTCCATTAGCCAACCACTCCAATATATCTAAGGAGCAAGGTGCAAAGACGTAGGAGGAACGAGACTACATGGCTAAAGTCCCATACGCATCAGCAATTGGGAGTCTCATGTATGCTATGGTGAGTACAAGGCCAGACATTACTCAAGCAGTGATAATTGTTAGCAGGTTCATGAACAACCCCGGGAATGAACATTGGGAAGCTGTGAAGTGGATCCTTAGATACCTGGTAGGTATTAAGGATGTAGGGTTGTGCTATGGTGGATCGGAATCAATCTACAAGGCTACGTGGATTCAGATTTGGCAGGATATATTGACAGTAGAAGAAGCACTACAGGTTATGTGTTTACTCTGGGTAGTGCTGCAGTCAGTTGGGTCTCTCAGTTCCAGAAGATAGTATCTATCAGTATAACAGAAGCAGAATATGTTACGGCTACAGAAGCATGTAAGGAGATGGTGTGGATGTAAGGTTTTATGGAAGAGTTGGGTAAGAAGCAAGTAGATTGCAAGTTATACAGTGACAGTCAGAGTGAAATACACTTGGCTAAGAATTCAGCCTTTCATTCAAGGACCAAGCATATTGCCATCAGATATCACTTCATACGTTCGTTACTGGAAGATTTATCGATTGTTCCGGAGAAGATTCATCCAAGTGAGAATCCTGCAGATATGTTGACCAAGGCGCTCACACGGAAAAAGCTGAAGCTCTGTTCAGCTTTAATTGGTCTTCATGCTTGAAGACGAGGAGGTGGTGCACTCCGGATGAAGAAGACGAAGGTTTATGACAATGTGTCTCCAAGTGGGAGATTGTTGAGAATGTAGAGCCACATCTGTGCCTCCTTCGACCGGTCGTAGGACATGCTCGATCAGTCGTAGGGGCTTGCTCGACCGCTCATGCACCGGCTCGACTTAAAGTCCAGCGAGTCTTATTTTTTCATGTTTTGGGTCCTTCGACTAGTCGTAGGGACTGTTCGACCGGTTGTAGTACGACCAGTCGTAGCTCTCCTTCGACTAGTCGTAGGTTATGCAGATTCGTTTCCGAATCTGATGCGGACTGCGTATTTTGGTGTCGCCTTTCGTAAGGGTGCGGAAGGAAAGTTACCTAAACTATAAATAGGGGTTCTTAGGGTTTTTCTAGGGAGAATGAAAGTTATTATAAGGTGTGAGCTAAGGGTTTTCTATGTGCTTTCAAGGGAGAGGTTAGTATTTTACCTTATAATCTTTGTTTTTCTTCATAATGGAAGTTTGCATCTGTAGTTTTTTTACCCTAGTTTGAGATTTTTCCACATATATCTTGTCTTGTGGTTTGTTTCGATTGCTTTTATCTGTTTCTAGTTTATATTTCTTTTTGTTTATCGTTTGTGGGTGAGGCCTGAGATTGGATCTAGGCCTACTGCGTTGTTGGCGTGCTGCGCAACATTTCTCAATATCTGAGTTCTATGGATCAAAGTCTTCCAAAAGCTCTCAAATGTCAGTAGTATTAAAATGAGAGGTGTGAAGAGCATTTTAGTCATTATTCTGGTATGTTGCGTGGTCGCACAACAATTCTAAAGTGATTCCAGCATTTTGTCTAGTTGCACAACTTAAGTTCCCTTGACAATCCAACTCTAACAACCAATGTAAACATCATTTTGGCCATCTTATTGTCACGTGTTCATGCAATGCATTAAAGTTGTGCGATCACGCAAATGACTTTTTCATATCTCAACACCTTACCCATTAATAGCTTTATTTCCACACTACCAGTGAAACTGATTGCCTTATGCCCAAACGATATTAGTCTAAGCGGGGCTCTGTGGAGCCATTGTAATGTATGGGTTTTATCCCCATTGTCCATCCATTTTTCTGATCCATTTTATGGCAAGTACCCAAAAATGAAGTAGATTAAAGGCTCAAGTGGACCACAAAGTGGGGATTAAAAGCCTACCATTATGAACTTCTTGGAAGCTGCAAAAGTTTTGGATCAAACTGATATTTGTGTTGTCCCTTCACGACCATATGAACCGTTTGTATTGCAAACATCAAGGTGGATGGTGGTGTCCTTATCACTTTGCTTCCTATGTTTGGTCTTCTCGAGCTTTGGACCTGCCTCATTTCTTAGCTCATACCTTGAAATGATTTGGAAATATGGATGGATGGTATGGATAAAGTTTATACATTATGGTGGGCCCCACAAGTCATTCCCTACACGGGTTATTGTCTAAGGTGAGAATAGGCCGCATCTTGCTTCCCCACCAATGCACATTGTGGCAAAAAATTCATGAAAAAAAATGGAATGTTTGGATATCATTGAATAAGTTACTTTTGTCTACTTACAGCGATAGATAAGTAACTTATTTGAGATTAGTGAATTTGGTTTATGATTAGTTATAAGTAACTTTTTACTTAAACTTACTCAATTACTTCAGCTAATTTTATAACTTTTACACTTTTCATAAGTTATCAAGTAGAGAATTATGATAGATGAAAAAGAGAAGAAGCTGATAAATACATTGAAAATTAAGATAAACTACTCAAGGCATAAGTAGCTTATCTGAAGTAACTTAGGATCCAAACACCCTCAATGGCATTATTGTGACATTTTCAAAATATTAATATATTTTAAAACATTATATCTTATCTCATTATTAAAACCATCTTACTCAAAAAATATTAAAAACCTTTGAGAATTTGTTATATAAAAATTTATTTTATTTTTAAATATATTTATGAATCAAATATAATTATTTTAAATATTTTTATTCCCAAGACTTTTTCAGATATTATTCCGAGAAAACCAGAAAATGAAAAAATCTCCTGAAATTGCCGAGAACGAGATTTGCCACCATGCCAATACGCAGGAGGTTTGCTAAACTAACGCACCTGCATGCAATGGCACAATCGATGCACCAAGACAGATACCCATATAGCAAACGGCTGCAATACCCAGGCCGTCCACGAGTGGCTCTGGGCTTTATGATGCCTTGAACTAGAATCATCAAGTTGGCCAAAATGTTAGAAAACAGGTGTTGGCTTGAAACTCTTTGCCCAAGATTTATTTAACCGTACATTTAATAAATATTTTCTGCTTGCTTAATCAGTCTCTGGCCATCTGATCATGTGTTTTGGTGAATCTACACGGTGAGATCCCTTTGATGCATGGCTTGGACCTTCCACACGTATGTCATTTCGGCAAAAATATGGTACCATGTGGGGAGGTACACCAACTGAGCTACCTCGCTCGTCTCCACTTGAAAAAGTCCGGTTCGACTTGGTTAGAAATTGACTTCATTTGAGTTGAGCTGATTTTTTGGGCTAAAAAATGAGTTCAAGCTGAGTTTGAGTTGGCCCTAGCTCAACTTAACTCAAATTGAATTTGGTTCAAATTGAACTTGGATTAAACCAGTTCGATCACTTGATTAATTTGATATTAATGTTGCTCACTAATTATTTGATGAAATGATTCAACTAAGTGTGGTTGGTGGCAAGGAAGGTATGTACATGAAATAAGTATTCTTTTTTCTTTATTTTTCTGTTACTTAGAAGGTGTTTAATAAAATATCTTGAAAACTATTGCTGTTATTTTTCATATGGGAGGATTTTAAAGGTGTAGTTCAAGTGTTTATGGAAATGCTGTGCAAACTCAGCTTGATCTTGACTCAAACTCGGCTTAAATTGGTCTGAACTACTGACTAAACCGAGTTGAGTTGGCCAGTTAGGTTTGAGGACTGAGCCAAGTGGAGTTCAAGCTGAGGTCAACTAGTGGCCGAGCTGAGTCGAGTCCGGCCGCGGCCAGCTGGACGCGGTTCGACTCAATGTACACCCCCGGCACCTTTTACATGAGCTGATTTGTACACGCGCGTGGCCATGGTACATTTTCCCCGAGGCTCTTGGCATTTAGGTGCTGGAATGATCGGATCCGTTCCAACGTATAGTAATATTGAGCTATTTGGATCCCACCCTTAATGATTTAGTTCCATTAAAACCGTCCGTTAGATGCGTACCTCCCTGGTAGTTTTATACTTCAATTCCAGTTTACTCTGTAGCTCGGGTGGGCGACACTATAAGGTAACAATGTTTGATATTGGGCAGGGTGACGCCCACCCTAGAAATTTTCAGATGGAATAATGGATACAAATTGTTATTTATATAAAATCCAAACCGTTCATCAGGTGAAACATACCAGGATAAATGGAAAAAATGAAATTCAGACCATTAAAATCTCAAGTTAGCCATATACTATTAATATATAGGCTTTAATAGTGAAAGTAGATTTCTCCGTATTTGTCTTAAAAGGAAAATTTTTAATATTTAATATTTAAATGTATGGTTAAAATTAAAATTAAAACCATATTAACGGTTTGGATTTGATATAAACATCAAAGGTAGGCCTCACAAAGCTCGGATGTATGTTAATTACCATACATCCGAATGTATGTGATCATTCTCAATATATATATATATATCGTCTTCCTTCCTCTCGTCTCTCTCTCACCTTCGCTCAAACATCTCACACCCAAAAAAAATTCAGTTCTAAACCATAAACCCTACTTCACTTACACTCCAATGCCCCCGGACGCAGATATTTTCCTTCCTCCCTTGTACGGACTGTAAATTTCACCCCCTCCTTTTAAAACTCCCACCCCAACTCCCACGGCTTGTGAAATCTCAGCCCTCCATTTCTAGGGTTTCCACAACATGTACCTCTACAACCTCACCCTCCAGCAGGCTACCGGCGTCGTATGCGCCACCAACGGCAATTTCGTCGGTGGGAAGTCGCAAGAGATCGTCGTGGCCCGCGGCAAGGTCCTCGATCTCCTCCGTCCAGATGACAGCGGCAAGATCCAGACGATCCTGTCTGTTGACGTCTTCGGCGCCATCCGCTCCCTCGCCCAGTTCCGCCTCACCGGTTCCCAGAAGGACTACATCGTCGTCGGCTCTGACTCTGGTAGGATTGTAATTTTGGAATACAACAAGGAGAAAAACGTCTTTAATAAGATCCATCAGGAAACCTTCGGGAAGTCGGGATGCCGTCGGATTGTCCCGGGACAGTACCTGGCCGTCGACCCCAAGGGCCGTGCTGTCATGATAGGTGCCTGTGAGAAGCAGAAGCTCGTCTATGTACTGAACCGTGACACTGCAGCCCGCCTCACTATCTCATCCCCACTCGAGGCCCACAAGTCCCACACCATCGTGTACTCAATTGCTGGCGTCGACTGCGGGTTCGACAACCCAATATTTGCAGCGATTGAGCTTGACTACTCAGAGGCTGATCAGGACTCAACTGGCCAGGCTGCGAACGAGGCCCAGAAGCACCTCACTTTCTATGAGCTTGATCTGGGTCTCAACCATGTGTCGCGTAAGTGGTCGGAGCCGATTGACAATGGAGCAAACATGCTCGTGACAGTTCCTGGTGGTGGGGATGGGCCCAGCGGGGTTCTTGTCTGCGCTGAGAACTTTGTTATTTACAAGAACCAGGGCCACCCAGATGTCCGTGCTGTCATCCCAAGGAGGGCTGATCTTCCCAATGAACGTGGGGTTCTGATTATCTCTGCTGCGACTCACAGGCAGAAAACCATGTTCTTCTTTCTACTACAATCTGAGTATGGTGACATATTCAAGGTCACATTAGAACACGAGAATGATCGGGTTTCAGAATTGAAGATAAAGTACTTTGATACAATCCCCATTACAGCTGCAATGTGTGTCATGAAAACAGGATTCCTATTTGCCGCGTCGGAATTTGGGAACCATGCGCTTTACCAGTTCAAGGCGATTGGGGATGGGGCCGACATAGAATCCTCCTCTGCCACATTGATGGAGACGGAAGAAGGCTTCCAGCCTGTTTTCTTCCAGCCACGTGGGCTTAAAAATCTGGTCCGGATTGACCAGGTTGAGAGCCTAATGCCCGTCATGGACATGAAAGTCATCAATCTGTTTGAAGAAGAGACGCCACAGATCTTCACACTTTGTGGACGGGGGCCGCGTTCATCGTTACGGATACTGCGGCCTGGCCTGGCGATCAGTGAAATGGCTGTCTCGCAGCTTCCTGGTGTTCCAAGTGCTGTTTGGACAGTGAAGAAAAACGTGAGTGATGAGTTTGATGCTTACATTGTTGTCTCATTTGCAAACGCAACGCTTGTGCTTTCGATTGGAGAGACAGTTGAGGAAGTCAGCGACAGTGGGTTTCTTGACACCACCCCGTCGCTGGCGGTCTCTTTGTTGGGTGATGATTCGCTGATGCAGGTCCACCCGAACGGGATCCGCCATATACGAGAGGACGGGCGTATCAACGAGTGGAAGACTCCAGGGAAGAAGACAATTGTGAAGGTGGGGTCGAACAGATTGCAGGTCGTGATTGCTTTGAGTGGGGGCGAGCTCATCTACTTCGAGATGGACATGACAGGCCAGCTGATGGAAGTTGAGAAGCATGAGATGCCAGGGGACGTGGCGTGTTTGGACATTGCTCCAGTCCCAGAAGGACGGCAGAGATCACGATTTCTTGCAGTCGGATCGTATGATAACACGATCCGGATTCTGTCATTGGACCCGGATGATTGTATGCAGATTTTGAGTGTGCAGAGTGTGTCATCGCCACCAGAATCACTCCTCTTGCTTGAATTTCAGGCATCGGTCGGTGGAGAGGATGGCGCTGATCACCCAGCAAGCATTTTTCTCAATGCAGGATTGCAGAATGGGGTCCTTTTCAGGACCGTTGTTGATATGGTAACAGGCCAGCTTTCTGATACTCGTTCTAGGTTCTTGGGTTTGCGGGCCCCAAAGCTGTTCTCTGCAATAGTGAGGGGCCGGCGGGCGATGCTTTGCTTGTCGAGCAGGCCTTGGCTTGGGTATATTCACCAAGGGCATTTCTTACTGACACCACTCTCGTATGAGACACTTGAATATGCTGCATCTTTTTCGTCTGACCAGTGTGCAGAAGGTGTGGTTGCTGTTGCAGGGGATGCTCTGCGGGTTTTCACGATTGAACGGTTAGGGGAGACTTTTAATGAGACGGCAATTCCGCTGAGGTATACGCCGAGGAAGTTTGTGCTTCATCCAAAGCGGAAGCTTTTAGTCATTATAGAGAGCGATCAGGGAGCCTTCACTGCAGAAGAGAGGGAAGCTGCAAGGAAGGAATGCTTGGAAGCTGCTGGGATGGGAGAGAATGGAAATGCGAATGACGAGCAGATGGCGAATGGTGGGGAAGAAGAGGAGAAGGATGATCCTCTTTCAGATGAGCAGTATGGCTATCCGAAGTCTGAGTCATCCAAATGGGTGTCTTGCATTCGAGTCCTTGACCCGAGGTCAGCGAACACTACATGCCTGCTCGAGCTTCAAGAGAATGAGGCGGCTTTTAGTGTATGTATGGTGAATTTTCATGATAAGGAATATGGGACTCTTTTGGCTGTTGGGACGGCGAAGGCATTGCAGTTTTGGCCCAAGAGGAGTTTGTCAGGTGGGTTTATTCATATATATAGGTTTGTGGAGGACGGAAAATCACTTGAGCTTCTGCACAAGACGCCAGTAGAAGGCATCCCACTTGCGTTGTGCCAGTTCCAGGGAAGGTTGCTTGCTGGAATTGGACCCATTCTTAGATTATACGATTTGGGGAAGAGGAAATTGCTGAGAAAATGTGAGAATAAGCTCTTCCCTAATACGATTATCTCTATTCACACCTATCGTGACCGGATATATGTTGGCGACATCCAAGAGGTAATTTTTTTTAACTTTCTTTATGCTTTTCTTTTCTGTGGAAATTATCTTCTAACTTCTGTCTGTGCTAAGAGATTTTATTGAAGAAATTTATTCTTCAGAGTAGATATGAGCTCTATGTTATTCTTCAATGCTAGATTTTTTTTTATTTTTTTTATTTTTTTATTTTTTAAAAAAAAATTTAATATTCAAATTAGAAATGAATGCCCAACTTATCTGCTAGTACTGATTTTATAGAAGAAATTTCTCTTTATTTTTTAGATTTAGGAGTTCTATGTTATTCTTCAGTGTTAGAAATTATATCCAACTTCTTCTAGTCACAAATTTATATTTTAGTTGTCTTTTATGTTTTGTCAACATTCTTTTTCTTGCCTTTTAGGCTAAAGATACCGTTTACATATGTACGCAGAGAATTGAATTCATTAATGCCTGTGGATGTCACTGGATGGTTTAGCTAGAGTAGTGATCCTTCCTACTCTTTGTTTTGTTTTGTTTATGAAGATTAATCAAGTTTTATTAAAGAAAACTCAGAATAGAGATACTGATGGGGACATCATTCGCATGCCCCCACCCTACGCACATATTCAAGGAGGTGGGCCCCACTTTCGATCTGGATCGACGATGATATCTTTGGAGGGCCTCATAGTTAGGGGCTGCGCTATGGAGCTTTCGAGTGGACTCGATCATCCTATAGATTCTATCATCGGATCTCATGATCGTGGCTCACTACCTTAAATGATCTAGGATTTTGAGTTTTGACTATTCTCGTTATTAGAAACATCATGAACGGCTTTGATTGCGCAGATTAGTTATTATTTTATTTACTTCAGCTTTAAGTATTAGTGTGCGCACATGGCGCAATGGTAAAATTGTCTTTTGGGGTTTAGAGTTTTCTTATAAATAAGCAACTCTATGTAGGTATTCTCAATGAAGTTTATGAATAAAAATTCTTCGTTTTCTTCTTCTCTATCTCTTTGAGTGCGAAATCCTCATTTCTTCGAAGGGCTAACTACCGTGAAGCTACAAGCATCTCAAATCATCCCCACTTCTTTACACCCCACATCTATCATTTTCTACATCCTTTCCATCTTCAGATTCACCCTCTTTCGTATCCAATTTCTGTCCCATAACAGTGCACAAACAGATTTTGGCCCATCTGAGGGGCTGAAACTTTGGAGGAGCACCGTGCACAAACCGTGCATTGGATCGACGCAAAATTTGGCATGGAGGCAGTTCTACCGTGGCCGATCCTAGCCTAGGAGTCGCTTTTCAACTTTGTGGGCCCCACACATGTGCGGACTAGTGGTCACACACGTGTGCCCAGGGCCTGCTGCTGTCCACGCACGTGGCTCATCTCAGGTTCTATTTTTTCTCTGTTTTCCTCCCCTTTAGGTTTAAATCCAGATCCTTAACCCTAAAGAATCCCAAATCCCAATTATCCCAAATTTGAGCCCTAGATTTTCCTCTGAATTGAAACATGGTGAATCTCTTGAATTGGGGAACAATCTTTTGCAAGAATGGATGAATATTACACTCCTTTGGGCTTGTTTGGTTTATAATTTTATTTGATCTAGCCCTAAACTTGTGTAGGCTTAGACCCCCATAGATTCCCCTTTTTGAGTATTTGATCGTATGTAAGATGTGAAATTTTGTGGTTGAACTCGTGCATGTCATATTTAATTTCATGTCATGCATCAGATACAACAGAAAGATTAGCCAGCCCAACACCAACAATTGCAGCCGGCCCATCATGGATCGATTACCAATTCAAAGATAGCATTACATGGGACTACATGGATCTATGTAGAGCTGGGCAGAATCCGACCCGATCCGAACCGAACCGAAGGCTTGGATTGGTGCGGATTGAGTAGGACCACTCAAATCCGATCGTACATCGGATTGATCCTGGATCGTGGTCAATCCGGACCAATCCGACCCGATTCGGTCGGGTCTTATATACAAGTTTTTTACATTTTTTTTTTTTTTTTACTTTTTACTTTTTACTACCCATCTCTCTACCCGTCCCAAACCGAACCCTAACCCCCTTTCTCTACCTGAAGGAGGCGCTGCACCCACCCATCTCTATCTTCTCCCTCTTTCTCTCTCGATTTCCCTCTCCTTCTCTCTCCTCCTTTCTCTCCTTCTCTCTCCCGGTTTTCCACATCTCCTTCTTTCTCTCTCGGTTTCCCACATCTCCTTCTTTCTCTCCTCCTTTCTCTCCCTCTCTCTCCCGATCTTGATTCAGCCCAGTCACTGGATAGACTTGACTCGATCCGACTCGATTCGGTTTCCCAGATCGAGTTGAACTTGGTTTGGGCCAGGCCAACAAGGATTTGGATCGGATTGAGTCAGTCTTGTTGGACTCGGTCCCGGATCGGATCGAGTTCAGGTCAGGTTCTTGAAAAATCGGATCGAGTCAAGTTGGGCCCAATGTGGTCCGACTCAACTCGATGCCAACACCGTCAGGGATTGACAAGACACTCCTTGTTTCGCCATCTCATTTACATCTCTACCCACATGTGGGAAGAAGATGAGAGTATTTTTTTCCCTTGGGCATCTTGACCCTCTAACTTTGCTCCAAATCCTCTATTTATGCTCCTCCATAGATGACGAAAACTTATCTTGTACTCAAGCTCTTTACCTTGGTCGGGTCTCATTCTTGTTCTAGTCCTAGGTGTCCTCTATCAATTCCATCTCGTTCATGTCTGTCCTCACCAATCTATAGCCACAACTCCTTCGTAGCCATATGTAACCCCTTCGTCGATATCTCAATCTCCAATTTCCATTTTAATAAAAACTATATCCATATTCTGCACATGAAACCCATATTTCAGTAGTAGTCAGGAAGCCCTTTGCTGAGCTCTGTTTACTCTTCTTCTCTGGACTCAGAGAACATTGGGGCCTCATTTTTTATGAATGAAATCAATTTTATTAAAAAACCAACAACATTTCAGCAGAACCAGATTACATACCAAGCACATCAAGCTGGGAAATGAGAACAACAAAAACTCAGAATGCCACCCCTGATATGCATTCACCGGCTGTCTTCAAATTGAAATATGATACTGGTAGCACCTCTCTTTGCATAGTTATCTTTCAAAAATAAAAAAATAAAAAAATCTGCCTCACCATTTACCTTTCTTAGAACCTGAGAGAGACACCTAGTGATTTTCTTAGAGATCAGTGACTGATTTCTTCCCTTAGATCCGCTATGGGAATTACTTGGACTTGGCTCATGTAATGACATGCCAAGAGTCCCCTCCAATGATTACTTGGAACAGTGGAAGATCTACCACTTTCCCTAACCGCCTGAAGAAGGGCTGCCATCTCCGTGAGATTAGGCTTTAATTCCGATCAGCCTGTTCAAAGTAGCCAAAACAGTTCTGTTGCTATCCTGAGCAATGCCACCTATGTCTGCAGCTCCTGTGTTCCCAAGTGAGCACCCATTAAAGTTAAATTTCACACTGCCGATGGAGGAGCAGATGGTGCAAGAGTCGAGTGCTTCTGCCCTCAGGATTCAGAAATCTTAAAATCTCCTTCCAATTTACATGTAACAACATCTGAGGCTCAACATCGAAAGTCAACATTGGCCAAATCATTATTAGTCTGAAAATCTTTTTTACAATGGCTGCCACCCCCATGAACCTTGCCTTTGAAAATCCTCCCATTATGCCCACATTGACCATAACACCACCTGACCTATGTTGTTCCAAAGAATTATGCCTAGTTTCACACGAAGGTCCAGTTGACCAGCCCTATTAAATAAGACACTCACTGTCTTCAGTAACACCCATTTGATTCCAAACTTTCCATTCACTGCTGCTCATATTTCCCAAACAATTGGATTCTGAATGAAAAAGTGATTTGCACATTTGTCATTAGCGCATCGTATTGGGCTAGTGCTACCTATACATGTGGCACATGCCCCCAAAGTGTCCAGCACGGCGAAATTTAAAAAAATGTGGGCACAGGGACACTTCTGTACACAAATAAATAATAAAGTAAATAAAACAATAAAAACATTAAAGCCCAAGGAAATTGGAAAGAATGTTCACATAGTTCCAATAGAGGCAAACTACTAGTTCAAACTAACAAATAATTGATTAACAAAACATTAAATGGAGGCAGGGAGGAAGGGTTGCCTAAACCCTTCCCAAGCTAACTGAGGCATGTGCCATTGGCCTGGCTCCAGCCCTGGTGATGTTACAACCAAGGCACGTCAATTGCTGGTTGAAAACTATTTTCAAATCCCTCTTTGGCCTAGGTCCAGCCTTGTGCTATCGAGAATTTCTGGAAGGCCCCTCCTCTAATCAAGGGTAAGGCCCTGTAAAAAAGGGTGACTGAGTGATGCCGTTGGAATCACTATTGGGATTCATTAAAAAAAAAGATTGAAAATAGTTTTAAAAAAACATAGATTAAGCAAGGTTTTTTACCCTCCTTTTTGTTCTTGAAAATGGTGGTGGCAACTCTATATAGAAACCTACCTCATCGATCGAAGTCGTCCATGGCGTTGATTAAGCTTTTCCATCTTTCTTGATCATGTTATTCGTGTTGGCCTTACTTGGGTTTGAGTTGAATTGTGGGGAGTGGAAGGGGATGTGGGGTTTTGAGTGTCTTCTTTGATAGATGCTTTTATCTATCACCTAATCCTTGATAAGCATTGGAAGTTGGGGCATCACAAGGAGGGCTCAACTAACTTGTTGATGAGGCAGATTAGTTCATCCTCAGTCACTCTGCGTTTGTGCATTGCCATGCTTTTCCATCCTATTACATGGGGACTGTAGGTCTTGTTAGACTTTTGGGTTAAAGTTTCTAGGTTAGACTTTTTTCAGAGTCAATGTGGAAGACACTGGTCAGAGGACCGTAAAAAAAGGCATTGGTCAGCAGGCATATGTGACAATTGACTCTACGTGGTAAGAGTCACTTGTCGTATGAAGGGACTTGATTCCCCTCGGATCTTTTGCTTGGCTCCAAATCCTTCCAAATCCTTCCGTGTTGGTGGCAGTGTGTTTTTCTTGTCTTGGTGCTACAACTTTGGTTTTTTTTTTTTTTTGTTTTTTGTTTTTTGTGATTTCTCACTTCTTAACTGGTTGAAACACCAAATTAATATATTTCTTGTAATGTTTTATGGATGGTTATGATCATGTTGACTTATATGTATTATGGAATGATGTTTAGAAATCAAAATATCTTTTTGCTTAGTCTACAATGTCAAAGGCTGCTTTTTAGAAGGAAAATTTCTTAAAAGACAAAAAAAAGGAATAAGAATCCTTTAACACTATAATAACATGGTATTACTTGGTGCACATTAATGGCGAAAGGAAGATTGATGAGTTTTTTTTTTATTTAATATTTTTATTTTTTTAAGAAAATTATAAAAAATCTTATGATTTACGATATGATTCAACCCGTACCACGATTTGCGATACGATAACGATTTTGACAACATTGGATATGCCTTACATATTTAAATTATGTAATCCTGCCTTTCCATTCCTCCCCTCTTATGGCTACTGTCATTACCCAAATATCCCATGCAGGTCTAAGGGATGGGTCAACAAATCTTAATCATTGGATATTCATCAAGAGTAATTTAAAACAAATCAACGGTTAGTATTAACATTCAACAATTGGAAAACTTTGATTAGTGGTGAGAAAACATTAGATGCGTTGGCCATCTATGAAAACATTTGATAGACGGTCCAAACCACAAGATTAGTTCGATAAACATGTCCTAGGCAAACAAGTGGATCCCTTTTTGAATCATGTAATTGGACCCTGATGTATGCGCCTAGCTCCACCCATATGTCGGCCACCAATGTAACCTCGTAAAAGCACATTACACCAAGGCCTTGAACTCCTCACACGCCCTCAAGTCTAAGAATTAGTCAAAGCTAGTACATACACAAGTCAATCTAATTCAAGTATGACAGTCTCCTGATCTAGAGAGTTGAAGCAATTCACCAATGTGATCATCCAATGGTTATAATAACAAGAGCCACATCCATGAATGCTCGCACTCCCATGTGGGGTAGGGCAAAAGACACAAACTCATCGTTGGGCCCGATGGTGGAGACCTCCCATCCCGCCTCGTCGTAGGTCCCCTCACACAGGATGACCACACCACAGGTTTGTCCTACAACCTGCTAGGTGGTCATGGTCAAATAAGGTACTGAGTTCCATGGCCCACAACTCTCCCTTGGCCTGTGGCCGTTGTGTTTAATTTCAAGTTCCCAAGGTCAAAAGCAAGAATCTGCCCCTTTCTTCATTGATAAAATCAGCATTGTCGAATTTGCTCCTTTACTTCATGTCCTTGTTCAAATGCTCGGTCCCAATTCTGTCAACTCTTGATAGATTAAGAAGAGATTTTCTGTGGCATGGTAAGGAGGAAAAAATTTTCATTTGGTAGAATGGAAGGAGGTGTGCAAGCATGTTTAAGAAGGTGGTGCAGGGGTCAGAGATCTCAAAAATATGAATTGGGCCCTCATAGGGAAATGGATCTGGAGACTCGAAACAGAGAATGGGACTGTGGAACTCGCTTTTTAAGTGTAAGTATGATAGCTCAAAGGGAGGCTGGTGGATAAAGGAATCCTCAATCTATAAAGCTTCAGCACTCTGGAAAGGTGTTCTATCTTCTAAGAGGGAGGTTCTCGAAGGTATCGGTACTGTTATAGAAAAAGGAGATAACACTCGCTTCTGGGAAGACATGGGCGGGGGAATCAACTTTAAAAGAAGACTTTCCAAACATCTTTCGCCTTGCTCCAAATCGATCCATTTTGGTTGCTGACTGTTACTCTATTATTGGGGCAAAATTGTTTGGAATCCCATTTGCAGAAGAAATCTCCATGATTGGGAGATCGAAGAATATGCGGCTCTTCAAGGTTGTATCATCAGTTGCAAGCCCGATAAGGTGAGTAAAGACATCCTAGTATGGAGACTCGACAGATCGGGTGCTTTCTCGGTTAAGTCCTTATATGGTTGTATTGGCAGGAATCCCTCCCCCTGGGAAGAAGCGATGACAGACCAAGTGTGGAAATATAAAGTCCCTCCAAAGATAGCAATGTTCGGCTGGTTAGTTGGTAAGAAGAAAGTTTTGGCTGTCGATAAGCTGAGGAAAAGGGGAATGATAATTACAAATATTTGTCTTTGTTGCATGGCTGATGAAGAATCAGTGGACCACTTATTCGTTCACTATCCCTTCATTAACCAGGTGTGGATAGCTATCCTATACTCCTTTGATATCTCATGGTCCTTCCCTGATTCAACCGATCGTCTGCTCAAAGCCTGGCATGGGTCTAAGATTGGCAAACAAAGAACCATGGTTTGGAGAATGTCTCTATTGGCTATTTGGTGGTTGGTGTGGGAAGAAAGGAATGTGGGATGTTTCAATGGTATTTCCAACTCAGTGGGATCAATAGTCCAGAAAGCGCAACAGTATTTAGTCGAGTGGACTTCTAATACTGTTAACTAAAAGGGTTGTAATCTGTCTTGTTTTGGAGGTTAATCATCTCGCTATCTCAATAGGTTGATCTCCTCTTTGGTTTCCTTTCTTTTTAAAAAAAGTTATCGTATCTCTATAAAAAAAAAGGTCAACAACAAGAATCTCTCCTTAACCCATATAGATATCACATTTGATAAAGTTGCACACACATTAATGAGGCAGATGAATGAATCACACTTATTAAATGAGGCCTAAAACATAAGCATTGGTTTTCCAGGCCACAACACTAACACACTGATTATAGCTCACATAATTTAGAGGGAGAAGAGGGAGAGGAGCTCGAAATAATAGGTGAGAGAATGTTATCAGCTGGGTGAGGGAAGGTCGACTCCCTAGGAGGCTTTTCCCAATCCTTGAAGAAGCTAGAGACTTGAGCAAGTGTTTGGATGTCTCATTTTCTCACATCCAGTGTTTTGTAGATGACAAAGCCGATGAACGCCAGTAGATCTCGTTTGTTCCTGTGTCCATTCACGTCTCTTCTGTTCATTGTGTCGGATCTTGCAAATTGTTTTTTTGGTTGATTTTAATAAAATTTCACCATTCTTCAAAAGAAAAAAAGAAGAAGATAAAAAACATCGTCTTCATTGCCATCATAGCCTTCTCCCATCTATTTGGGATTTGCTGTACTTTTTCTCATGATTGTTTGGTAGAAGTTCAACAACTGGCTGCCTAGCTAGCATCAAACCTCCTTTACCCAGGCTGGGGAGTAGCGGGGGAATCATTACTGGGCACGATTTACCTAAAAACGTTACCTTATTTGATAAGATTGGATTTTTTTAGAAGAATAAAACGGTTTAGAAGTTCATAGAATGGTTAAATATTTCATCATAAAACTAAACAAAATATTGTGTTATGGGATACTGGCATTCATATCCATAATCTATACTTATGAGAAATGGAGAGTTGGGTTGTTGATCTAATGTCCATGACCTTAAGTATTCATATATGAGGATCATATAGTGGTAGCTCAATGGGCTTTCAATGCTGGGTGGCGGTGGGCTAAGCTTGTATAGACATTCAGGGTTTGGGTCCAGCCCATGCATGAACTCCTAGCTTGTGGCTTGAGCCTGGGCCTAGGCTTTGAGGTCCATTGAACACACACACACACACACACGTGTGTTTGTATGTTTCATCACTTAAGTATAAAAAAAAATGATCATAAATGACTAGAATGTCCACATCTTTCCCCTTGTTAATTATTTGTTATTAGTAAGGGATTTTTTTTTACTACAATGTACATATGTGTAATTTAAGAAACCATAACCTTCCATCCTTGTCTCCTTTCTCCTCCTCCCAAACCTTTGAAAGATGTCGTCTCTTCTTTCACTGACCGAAGAAATCCAAATGTTTGATCTTCACTTGATAGACGTTGGATCTCATTAAAAAATTTGTCTTCTTCACTAGAAACCTGGATACTAGGAACATCGGAGTTGGTTGGGCCGTCATTCACATATTACCTGTGGGTCACGCTTGTGCTCAAGTTTTGATCCGAGTACTGACTTGATCAGTCTTGGGCATGAGTTTAGCCTAATTAGTAATTTGAACAGGCTTGGGTATTAGCCTGATTTGGCTTTGACCTGGCTTGTTGTCACTGCTATCACAACACATTCCTTGTGATATAGAGCCAATCAAAACTACGAGCATGAAGTGACCAATTGGTGGCTATGCACTCTGTCACTCACTCTAAAATGATGGTTGCATCCCTTGCAAGTATCCACTGTTTTAGACCCTTTTGTCTCTCTCTGTTTTTTTTTTTTTTTTTTTTAAATTTTAAATTTTAAAATTTAAATTAAGATAATGATTTCATAATGCAGGGGCATTTTCACATCAGGCTCGAGTAGGGTGGCCCGCATAACCTATGGATTTGGGGCCCGTGTGAGGTGGGTGGCTTGTATAAGGCGACCTATGGATTTGGGGCCCACAAGAGGGCAGAACCCATGGACTTGGGGCTCATGAGGAGGGTTTGACCGAGGACCTAACCCATGGATTTGGGGCTTGGGCTATGAGATAAAGGGATTTATTCGCCATGCTCTATCAGTTTAAGCTTTTAGAGCAAGTGGTTAATTGTCTTGCATCATTTCATTTGTAGAAGTGAAAAGTGTACATCTAGATGAGGGGAGATTGGGTGGGGGAGAATATGCTTGATTATGTTCTTGATAAGCCTTGTAGAGGAATCTTCTTGAAGGTTATGATCTTTTGAAGGATGGGTTGTTAGAAATTTTTACAGAGGCAATTTTTGTAGGATGCATAGCGGTCCAAAGAGGGCTTTTCCCTTATAGAAAGGTAAAAAGAAATATTTGAGCATGTGGCACGGATATCTTCCCCTAGGCATAGATGGAGGTAACGTTTTCAAAAGAGGAGGGAAAATCTATGGATGTTGAATGGAATAGTTTATTGGCATTTATAGGAAGGTTTGGGTCTTAAAAGAGAGCCATAGGATAGTAGTTGTTTCCTTTTTTTTCAAAGGGTGTTTGTAAATGCCCCTCTTTGTTACTTGTTGCGTGTAAAAAAGATTAAAAAAAATAGTTAAATGGGGTTCCGATTGTAAAGTGTGGTGATAAAATGCCACAATTTACCTATATTTTGCCCCCTTTAGGTGCCCCATGGGCAACATGGGACAACTAAGGAGATGGGTGCGAAGATAAAGAAAATTGTGTAAAGCAAAATGTGAGAGGAAAAAGGAACAATCCAGAGGTTTCTGTTAATGAGGCATGCATGTTGATACAAAAAGTTTCATAGGTGAGAGCTGTTATGGAATTGTCTCAAGCTATGACAGTTTGCATTAAAGTTTGACAGTTGAGTCGAGCCTAGTAGGCAATACACAGTGAAGATCGTATTGTACCATTTTAAGGGAATCTTGTGATCAATCATGTGACATGATGCATCCAGGTCATCTGATCATCAAATCAAAGCCTAAATTTATTATTATTGATGCCTGATTGTGTGGTCATGTCAATCCAAGGGTTTGAATTATAACTTTGACCTAGATAAGGAGCAACTAAATATTCAAACCTCATATCAGGCCCATCCTATCATTTTGGTTAGAGGCTAGGCTTCCAACCGTCCAGTTGAAGATCTAGACAACGTCAAGCATTTGATTAAATTGATTGATGATTTAGGCTAGGTTAAGGACCCAACGATAGATCCGAGACCATTCAATTGTCTAATTGGACAATGATTGACAAATTCAATCAAGAATTTTTTAGTTGTAATGGGTTGGACCGTGGGGGCTCATTGGTCCAATCATACAAATGTGCCCAACACACCAACCCTACAACTAGTTTGGAGGGTTTATGTTGTACATGTGTTGATTGTAAATAAAATAGATTTTTGCCATAGTAGACCCATGGTTTGCTTGAAACAAAAACTATACCCCATTTTCAAATGTTTATTTTTTTGGACCTCTGACAACTTTTAGACTTTTTTGGTCGAAAATGCCCTTTCGTCTATCCCAACACTTGTAAAGGTGGTTGCGTGCCGAGAATGTTTGTGGGGGCCCACATCTATGTTTAATGTTGACCATTGAAACTTTCCTTCGGTCCACTGCTGGAGCCATCCATCCTATTCATAAGGTCACATGGTCTGGATGAGGCGAATACAAATTTCAACTTAATCCAAACACCTTGTTACCTTATAAGTTCTAAACGGTGGATATTTAATCTCCACTATTTCGTTAGGTATGGTCCACCTTGAGTTGTATACCTTTCATTCTTTGGCTCATGCCTTACCCTTAAAAGTTGAAATGGATGGATGTGCGGATAGTATATGAACCTTATGATGGGCCCCATAGACAATGACCTAAGGCCATTTAGTAGACCCCACATACCAACCGCGACCAGTAAAACATGACAACCGCGATCCTTTTCACGTGCAAACTGCTATCCCTAAAACGACTCAACTATGACCCCTATTAAGTCCAAATTGTGTTCCCTAAATTGACATAACTGTGACCCTTACTACATGCAAACTGCAATCCCTAAAATGACCCAACTGCGACCACCATATAGGGGTCACGATTTTAACTTAGTAGGGGTCGCAGTTGGATCGTTTTAGGAATCACATTTTGCATGTGGAATAGATTGCAGTTGTCACATTTTAGGGGTCAGGATTCTCACGTTTTAGAAGTTTGCAGTTGGTATGTGGGGTCTACTATATGGTCTTGGATCACCATTTGTGGGGTCTACCGTGAGTTTCATGTCCTATCCACACCATCTATCCATTTTGGCTTTTAAGGTCAGAGCATGTGTCAAAGAACAATAGGTATCCAACTCACAGGTGGACTGCACATTAAGAAACATTGGGGATTGAACATCTACTATTTAAAACTTGTGGGGCAACAATGTATTTGGATCAAGTTGGAATTTGTGTATTCCGCTCGTCCAGACTCGTGTGACCTTATGAATGGGCCAAATGGCTCCAGCAGTGGACCGAAGGGAGGTTTCAACAGCGCACATCAAATATAGATGTGGGACCCACGAACATTCTCTGCACACAACCGCCTTTATAGGCGTTGGGATATATGCAATGGCATTTTTGTCCAAAAAAGTTGTTAGAGGGCCCAAAAAAACAAACATTTGAAAATGGGGTTTAGTTTGGTGTTTAATGTAGACCTTGGATTTACTTTGGTAAAAATCCCTAAATAAACCTCAACTAGTTTACATGATCCCCAACATTTATATGATTGATGTATGCAGAATTCTAGTTAGATTTGGACTCTTTATTTTTTATTTCCTTGTTTGGTTCTCATCGGTGTATTTGTTTATATAATTCAAAATGTGGACATGGAAAATTCCCATGGAATCCTCATGAAATGGAACTGTGGAAATCAACAATAGTTTCGTTGTCTAGTTTGAAGTGTTATTTTTCTATTGAAATGTTAAAAAGGTCAACGGACAAACAATGGAGGCTATCTCTTCTAAACATGGAAATCTACATTTAAGATGTTTTCTTGGGGCTCGTTTGGGAGCTTGTAAGTGGATGTAACTGGTAAATGGAATTAGAGGTAAATGAATTGGGAGCAAATGGCTTACTCAGTTGTGTTTGGATGGGGTAGATGAAATGCATTTGAAATCCAAATATTTTGTTTGGATGGGAGCAAATAGGAGGAATTAAAATGCGTTTGAATTTTTCAATATATTCACAAGAATATATGCGATATCCCAAATTAGCTTTAATATCATAAATTAGTGTACTTATGTGATATTTAGTATAATGATTGTAATAAGCCCATTGAAATATATACATTAGCTAAAAATGAGGAAATTTCGAGCCTCGGGTAGGCCACAAATGTAAGGATCGCAAATAATCAACTTGCTAACATTTTTAAACATCCATTTAGATGGCCAACCTTTGGACGGTTTGGATCATTCTATTGGAGTGATTTTAGTGATTGTGCCGATAATGGGATTGTTTTGGAGTATCATCAACATGTCATGTGTGTGGCAGATATGTATGTAGCGGCAATGTTTTAAATATCGACGATATCGGCCTATATTTCCCACGATATATCTTGTATCCCACCTGTGCGATTCGAAATGCAAATGTAGTGCCGAAATATCCCACATGTTCAATCCGGTGAGCATTTTCAATTTTTGATCCTTTTTTTTTTGGTTAAAATTATGTTAAATCAATGTTAAAAGGTTATAAATCCATTGGTTATTCATGTTTTGCATGAAAAATCATGGAGTTGGGGCTTTGATTTCGATATTCATTGGTTATTCATCTTCTCCATTTTTTTTGTCGAAATTTTACTTCAACCCGCTATTAATTGAGACTAATTTTGAAGTATTTGATGAAATGATCATCATATACACTCTAATTTCAAATTTTGTGTGTAGGTGGTTCGATTTAGGGAACATTGGAAAAAATTCAAAAAATTTCCAATTTCTACCAAATTGTCTGCAATTTTGCACTCCAAAACATGAAATCAAGCATTGATGAGGGTTGATCTACTGATTTGTTACGTCCTTGCCAATTTTCAAAAAATAAAAATAATTTTTTAATTAAAAAGTAATTGAAATTATTAAATATTAATTATTTTTTTTCGAAATTTCTCTTCAACCAACTGTCAATTGAGACTAATTTTGAAGTATTTAGAAGTGTTTGATGAAATGATCATCACATACACTCTAAATGTTATGCATTCAATTTGAATATAGTTGCATTAGTTCAATTAGACAACGCATTGCTTAGGACCATATACAAAGGAAACCTATTATATGCACTTCTTTTTTGAGATGTTATGATTTAAAAGTCTATATTATGGTCTTTTTTAACAATCCCTAAAGTTTCATTGAAAAATTCAACCATTTTCCCAATGTTTCCCCATGTTTCCCAAAAAGTGCGATAAATTACTTGATACAAACAATGTCTCATGCGATAACCTATACATATCTGCATCCCAAGGATGTGATACGTAACACGATACTGATATTTCGAACATTGTGTAGTGGCACCTTTGTTTACTCGTGTGACTCTTCGAGGGAGCTCAAAAAGGCATTTCACCCCATTTACTTCCAAATCCTCTCTCATAGAGAGTTTTTCATTTACATGCCTATTTACTCACATTTCACTTCATTTACACCCATCCAATCGCACCTCAAATGCAATTTACCTCTATTTACTCCTAATTCCCCCCATTTACTCCCAACCAAATGGCCATGCGAAATGGTCTTTCTTTTTTTGGGAGGAAATTCTAGGAAGGAAATTGTTGCCCCCCTCTTTAAGTTTCTCAAATAGAGGAAACAGTCACATCTGGGATTTCATACAGTTTTTCATAGTTTTCTCTCTAAACAAAGAGGCTCTGGATTATTTTAGGGGAATTTTGTCTGGGCCAATAGAGTATTGGAATAGAGATCTTGCAGTGCTTCTTCTTTCTAGAAGCTTCTTGGGAGGGATTGCAGCCTATGAATAGTCCTATTCTGCCATGCATAGGAACCATGCTTGATACCATGGATTAAATGAAATTTATTTTTTTTAGTTTCATGTGACATGTTTCTAGCCTAGGAGAGTGATTCTTTTAGAATCTAGTGGTGCAATCCTTGTAGATCCCTTTAGTTTCACTTCTTAGGGTTTTTCTCTATGCTGTCGCTCATCCGTTCTTTTTCCCTTTATTTTATATATTCCCCCCTCATGTTTTCATATTCGTAGTAGGTTCCCCTTATATATGATGACATTTGTAAATACACTTTTGCCATTGGCCCGTGACCTGTTGTTAACAGCTATTGCCTGCGTGTTTATTGCCATTAATTTTTAGAAGGCAATAACTAAAATGCACTCAATTATCCTCCAGCTATCTTTATTTGAAACTGTATCTAGTGAAAGATACCTCAAATGAGGGGGTGGCACATGTGTCCAACTTCTGTGCATACAAAACCACAAGTAGGAGATTGGGGCCATTCATCAGGTGAGATACATTGTGAACATGCCTTGGACCTAAAATAATATTGGTCCAATGATCAAACATGTCAAAATTTTGTGAAAAAAATGGGCTTCCTTGTTGTGCAGTCACATTCCCTTGTGGAGCAACACCGAGCCAAGCCGAACTCGAGCTGAGGTAGGCTGAAGCTGTGCCAAGCTTACCTTGGTTTGGCTCGGCGTCCAGCTATTGTATTGGGGATGGATGCCTTAGTTTATCTTCTTTCTCATTTTTTGGTATTATTTGGATCAGGATTTATGCACGCGTTATATCTATTTAACTAAATATTATGCATTCCAATATATCTTTTGGAATCATCATATAACTGTACTGAAACATCAGCATTCAATGATGGGTGACCGGAGTATCATCTGTTGGCTCTGCCTTGTTTACCCGTACGTTTCCCTTATAAAAATAAATAATAATAAATAATAATAATAATAATAAAACGCATTTGAGACTTGGGCATGACTGCAATTTTCTCCTCTGGTGGAATTGTAAGGATAGTTCTCCATGTTTAGATTGGAGGGTCAGTAGGGCCTGTTTGGATTGGAAGAATCATCGGTAAATGAAATCAATTCTGCAATCATTTTAACTTTATGTCGAATAATCTCAACTCTGAATGTTGACCAAGGCCAACTTAAATACAGCTAATGCTGGCTGTTTCATGATAAAGTTATCCCTTATAAAGTGCACTACTCTTTTATTTTCAATTATCATAAGCAGTATCAAGTACTTATTCGGAGTGCAATACGCAGATGCAGCATTGTCCTCACTCTCTTAATTGATGATTTAGGTTGGGTTGGCATTGCGCGTATCTATAATTCTAATCATTTAAGGGTTGTTATTTGATACACCGGCTGTGTATGATGCTGGATACGCAGGCACTTAGAAATTGTACACATGGCATGCACTTGTGCAAATTAAACTGACTAAATTGTAGAAACCACTGTCACTAAGTCATGTTCCCCAAATCATATTAGTTGAACAATCCTAACCTCTGATTGACCATTAGATATTTTTCATTTTTAACCGTCCAATAAATGTCCCTCAATCTGATAGCCAGATAAAAGTAATTTTAATATTTGGTTCATGATGCATGTAAGCTGGGAGCCACAATTTGGTTTTAGTTTGACTTGTATGCCACGTATGCAATTTCTAGGTAATTCCTAAAGTGCCTGGGTATCATCCATCACACTCTGCTAGAGTATAAAGTTTTTCTCTTCATTTAATCTCCTTATTTTTATGTTCATGTTGCTGACTTTTATGTATTGGTGACTCTTTCCAGTCATTCCATTATTGCAAGTATAGGCGAGATGAAAACCAGCTGTATATATTCGCAGACGACTCTGTGCCCAGATGGCTCACAGCATCATACCACATAGATTTTGACACCATGGCAGGCGCAGACAAGTTTGGGAATGTGTACTTTGTGCGGCTGCCACAGGATGTGTCGGATGAGATCGAAGAGGATCCAACAGGCGGTAAGATAAAGTGGGAGCAGGGGAAGCTGAATGGTGCTCCGAATAAGGTAGAGGAGATTGTGCAATTCCATGTGGGTGATGTCGTTACCTGCTTGCAGAAGGCATCGCTCATACCGGGAGGCGGTGAGTGCATCATTTACGGGACTGTGATGGGAAGCTTGGGGGCGTTGCTTGCTTTCACCTCCAGGGAGGATGTTGATTTCTTTTCGCATTTGGAGATGCATATGAGGCAGGAGCACCCCCCTTTGTGCGGAAGGGACCACATGGCCTACAGATCTGCTTATTTTCCGGTGAAGGTAATCTGCAATGTTCAACTCCTTGCCCTGTGGTCATATGCACGTGAATTGCACTTCCACCAACCACTAGCATGTGCACAAGTCACAACACCACCGACCACACAGCACCAAAAAATTACTGTCAATATCTCACGGTTATCTCGTATCTGGAGATGGATATCCAGATGTCTTAGAAATGGCTGGGTATATAGTTTGTATTTGAATTGTTGTCTGAGGAAGATCCTGAGTTCCTATTTATGGGGCCCTTGATTTGGTGATCCAGACTCATCTGATGGGTCCCATGTGTTGCTTACCGAATGCTTGATTTGATGTGCCCCACGGTTGGACCATGCAACCATAACAATTATAAAAGTCCCCATGTCATGACAACATTAACCTTTTGATCCTTGTTGAAAAATATTATATATTTGATCCATTGATTGCTTGGAAATATATGACTTAAGAAAGAGGAAAGCTTTGATACTCTGGCAGTGAGCGATGTCTGATACGTAGGCGCAAAAAAATTGCGCATATGTCACACAATTAATTCAAACTGAATTAGTCAAATTATGGGTCCCAGTTTAGCTCTATCATCGGTGAAAAAAGTAATTTGATCATATAACTATTGGATTGGTAGACATTTATTGGACAGTTGAAATGATAATTAAAAAAAAAAAAATCCAAGTCTTATATCAGCGGACAAGTATCAAAGAATCAGGGGTTAGGATTATTTAACCAATATTTTGACTAAGTTATAACGGGTTTCACCATTTAAACTGTTTATTTTGAGTTAATATATGCCACATGTAAAGTTTCTGAATGCTTGTGTATGAAGCATCCTGTGCAGCCAGAGTCTCAAACAAAGTCCTGGTTAAGAATAAATACGTCCAAATGGTGAACAGAGTGTTCATGAGGCTATATTGTTCATTCTCTGCTTACCTGTCAAATCAACAGTCTGGATCATCAAACTTGGGCCATTAGGAGCTCAGAGCCTAAGGGGCTGTTTGGTAGTAACAAAAGTTGGTTCTTGGACCGTTCTATAGGGAAGAACTTGGGCATTTGTTGAGAGATATCCCGGCTAGAATCTCGAGCAAACCAGGGACAGTTGATATCTCCTTTTGAGTTAGCCAAGTCTCTCTCCATTAAGGAGTAGGTACCTAGTAAACCCGGACAATATTCTCTCCTTCTCTCTTTCCATCCTTCCATATGCCTGTGTGGTGCCATCTGATCCATCAATCACATTTCATTTGTAACTTTAGGCCCTTAGTCACATATCAGACCCATTCACAGCTTCTGTTGGTCACACAATAGGCAACGGTGCAGATGGAAACACACACCACTGTGGGTGGAGTCCTTAAGACTGTCTAAATATCAAATCCAACCCATTAATCAGTTCCATCAGGGTGAAAGATATACCGGATATTTTGATGATTGAAAACTCTAGGTGGGCCACAACACCCAATTTACCTGACTTTTCTTCTTAGATTATTGTTATTTTATATATATATATATACAGTGGATATAAAGGGAGAAACCTGACGCCCCCCTAGGGCTTTGACTGTTTTGAAAGTGAAAATAAGATCTAGATAGGCATCGCCTGCTTAATAAAATTCTTGCCTTCAAAAAAAGAAAAAAGAAAAGATCTTGATAGGCACACTAGACAGGTTTCAACTTTCAAGAAACAGCAAGGCCTGACTAAGACAGCATTGGCCTAGCCAGACGACCAGGACAGGCCTGACCTAGAGAGGCTATCCAGTATCGAACTAATGTTGCCACCAAGCTGTCCTTTAGTCACTCAGCATATTCTGTTGCTTAGTATAAGATAATTCTGGTGGTCCATGAACCAGTTCATCAAGAATTTTTTTAGTGTAGCTCTTTCACTTTAGTGCTTGAACTGATCTTGGCATTGTGGAATGATTTATCAGGACGTGATCGATGGCGATCTTTGTGAACAGTTCCCAACCTTGCCGCCTGATTTGCAGAGGAAGATTGCGGATGAACTGGATAGAACTCCTGGTGAGATATTGAAGAAACTAGAAGATGTCAGGAATAAGATTATCTAAGGAGCATTTCATTCAGGCCTAACTAACTGTGGCGTTGTAGTTCAGGTAAGATTACTGCTTACCATAGAAGCATAAATTTCACTACTGTTGTTGAATCTTTGATTATGAGCAGTTCTGTTGAGGAGAGATCCCAGTCGGGTGCTATTTGTCAGCCCCTCATTGTAATACCTGTTTCGAGCTTGTCTTATGCGGAGGTAAAGAGAAGTTTCGCGGACATAGTTCCCAGATTGTGAATGAGAAAAATGTTTGTACTTTTGTAGGCGAATATGATTCTCAAATGTCACTCTCAAATGTCCCTTACGTGATTTAGATGAGAGGGGTCTTGCTTCAAGGTGGTATTGGAACGACCACAAGCAATGGTGGTACTGTGCTGTTGGTGGTACTCACGTGGTGTGTATGACGACCGAACTGTCTAAAAGTGAGCTCGGCCATGACGTGCATGTTGCTCATTGATCATGGGCCACAGCAGACTGTACAACCACCCAAAAACCCCCCTGCAGAGAAGTGGTGGGATCCATGTATTTTTATATTGTAGTCAGTCTAAAAGATGTTTCCCACCTTGCTGATGCGACATCCTAGAAATTAGGTAATTTTTTTTTGTTGAAGTGTGTTTGTTCAGTCCTACTCATCTTTTCATATTAATTTCTAATTTCTGATCTACCGTCCTGGAGGTCATTCTCAAATCAATCATCAGTTGGGACCCACCTTGAATTTGGTGGCGGTTGTGCATTTTTCATTGGTTTCTATAGTGTGGTCCACCTGATAACTGGATGGCCCTGGTTTTTGGTGTGTCTTGTCACCATGGTGGAGAGTGCTTTTTGGACGGTTGGATGCTGTTAGCTCTTCACGTGGGTTTGACAGCAGCAGGGTTATGACCGACTTTTTGTTGGTGAACTGTGTGCTTATTGGGTGTGGGATCGATAGATTCCTGATTTTTGGGAGAATCAGAATATCAATGTATTGTGATTTACACCCTACTGGAGAAGTATGGACAGTGACCTGAAAGGAGGCAGCGTTGAGCGATCCTGTCTATGGTGAGGCCCATCCGGTCAGCAAGTAGCAGTCCAAAACGGACTATACTCGCCTGTAACCTACTAACCCAGGTTTAAAGGAAGTTCCTGACCTCAAGATCTGTGGGGCATGCTGTCATGTTTTTGTTATACCCATTCCATCTATACATTTCGACAGCTCATTTCGGACATGAGCTCAAACAAGAGGGAGATACAAAACTAAAGTTGGCCACACCACAGTAAACAGTGGAGACGGAAATCCTGGAGCCCACTGCAATGTTCATGTGCCATCCAACCTGTTCATAAGGTGATTTGCACTGGGATGGAGGGAAAGCACAAATGTCAGCTTGATTTGAAACTTCTATGGCCCGGAGAATTTTCAAGGGTGGGTGTTTGATCTCCATTATTTCTTGTGTTGTGGCCCACTTGAGTTTTGGATCTCCCCCATGTCCTGAACAAGCCGGTGAAATGGATGGACAGAGTATATATAACACGTGCATCAGGATGGGTCCATCTAGCTTGGGTTTACATGGAAATTTGCACAAATGCTGTGGTGGGCCTCACCATCCCACAGCTTGGGGCCGGGGTTATTGGGAAATCGCTGCCCTCCAAAACATCAGTAGTTTACTCCACTAAGTGGGGCCTGTTCATTGTATTTTCTATTAGTGGGCTCCCAAAGCAAGTGCTGCTGTTGTTCCTGTGCAATCAGTGCCTGCATATCATCCATCATTCTGCCTGACGCCAATATGGATATACTGATTTACTTCACGTGACTGATAAATGGAATTCAATTTGTAGTGCATCCAAACAACCATGAGTTTGTTTTTTCCGAACGAAGCATGCAGCATTTTAATGCATATGATGAAGAGAAGCGAAAACCAAACAACCATTATGACTACCATAAGACTAGATCAAAGCATAATTCTAAAAGCTTAGTGACTCGATTCAAAACTCAGTGAGTCAACTCGGCTAGATCTTGAGGCACCACTGATCATATGATTTGCTGGCTGAATATTTTGTGTCAAATAACAGTTTAAGGGAAGCTCATGAGTTTCTTGCCCACAAGCGTACCTTAGGAAGCAAAGGTCTATGCACTTGTTTATTTGACAAGAAATGCTTACACTAACTGTATGTCCAACTAGTTGGTATGGGGGGCAATCGTGGTGTTTGCATGCCATCACAGCCTTCCACCATGGTACCCCTACGATGAAAATGGAATGTTCCAAAAATAAGGTTGATCCAACCATTAGATGAGACCTACCTAAACATGACATCACATTTTTAAGGTGGGACCATCTAATTTACACCCATTTTGACACACTCTCGTCGCCACATGTTGGCACTATGCACCAAATAATGATAAAATTGTACTCATGTTCGAGGATTTCTTTCGCCCCTTACCCTTCGACGACACGTCAACTGCCAAAATTAAAGTGCCATAGAATCGTACGCATGTCTTACGAGGAAATAAATCGATGAATGATACGTAGCCCTAATTCGTGGGCACGTGGTTGAGATAGTGTGATCATTAAGTCTATAAAAACCCCACTGAGGCAAGGATCCTATCACATATCCATATATGCTTAGTAAGATTGTCTCTCACAATCTTTCCAAAATGGGAGATCTTCCCATGTAGGTTTGATGCTCTTGCAATGATTATGAAAATTCAAGAATCAGACCAACATCGGAGTGAATAGGAACCAATGGAATGGGTCTTGATTCGAATCTAGCGGGATTGGTCTCATTAGATCTACAAATCATCATGCTCACGATTTGAGAGATTTGAAAGTAGTTTGGATTATGACCAAACCAGGTGAGTTGGATCCTAAAGATCCATATATCTTTGCAATCATGCTGGCAAGCGATCTGAAAATGATTCCTAATTCATGAAGATCTCTTGGCTAGGCATGAATGATAAGAGAACATTTGGGCACCATGATTGATAAGAATCCTACATCGGAAAGGAAACCCAATTAGGGTTTTGCCGCCTTCAAAATTTATAAAAGGGGAATATGATGAAAAGCTTCAGGCTCACGCTAAACATAATCAGTTAGCACAACACACTACATTATCTTTATTTATTTATTTATTTATTTTATCTTAGCTTAGTTTTTAGTCTCTTTGCTTTTGTCCAGTCATGCTGTAGAACATTTGAGGTTTAGATTAGTATAGATCGCTACTGTCCAATGCAATTGCTTCAGTACCTTAGGAGTTGGATAAATATCTGCAACCTTCTGTTGTTAGATCATAATCAACCGAGTTTCACTTGGAAGATCCAACACTCTGGTCGTATCTTGCTGACCATTTGCTTAGATCATTTGCCCACACAGGCGATTTAGGTACTTATCTCTTATTTTATTTTTATTATTAGTTTATTTATTTATTTGTTGATTATATTGAGCATCAATTACAAATCAATAACTCTGTATTGTTTTGCCCCTTTAGCTGAATCTTTTCATATTCATTCCATTGTGAAATACATTAAATACAATTATTGGTGAAAGAACAAATCCTCACGACAAGTAAAAAAGAATCTACTAAGAAGGATTAACTTGTACCATTCTGTAAATTGCCTGATCACTATTATAACCGGTGGTTGAGAAGGCGGCCAAATCTTATAATTCAGTCTTAAACAGTCCATCATAGCACAGGGGCACCCGCATTCAATCAAACTTTAGGTCGGGTATGATTTTGGCATGCCCGCACTTTCCTAAATGCACACATTAACTGAACACAGGCCCTCGCTAACATGCATGGCCCCATGCTTGATCAAATTGCACAAATGCCATCTTGTTAGATGGCATTAGACTTTGAAGAGACATGGAGAGAGAGGATGTTGTTAAATGTAATTTTAAGGTACATAAGGAAAAAGGAAGAGAGAACATTACCAAAATAATTTGAAATGTGGAAGATTTATCTTTGCTTTTACCGATACTTTGGTCCACTTAAGTTTTAAATCTTTCTTATTTTTGCTTTAAAGTCTTAAAATCAGCTACACAAAACAAATGTATATAGTGGATTCAACAAAGTCGTCATGAAAGTTCAAATTGCCTTTGTTGTATGAGCTCTTTAAGAGGACATCATCAAGTAAAGTGTGAGTGAACTGCTTGTAGGGTCAGCCTTGTTGGCACTTCGGTTTGTTTTCTGTCATGTATAATATGCGCAGGCATGCCAAAATTGATAAAGCGGCTCAATCCAAAACGATCAACTTCAACCCAAGCGTCGAAATAAGCAGATATGTTTAATATGAACGTATATGACTAGATTATGAGAAGATTGGTCACTTACCTAGCTACTCACATAATTTTATAACAATCATGTGATAATCGGATGGTGGAGTTTTTCCTCTGAAGATAGGCTGCTTTATGCCTTCCGGGAGAAAGGACTTTCAGAATATTAATGCAATCAAACAAAAGAAAGAACTCACAATCGGTCACTAAGAGCAATGGTATGAATACGTCTCTTGAAAGAACTGTGTGATATTAGATAGAAAACATATCCAACATATGAGCTTAGATTTGAATTACAACTAAAAATTATAGCTAAGAATTATTGCTACTATTAAGATAAGTTGAGATAAAGCAAATTGATAGACTTGATTGGTTGTTTTTCTATTGGGATTGTGTGTTTTTGAGATATCCCGCTCTACTATTTCTAGAGTTCTGTTACAACTTGTTCTTCTAGATTCTTTTTCAATTACCGTAACGGTTATAGCAATCAAAAAGCTTTTCTTTAGATTCTTTTTTGATTACGTTTCTCTTTTACAACTGTTCCTCTCATGTCGCCAAAGCTTTGTTCCTCTCGGTCGCCTTTTGTACCTCGAACTAATCAACCACGTTTCTCTCTTCGCTCATTAGACTTTTGAGTAACTCAACCATATCCCTCTGTCGACCATTCACCGACGTGTAAAATTGAACTTACTTCAGCTACGATTCTATAAAAAGTGTTAAGTATCTTGATGTAGAGCGGGTCGCGGACAATTTCATGGCTAAGATGGATCAGAAAAGGCACGGTCAGCGACAGAAGTGATCCGGACCATCGGACCTTAGATCAGGCGTATCTCACAATCCGGAATGAGTTATCCGACGTAAAATATATGATTTTGGGGTAGAACGAGCTACTTTAGCCAACCAACCCTGCTACGCTGGGTTGCGCAACCCGAATTTGCGAAAAACCCCCTGATCGACGGTCGTTTCCTCGTTTTAATTTTGTTTTTACTATAAATAGTAAGTTTTAATTTGAGTATAACTTTTCATCCGTTGGGCTTTAGGAGTTGTGTCCAACATGAAAAGTGCTTAGGATAATTAGGAGAACGGTTTGTTGAAGCCAAATAGGACACTTACTATTTTTGGCCGAAAACCTTGGGCACTAGTAGACACCGTGACCGTCTATAAATAGTAAGTTTACTATTTATAGTAAGTTGCGAATTCTAGGAGTTTTAGTTGTAGTATGAGTTTGATTTCTTTCATGTTGCTTGGTTCCCTTATTTAAAGGGGTGTAAACTCGTTTTTATTTATTCATCAATCAATTTTGAATTTATTAGAGTTATTTCTATTTTTCTGCTTTCTTTCCTCGTGGATTCGAGAAGTCTCTGTGAGGAGTCCAGAGAAGCTCCGTGGATTCGGAGTAGTTATCCTTGAGGAAGACTGTGATCGACCTCATCACGTTCATCCCTGCGTCATATCTTGAAGATCTTTTCATCCATCTCTTATTTCTCATACAATGCCTCATGTCGCTTTCCTATTGGCTTTTTCAGAATGACTGTAATAAGATACAACATTGTCCCTAACGTCGCTTCGCCTTTGGAAAAAAGGGTGAAGGTGATCTTGCTCCGTTGTCCAATGCAATAAATGCAATTGGCTATTGTTCCACGTGTTATCTCCTCATTGATTTTACCTGACCGAGGTCGTTCTAAAAGATATCCTTTGTCTCACCCTTTTGAGCTGTTCATGTGATACGTCGCATAAAATCATATCGTACGAGTCATGATTATCCTTTCATTAATGCACATGTATTGCGGTCGATACATAAACAAGACTCTAAGTTGGTGCACCTCTTCCTTTACCTTTGCTTCTTCTTTCTTACATTGAGACCTGATATAGAACGTGTCACAGAGATATTCCCAGCATGGTTGAGTCATGAGGAGATGGACCGTGAATTGACCATAACTTTTGATCCGGGTATTGTTACGGGGCGTACAACCTATCAATCTTTACTGAAACGGACCATCTAAGGTGAATCGACCCACGTAGTGGGTTGCATCTGTCAGTTTCATCAGTTGCATCTGTCAGTTTCATCAGAAAACGCACACTTTCAGCTCAAAAACGAATTTTTAGAAAATTTTTACTATTTTTAGTAATTTTGATTTTTTAATATTTTTAGAGTTTTAAATTTTCTTTCCTTTTAGAAATAACTTTTAGTTATATTAGAACTCTTCTAGAGAAAGTTTATTTGTAATTTTTATTTTTAGAAATTAGGCCTTAGAAGAGTTTTATTAGAATTAGGATTTGTGTTAAAGTTAGAATTGTGCTATTTTCGGTAATTACGAATTTTAGTTTATTTTTTTTCTATATTAATGGTGTAAGGAGACACATTAGAGAATTATCAATTATTCATCAATTAATTTCAAATTTATTAGAATTTATTTCTATTTTCCTGCTTTCTTTCCTCATGGATTCGAGAAGTCTCTGTGAAGAGTCCAGAGAAGCTCCTTGAATTTGGAGTAGTTATCCTTGAGGAAGACGGTGATCGACCTCATTACGTTCTTCCCTACGTCAAGACACCTCTTTTCAATTTCTCCTCTCAATGACTACATCTTCTTATTCGTTTGCCCCAACTTTTCATCTATAATCATTCATTAAAGATGTGGATGTTATGTCGTTAGGAGTAGTCAACGACCTCCTATTCAACACTCCAATCGAACAAGATAAGGCACTGTTGACACTCGGTCTAGCCTTTCACCCTGCAGTCACTTACGAACAACCGCGTGAGATCGAACCAATTTTCCTAAAGTGTCCCAATGAAGTCCTTCTAGTTCAATCCAACAACTTCCTGGATCCCTCCAACGTGTTTAAATCTTCGAGAGCATGACTAAAATTGATAGACGGCTGGGCTAACTAGTTCACACGCGTTAAAGCACAACATGGTGATACATGAGGGAAAGCATGAATCTATTAATGCATCGAAATCTCCTTGCATGAATATCCTACCAACACATTCCTGCTTGTAGCCCCATCAACTTTCTAGAATCCGTCGACCAATGCATTCCATTTTGGATGTAACATAATAAGTTCAACAATCATGGATGTATGTACATTCACTCAACTTTTGCCCTTTGATGAGCCTATTTATTTAGGCTTCGCATTGAAGAATCAACATCCCTTTACTTTTCTAGACAAAACCAACAAGATATATTTTATTTTCATGGCTTTACAACAATTTTGTTCATTGCACATTCTTTGCAATTAATTTGACCATCACTTTGTGTGATTTTTCATATCTTTTATAGATTGAGAAGGCATGACTTTAAAAATCAACCATTTATGAAAAATTTCACTATTTTTTTCTTCAATATCACGAAGTATATAAGCCCGTTCATGGATGTTAGAATATTTGTGTGATCTTCTTGTTGTGTTTTTTAGAATAAAAATAAATTTCAAAAAATAAAGTTATTTTTAGAAAGTAAATAAATATATTAATTATTTAAAACTTTCCATAAATAGTATGAATAGCCTGTCGGTAAGAGAGGAGGGGTTTTTGCTTATGCAACCAGGGTTCAAATCTCCTCGAGGACGGTGCGAAGCACCGTCCGCGCACGCGCGCGCGTGGCGTGGGCTGCTTGGGCGCTTTTTGGCGCTTTATTAGGCGCACTTAGCACTTCGCACGTTCGCATCGTCGCAAGGAGCTAAAAGAACTTAGTCTTTTTGGCACATGGTTCAAATTTTTTGGGTCATGGAATTGAACCCTGATGATTTATTATCTTTTGTTGATTAAGAGTAATTATGACATGATTGTACATGTGGCACCTATGCCATGTGTCGCTTATGTGGATACAGTTTTTCCCGTTGGATAACTGCTTCTGTCTGAATGGGTACAGAAATAACTGCCATAGGACAAAAGGTCATGTCCTTTCATGGAAGGCAATTATTTGCTGTGAATGGGTGTGGATTTCTTGAAGAGTCTCTTTAGTACCTCTTCAGGAAGAAATCCATAACCCTTCAATTGATATAAATCCTGGATGCTATAATCCAGATGAAGTAATTCTTATCCTTAAGATTATATCATCTTCTGAGCAATTACTCTCGATCTAATCTCTTACTGAATTTTTTCTGAACGTCTTACGGCATATTAGTGTTTAAACTAGAGATCTGTTCAACACTTAAATGTGCAAATTTTCGTGTTGAAAATCGGATTGAGAGTTCATTGTATCCTGAAGACAATTTGCAGATTTCCTTCATTTGCACTTGCTGGAAATTCCAGAAAAAGGGCAGCAAATCTGTCTTGAGAAATTGACTATTCAAGTCAAGCCTTGAACCCGATAAATCTGATCGTTTCGTTATCATTTTCTTCTATCCTCCGTTGTGTACAAAGAATTACAAATTCTAACACTTCTTACCATACATGTGCCAAAATATTACAATAATATTCTCTATCATATATTACGATATTATTCTTTGTATTATATTATGATATTATTCTTTGTATTTATTGTCTTTCTATAATTATTTAGCCTCTTTCACACATAAATAGGCCCTCTTTGTATAGTTTATACACATATTGAAATATAAAATTTTTACGACAATCTCTCTCTTTCTTTCATTTTTCTTTACGTTTTCAATGGAGAACTTTTATCACTATATATATGTTGGCAATTACAAAAGTGAACTGTATAAAGGAAACAATGTAAATCTTACTGTTGAAAACTTATTGGGTCGACAAAAGTTTTGGATGAAGCTGACAGTTGTGTTCCATTTATCCATATTTTTGTGACCTTATGAACAGGTTGGATGACAAGTAAATATCAATGTGGCCCACGAAGATTTCAACAGTGAAGGTAATCATCCCTGCTGTTTCCCGTAGTTTAGTTCACTTGAATTTTGAATATATTCAATTTTAAGCTCATTCTCTAGATAGATCTGCAAGAACGGACGGACGTCATAGATAAGACACATACATCCAGTGTTGGCCCCACTGATTAATCCGATTCCGTTTGGATTTCAAGTACAAGTACGCCATGCCTGTGGTGGAAGAGTCGTCACCATGTCTAAAATGGTGGCAAACTATCATAGATGATAGGCGTTAGGGTAGGAAACAGATTGGCTACTCCCGCCCCGTGGCTAGTGGTCGGTGCTCCGTGGGCTCCATCATGATGTATGTGTGTTATCCATTCCGTTCATCCATTTTTACAGGTCATTTTAGGGCTTGATACCAAAAATGAGAAGGATATAAATCTCAGGTGGACCACACCACATGAAAATAATAGTAATTAGATATCCACCATTAAAATCCTCCTAAGGCCTACTGTACTCTTCATTTGACATCCAATCTATTGATTAGGTCATACAGACCCAGATGAAGGGAAAAACAAAAATTAGTTTGATCCAAAACTTTTATGATCCTCAAAATTAATTTTTTTTAATGGTCGATGTTCATTCAACAAGTTTCATGTAATGTGGTCCATTTGAGATTAAAATATGTCTATTTTTGCCTCATACCATAAAATGATCTAGAAAAATATATGGATAACATGGATGAAAAACATACATCATGGTGAGGCCCACAGAGCACCGACCACTTCGTTGGTGGCATGGGAATAGCCTTTCCATTTCTCTATTCGCTAGTCTGGCTGCAGGTAGGGCTGTACATAAACCAGGCTAGCCTGGTTAACTCGCTCAACTTAACTCGAAAAAGCTCGATTTGGCCCAATTCGGAACTGAGTTTAGGCCAGGACGAGCTATTTTCTTCAACCAGAAACTGAGTTCGGGCTAAGTTCAAACATGCCCCAACTCGGCCTGACTCGACCTGGCCCGACTCGGCCGTTTATATATATATATATATATATATATATATATATATATATATATATCCTAAATTCTTATCTTAATCATTTGACACAGAGAAGTAAAAATACCGTACGTTTCTTTGTAAATGGAGTAGGCCTGAAATTGACCCGAACTCGTTCAATTATCGACTGTGCTAAGTTTGGACTGGACATGTTGGCCCAGTGACAAGGCCTGGCTGGGCCGAGTCTGGGCTAGGTTTGACAGGTGACCGGACTCGGCTGGGTTAAGCCCAGTTCGACTTAGTTCGGCCTGATGTACACCCATAGTACTTGCAGGTGTCATTTGCTATATTTCACGCGTGTCCAGCTCAGCTATGCACACGGAACCATGTGAGATGCGAGATTTCAACGAGGTGTGCCACAATCTATAGATGTGGCCTAAAAATCAGGCCATTTAACTCATTTTGGTGGACCACACTAGTCAAAATAAATGAACGGCTAAGAAAATCTCTCCAGCCATCTGTTTGTTCTGTACATCGTGGTCCAATCGAGCCGGCGAACATCTTGATTTTTGAGCCAGAAGATCTGTTAATGGTATGCGAGTTGGGTGTAACCCAAATTTCTTTGGGGTCCACTGCAATGTCCTTATAAACTGGGAAACGGATTGGCTACTAAACCTGCCACTAGCCAATGGATAGTGGTTGGTGCTCTATAAGCCCCACCATGATGTATGTGTTTCATCCATGCCGTTCACCCATTCTTCCGGATCATTTTATGCTATGATCTCAAAAATGAGGTTGATCCAAATATCAACTGGACCGCATAGTGTTGGTTGAACGCCCACAGTTAAAAACTTCTTGGGGCCCACCATGGTATATATTTTTTCCCTCCATCCAAGTCTATATGACCTAATCAACCGGTTAGATGTGATATAACCATTACAGTGGGTCCTAGGAGGTTTTTAATGTTAGACATTCGATCGCTACTACTTGCCCATGGTGTGGTCCACCTTTTATATATATATATATATATATATATATATATATATATATATATATATATATATATATATTTTGGGATCAACCAATAAAATTATCTTTCAAAATGGATGGACGACGGGGATAAAACACTACGTCATGGTGGGGTCCACATAGCACCTAACACTAGCCACCTGGCTGATGGCAGCGTCATCAGCCAAGCCGCGTCTGTCCACTGGACAACAGGATCCACCTGAGTCTAAGCGGATTGGCTGGTGTACCTCGCACCAGCTATATGGCTGCTGTATTGACGTTAGCAAAATCCGTCGGTCTGATCATGAGGTATATGTTATATCCAAACCGTTTATCCATTTGATGAGCTCATTGTAGAGATTGAGACGAAAAATAAGATAGATCTAACTATCAAGTGGACCACACTTTAAAAAGTAGTGTGGGATTGAAAGTTTACCATTGAAACCATTTTTTAGGTCCCAGAAGTTTTGGATCAATATGAAATTTGTTTTTCCGCTTCATAGTAGGCCCTGCGAACTGTTTAACAATGAAAATCATCTCCTCTACTATATGTGATGCGGTCTGATGATCTTTGAATATCATTTTATTTTTGAATAATGCTCGAAAATGATTTCTAAAAATAGAAGAACGCTGTAGATGTAATAAATGCATCACTGTGCATATGTAACTTTAATCTCCTTTAAACCGTTCGTATAATTCGGAGCTCCAGGAATGTCAGTGCTCGTCCTGGCACGCCACGCACTTACAGCAGCTATATAGATGGTGTGTGGTACATTAGCCAATCCGCTTCGGTTGTATGTGGTTTATCAGGGAAACGGATGGGCTACTCCCCCTGACACCAGCTCCGTGGCTGGTGGTCCGTGTTCTGTAGGCCCCATCTTAATTTATGTGTTTCATCCATTCCTTTCATCAATTTTTAAAAATCATTTTATTGTTTGATCCCAAAAATGAGAGGAATATACTCAAGTGGATCACACAACTTGAAAACAATAGTGATTAGATATCAACTATTAAAATCTTCCTAAGGCCAGCTATACTGTTTATTAGACATCCAATCTGTTGATTAGGTTATACAGGCCTAGATGAAGAGAAACAACAAATATCAGCTTGATCCAAAACTTTCATGGCCCCCAAAATGTTTTTAATGGTCAACCCTTATTCAGCACTGTTTCCTTTAATGTGGTCCACCTGATATTTGGATATACCTCGTTATTGGACTCACACTGTCAAATGATCCGAAAAAACAGATGGATGGCATGGATGAAACACATACATCATGGTGGGGCCATGTAGCACCGACCATTAGCCATTGGCTGGTGCCAGGGGGAGTAGCCAATCCGTTCCCATTTATCACACCGTCCACTGGATGGTGTGGCCCACTGTGATGTATGTGTGTGTTCCCGATGTCCACTGGAAATCAGTACCCTCCGTAATGTATGTCTATTCACAGTCCATCATGATGCATGTGATTTATTCAAGTTCTTAATTGGAAAGCAGACCCACCATGGTGTGTCTTATCTCCACCGGCCATTGGACATCAAATCCTATAGTAACGTTTGTTTGCCACCTGACTTTCTGATAAGGTCACATGTACCCGGATGAAGGAAAAACACTACTATTGGCTTGATCCAAAACTCACGTGGGGTCCACCATTGGTAGAGTCCATCCGATGTATGTGTCTGCCTTATATTTTACTCAGGTACTAAAATAATTCTGACGCTGATTGCGTCCTACCCCTGTCTGTCTCTACCAACGAAAGGACAGGTATGCTAGCGGGCCCACCGTGATCTATCTGTCTATCTGCATTGTGTATGTTGGAATATTTGGTTGAATCAAGTAGACTATAAAAATTCAGAACTAAAAAAGAAAATAAATTTTTTTAGAAAGATGATTTATTGAATTGAGTCGATACGTGACTGAGTCACTTGGCTTGAAATCAAATTTGTTCTTCTTAAACAGCGTCTTAAGTACAACAGGTTTCCAGAGCAATTAACTTCTAGGTTTTTAGAGCAATCAACCTCCAGGATACAATGACTATGACTTGGTCCCAGCAGTGCACTCATTGTACACGGGCTCAAACTATTTGCAGTTTAACCCGAAAGTCTTTATATAGACTCCGAAGTGGTGCACAAGCACCTTTTACAAAGGGTTAGGTCCATTGGGTTTAAACCCAACAGGTGCGACCAACCGGAACGGATGTATCTTTCTGATTTAAAATGAAAAAGCACAAGTGTGAGTATACTCTTGTAAATAAAGTCCCGTGAGTATCCATACACACGCACACCTACGCGAGTACACTCACACCTCACCCGCACTCACCCCCTTGTCCAGCCCTGCCAAGCCAGTCCCATCCCGTCGTGCACATGGACACGGACACGAACTCGGGCTCGACTCGACACGACGCGACTCGGCTCGGCGTGCACGCGTGCTTGTGTGGTCAATGGTTTAGATTAGAGCTATTGGCATAGCGCCCCCCCCCCCCCCCCCCCTCACCCCTCAAGACAAAAAGCCTATCTTATATACAAGAGAATTTACTTTATCAAATCTAATGTGGGACAAAACTCACAATACAAAAATACTAAAATTTTCAAATGTGGAGGGAAACCAAAAATTTGAAAAATTAAATTTTTAATAATTATTTTAAAATAAAATACAACAATCTTCCACATATTTCAAAATAAAACTCTTACGAGTTAAAGCGTAATAGTTGTGCAATGGTATCAGTGTCACCATAGACTTGAATCAACATTAGAGTAAATAAGACAGGTCTACAAGAATCAGGTGACACCATAGTCTTGAACTTGAATCCTTTTAATGTATATTGCAAGTACATACCACTCACACAAATCTTCTTTTGCAAGTGTGTAACGCCCTGACTTTTCAGGACCCGAGTACATGACCCGTGTCCCAAAAATCCGAGTGTTAACCTTAGAGAATGGTCAAATATAATATTTTTTTTATCAGAATAAGCAAATGAACGTAGAGTGGACAAATCAACATAAAGGAAAATTTTAAACTTCATTTAGAGTATACAAGAGAGTGCCCATAATAACTTATACAAACCAATGTCTCCATTCTTACGAATACAAAATGAAATAACATTACATGTAAAACAAAGTAAATTTGCAACAATCTTGAGTTGTGAAATCCTGTAGCACCTCTTAACAAATATAATCATGGACCCTTGTCAACCATAGCCTGCTCCTCACCAATATGAATATGAACATCATCAGGGTCACCTATGCTACCTGTACGGTTATATATTTGATGGATGAGTAGCCAACTCAGTGTGAATTTTCCTCAAGATTACACACCGCCGCATTAGGTAAGAAATAATATAAAACATTCAAACAACCAAAACAGAGTAAATGCAGTCTTATTAGATGCATGGATGCGTGAATACAATCATTGTCCCGGGTAAAACATCCAAACGGATATAGGGATCATCACCCATGCAGTCATCGATCCGGATAAAACATCCAAACGGTTTGTGCTTCGGTTAAAACATCCAGACAGGCAAATATGTACGATAACAACAGATGATGGTTGATGCCTCGGGTAAAACATCCAGACAGACGAATCTGTATGTTACGTATGACAGCAATGTACGATAACAACGATGGTGGTTGGTGCCTAGGGTAAAACATCCAGACAGCCGAATACGTATGTCATGTACAACAACAACACATGCTGGTCTGTGCTATGCATGCATGATTAGCCAACCCGTTATTACTCCAATTGCAACCAGCCAATTTAAATAAGCTCACAGTCACTACAGGGAGCACATGGCCCAGCGTAGGCCGACAGCTCAGGCATAGGTCTCATACTACCATCCCCGGCTAATGAGACTACCACCTTAAGATGTTTAATGGTACCCCATCGACTAGTGACCAATCATATTACAATATATGGGGCTTACCATTGCATGGTTGTACAGTATAAAACATCCAACCTATATAGGAAAAATACTAGAACAAAGCCACATAGGGCGATATCAAAGTAGGACACATAGGGCGAGTATCATAACCATGCGATAAAATACCATCCTTGAAAACTATTGGATATAACAACCCTGGATGGTAGACCCACATCAATGATCCATCTAGAACACTCAATAGCCACCAAGTCGAAGGTCCATTACGATCACAACTAGTCAAGTTACATCCCAAGTATGGGTGTACATTCATATATGAAAATTTTTCACTAATGTACTAGTTTAAGTTTCATGAGCAATATACAAAAAGAAATCCACAAGTATGAACAATTATACTGGATAATCATAAAGCATGCGATACAGCAATTTAATTTCCACCAACTAACACATGTGATTATAAAGGGAGATATCAATTATGAATTTAAATAAAAACTATAACTTAAGCTAATGAGAATATGAAAAACTCAAGGGAAAGAATCATCACCTGTAGGGTCGTGTTTGTGTACTTGGTCCAAGTTCTTTTGTAGCCCAAAGTCACCCAAAGAATCTCTTAAAATTACAGTTTATATTTGTCAAGTATTCCTACGGTTTTGGCCAACTGATATGAGGGTTCAAAGGGACACAACAACAAGGCCTTTTAGGCTTGCATTAGAGTGAACAGGCCGATCCTATATTTATCCAAACAAGGTGGCCCTATTGGGCTTAAGCTTATCATCACTATGGGCTGAACTGGGCCTGTTTTGGCCCGGTTGTTGGGTCTAAATTGAACCCAAGTGGGACTGCCCCATGCATCATGCCAGGTGGATGGTGTGCATGCATACTCTACATGCCACAGTGGGTCTATCGTGCTATACACTATATTCTATCCTTAGAGATTATCTAGGATTATATTGAAAATCACCTGGACCATACCACAATACAGTGGGGATAATGATTTCCACCGTTAAAATTCCACAGGGACCACCGTGGTGTTTATTTTCCATCCAGTCTGTTCGCATGGTCTTAAGGACCTGATTTAAGAGGATTAACAATGTCACATTGATCTAGAACTATGTTGTTCCCAAGAGGATTTCAATAGTGGATGTTCAACTCTCCAATGTTTATGGCAGTATGGTCCACCTGATAATTAGATCTGTCTTATTTTTCTTCTCAGCCCAAGGATGAGCTCACCAAATGGATGGATGGTTTGGATGAAACACATACATCAGGGTGGGGCCCACAGAGTGCCGAGGTGTAGCCAATCCGTTTCTCTGTTAGCCACCCCTACTAGCGATCGGTACCAAGACCTCCAGCGTTGAAATGAGGTATCTCCACTCAGTCTGTCAGTTGAGGTATGGATGGTGCTTATATCGCCCACTGATGGATGGTTTTGGAGATTTCCATTGATGGACGGTCAGTACATATTAAGGTGGGGCTGAAAATAAACGGTTTGGGTGCAATCCTCAGATCAGGCCCATAGAGGCTACTGACGGACGGTCTAAATGCAATCCACATGCATCATATTGCATGGAAGGAAGGCATTCATCAGAGGTGGGTCCACACGTGTGGGACCCATCGGCTATATGCATGTATAGATGCATTTTATGTTCAGTATAATATTATTTAAAATTTTCATGTGCATGTATATTTATATATTAAAGGAAAACGTCCAGGGACTGACGTCCCTTGATGGACGGTCTGAATTCAAGGCTCCCTTGGTGTGGCCCACCTGTTCTGAGAGAAACTCAGGTGCAACTTCCACCGGCCGTTGCAAGGTGCGGCCCACCTGCAATTGTGCAGGGCCCACCTACATTTTGTACAGGGCCCAGTTGCAGTTTGGCGAGGCCCAACATGGAGCAGCAACTGAAGTCCAAACAGCTCCTGTTTCAGCTGCTATGGAGGCCATTCTCGGCCCTATTTTCCAGTCCAACCACGGTCCGACAAAGTGCCTTTCTCTGGCCTGACCAGAAGCTAATCTCAGCATGGACTGGAGGCTGGCAACTCAGCTGAAAGGGGAGTTTTTCCTGCTCCGTTCAAAGCTGAAATTTCAGCCATTTCTCATTTATTTCCAGCCAATATCAGGCCTGGTTCCCAGTCTGTTTGCACGTGACATCAAGCCCTGTTTTGAGGGCAGGTTTTGGCTCAGTTAGGGGCTCCTGGTTGGGACTGTTTTCGGCCCAAACCTCAGGCCATCCCGCGGCCTGATCTTGACTCATTCTTGGGCCGTTTTTTGGTCTGGTTAGAGTCTAACAGAGGCTCTATTTTTTAGCCTAAAACGGCCTGAGGTTGGATGCCCATACAACCCTACTCGCCATCTAATTTCTGGCCCACAACCATGGCCATTATAAGAGGAATGAAAAAGGGAGATGAAGGAAAACCTGTTTGCCTCCTCTGCTAACTGACGCTCAGCTCCCACTCTTCCTTTCTCTTCTTTTCTTTCTTACTTCCCTCTCTCTCTCTCAAACGGTGTTGCTGTGGACTCTCACTGACTTGGCTCCGTCCGTTTCTCACGGACTGAGTGGAGGCAGTGCGTGTCAGGCTCACCTTCCTTCTTTGCTTTCTCTCCCTCTGTTTTCTTCCTTCCCCACCACACTCTCTTGGCATCAATCCTAAGGGCTACAATGCCCTCTTTTATAGCCAAGGGAGAGATAGAAGAATGGTTGAGATCGCTCTTACCAGGGACGGCTGGGATTGGTCCTTCCTAAAGAGGAAGGGCGGTTCTCTCTCTCATCCCTCCCACAGGCTCTCGGTCAAGCTGTTTTTGGCACAGATTGGACGGTGGCATTCAATCTCCTTCCTCCGCTATACCGTTTTGATTAAGTGGGTCCCATGAAGAATTTGAACGGCTTGGATGGTTCAGAAAGTGGCCATGGTGGGCCACCTAGTAGCTCGAAGAAGGTCGGTCGAAATCTCTGTTTTCAGCTGAAGACATTTACTTCCTGATTTTTGAGGGGTCCATCGTGGCGTTATTATCGTAATCTACCTCGTTCATTCCACTTAAAAGGCTAAATAAAAGCCCTTGACCAAGGATGGGGCAGATCTAAATTTGGGTGGCCCATGCGTTGCAAAAGCATGTGAGTCAAACTCACCGTTAAATCTTTAACATGAAACCATGTTGCCGCTCAATTTTTATTTATTTATTTGTTTATTTATTTTTTTTGGGGGGTGGTGCATTTGTGGTTGCCTTCTATAAGGTCTACTCCCTCGACCACCTTTGTCGTAATGTTTCGGCACATGGGTCAAAGTATGAATCAGATCTGAGTTCCAGGTGCGTCACTCATTCAACAAGTGTGTGAATTACTCACACCATTGAAACCCATGTACGATAGACGTAACTTTCTGTGAAAATTTGAATGAATTGAATTATTTTGTGTGAAGTCCCCTTTACTACTTGTCATTGTACGATCTGCTCTGTTCATTGCGTTTAACATACCCTGCTAGGATTAGGGTCCAAAAATGGGGCAGATCTGTTGATCGAGTGGGCCATACTATCCGATCAAGCATCAATGGTTGCATGTAGTGGCATTCACTATTTACGAACTCGGCACCTATTTCTCAACCGGCATCTAATGCCCATTATGTCGAAATGTGCCGTCCGATTGTCTTGAAATTTGACGGACTTAAATCATTTTTCATGCTCTTTCTTGTGATCCAGTTTGGGTCCCGATCTCTCGAGAATGACCAAGATGCTTTTTCAAAGGCTAACTAATTCTGAAATTCAAAATAACATTTGTACCTATTTCATTGATGAGCTACCCGGTAGTTTAAACTTAAACACGAAGATCTTCATAATGACTGATTCATCCTGATACTCGGATGGCCCATTTGGCGGATCCAAACCTGATGGATGGTCAGGTGACTTGTTAAAAATAAAGAAACTTTATGATTAGCACTTTAACCATGTATATGGGTAGATGTATGGTCAATTTTATGAATGGATGAATGCAAAGTGGGTTTTCGGAGTAATTAAGGGTATAGGTCGATGACGTTTTCGTAATTATTGCTTATCGATGAGTTTTGGAAAATCTAATGGCCCCACATGGTTATAGGTATGTTTCTAAGGAATTCTTACAAAAGAACGTATATCTAAATCATTATAGATAGGGAGTTTCTTCATCATTCCGTTCAAGAAAAAGTTCTTACGTTAAATCACATGACGAATGGCCTTATTTTGAAATTCAAGGGTCAAATGGCTTGATCTATTGAATGGAGGTAACTCCCAATAGTTAAGTTTATGTCAGGGCAAGGATGTAAAGACTGAATAGTTGGATTGGTATCATACACGTGTACATACCAAGTAAATTACTTGATAACGTTCGAGAACTTTCAATACTCAAGCATTGAAAAGTTCGAGGTGTTAAAAAGTGATTCTACGGTTCGGTGCGTTTTGGCCATATACTATTACCTGGATTTCATGAGTGCTCTAAAAAATTCGCCTATATTCTCATAAGAAGCGGCCTCCACCTCTACACCCATATAGGTGAATTCCATTAAGTGTATGTAGCAACTGTATATACCACCAAATATATGCTTATGGATCCATTAAGAGTTCTAAAAAAATTCATCCTTCTGCGTTGCTACTCGCACTTTATACCATATAAGGGGCTCATATAACTCAGTGTAATTGTCTACCTCATTCTTGTTATTTACCCATTGAACCTATCTCATGGGATCTCTACTTGTATAGGTTGAGTTGCCGACACTCGCAGCTCATATATTAGGCTCAGTCTCATTCCCTTCGATGTATTATTGATTAACCTTTTAAATAGTCTTTTGGTCAGAGATCTGCTAGATTCTTTTCTAACCTCACAAAGATATAACTCTATCACGCAACATGTGTTTCACTATGTTATGTCTGAGTCTAATATGCCTACTCCTTCCATTATATATTTTACTCTTTGTTTTTCCTATAGCTGCTTGACAGTCACAATGAATAAACACGGCCGATACAGGCTTTGACCACAATGGTATATCAACTAAGAGATGTCTAAGCCACTCGATTTTCGATCCAGCCTTTTCTAAGGCAATAAACTCAGATTTTATAGTCGACCGAGCGATACATGTCTATTTGGTAGACTTTCAAAATACTGCTCCTCCATCCAAAGTGAAGACATATCCACTAGTGAATTTTGTCTCATCTGAATCATTGATCCAGTTAGCATCACTATATCCTTCTAATATAGCAAGATAACCATTATAATGTAAACCATAGGCCATACCGCCTTTTAAGTATCTCAAAATCCTAAACAAGGTATTCCAATGCTCTTTTCCAAGGTTATGTATATATCTACTTAGCCTTCCTACTGTAAAAGTTATATCTGGTCTAGTGCAGTTTGTTAGATACATGAGGCTACTAATTATTATGGAATACTCCAATTGAGACACACTATTTTCTGTATTTTTCATAAAAGTCAAATTATAATTATAAGGAGTACTGACAGGTAAACAGTCAAAATGGTTAAACTTTCTCCATATTTTCTCAATATAATGAGATTGTGAAAGTATATTAACATCATCTTTCCTAGTTATTTCAATATCCAAGATTACACTACCCTCTTCTAAGTCTTTCATGTCAAACTTAGATGACAAGAATTTCGTAATTGTATTAACTAATTTAATATTAGTTTCAAAAATGAGCATGTCATCAACATAAAAGTATATTATAATATAATCATTTTCAAAAATTTTACTATATACACAGCTATCTAAATCATTTATATGATAACCATTTGATTTAAAAACACCATCAAATTTTTCATGCCATTGTTTAGGAGTCTCTTTTAAACCATATAGTGATTTAATTAGTATATATAGTTTATTTTCTTTACCTGATATCTTATAACCATTAGGTTGCTCCATATATATTTCTTATTATAAGTCTCCATTTAAGAAAGCTGTCTTAACATCCATCTCGTGTACCACCAGTTTATATATGAAAGCTATCGCTATTAAGACCCTAATAATTGTAATCCTAGTTAAGGGAAATATATATCAAAGTAATATATTTCTTCCTTTTGTTTAAAACCTTTCACTACTAATCTAGCCTTAAACTTATCAATGGTTCCATCTGATTTTAGTTTCTTTCTAAACACTCATTTTCCTATTAGTTTGTGTAACGCCCTAGAAAAATCAGTACTTGGGCTCGAGTACCAACTCGACCAGAAATCGCATAGGATTAATTCCTTTAGAAAATAAGTGTAAGTTAGCTAGCGCAACGCTAGAGTGGCTGGGAAATAATCCCTGATCACTTTAAATACGTTCTACAAGACCCAAAGCGAGTAGAACCAATGACGCTATAATACTCTAAAACCTCGGATCAAACTCTAAACCGGTTTGTTCTCAGGACCTCTTTGAAACTTTGTATTGGATCTAGACCGCGCGTCGAAAGTCTGATACCTACAATCTTAGACCGTTATAACCGCCTAGCTGGACTTGACAATCATTTCGAAAATCAAGTCCAACCGACATTCGCAGGCTATTTCATTGAGCCTGGAGTGAAGAGAGTGAGAATAGGGTTAGATTTGAAATTTGAAATTCAAATCTGGCACACGACTTGACGCGTTATTATTAAGCGTTCTGACCGTCAGAATTCAGCCAAATTACACCCTTGGATCAGGAAAAATTTCTATTTCATATCATGAGACTTGTAGACCTGATCTACGTGCGGTGACCGCTGAACTGAAACTAGACCGCCACGTGCGATCTACGAACACTTCTGGTCTGAAAATGGGATGTGAGCGACATCCGACGTGCATGAACTTAAGTCCGATCGCGTTCGGTCAGGGGACTACTAGAAATGTCTTTTTGGACCGAAACAGCCCCGATTTGATTAGGTATCAAGTAAACATTATTCTCAAGCCTGTTTTGGGCGTGTTTAGGGTTATAAAAGGGGCTTAAACCCTCACTTCTCTCACCCATCCGAATTTGCTAGAAACCCTAGCTGGTGTGAGAGAAAAGGTAAGAGATTGTGAGAGAGAGTGGGAGAGAATTTCCTGCTGCTTGCACTACGTGTTGCACATGTTTAAGCAATGCGCCTCAATCACTTTTTCGACGATTTCACCGCGTTTCTATGTAAGAAAACACCCCAAACACTTGCTGATTTAAGGTTCCTTTGGTTCCTTAGCATGATAGCTTATGGATCTTGTGTATTAGGTTCCCAGTTCGCCGTAGACGAAGCGTATACGCTCCGTTCGAATAGATATGCTTCTAGAATAAAAGGTGCGGATTTTAGACGCTTTGATTGGCTGTTTTCAACGCTTTTAATGTCGTTTAATAGTAGATTATCGACGACAACGCCGTTTGACATGTACAATATGCTGTCCGTTTCCTATTTCGTAAGCAGACGAAAAATATGAGATTTAGGGCGTTTTAGTCATTTGTAGGAAATACTGTTTTCATCCATATTTTGCTGATGTGATTGACATGGCTTCTTGTCGCATTAGGATACTAGGAATGCGTGCATAATTAGTTTGGCGAAGAGATTCGCCTAAATGCGCACTTTGAGTCGACATACTATATGTAGACTTAAGTGTGTAGTTTAAGTGTTTGTATAAATGCTTGTATTAGTATGTATTGAATTAAATGGTGTTATGAATTAGTTTGAGATTGAATTCTCAATTAATATGCTGATGTAAATGATTTCCTACATGTAGCTATATGCATGATTTCATTATATGTATGAAATGCATGTGTTAGATGATTTACTTAAGTTGTATGTTATAACATGTGTTAACATGCTCACATTGTTGTATTTCATTTCCAATACTCTTATATGATTGCTGATGTGGATTCATAATTGTTTGGGACTATACCTAGTCCAGGCAATCGGCAACCGAGCAAGTTCGTGGTTGGCTTATCTTTGCCACGAACGACGCGTCGATGAACGCGAGCCATGTTTTGGAGTTGGCGGCAGTGATTAGGCCACACGAGGTATTTTACGCACTTCATGTCGTTCAACTTGAGATGCGCTCATGCTAGTCAAGCCCGTCAAGTAACTCAACTAGCCTTTGTATGTTCACCTTGTATAAGTCATAACTGCTTGAACCTAGGGTACTGAACTTACCATTGTAAACCCTGTCAACCATGGTACCTTGATCCATAAAGACTCATGAGCCGGGCATGGTGGTATGGGACACCGTGGTCGAGCTGTCGGCCTACGCTGGGGCCACAAACCTCCCCGTAGTGACCAGTGAGCACCTATGACTCGTGAGCAGATTATGGTGGTATGGGACACTATATTCTTGCTGTCGGCCTACACTGATCAGGCGACGAGTCTTTTCTAGTGACCGCGAGCGTATTCTGAGTCTACGGGAGGCGACGACCCTTCCGTAGCAGTGAAAGTACAGTAGGCCTGTATTGATAAGGTGATGGGGGAGCGGTGCAACGAGTGCGAGCAACAGCCCTGGCAACCCTTGCAGCGACTTACAAAATATACATCGTATGAGATTACTAGGAGTGACGACCCTAGACAGGATCTGTATTGGGATTGATATAAGGGAAGTACCTTAGTTTTCCAATATTGTTGTATGAAAAGGACTAATAATAACTCGGTAATCATATCAACATCACATTGCATGTGCCTGGAAGATGTGGAGCACTGAGCGGTACGCTAGCATGCCGCGGACGCAGATGGTGCCGTATGAGGGAGAATGTCGGTGAGGGCATCCATCATGTCATGTCATATTGCATTAACAATAGTATTAGGATTGTTTGATTTACTGCTTTACTATTGTCGCATGATTGATTTGAGAACATGTTAATCCTTACTCTATTATTCCACTGACTTAGCTACTCACTCCCACGTTACGGGATGGTGTTTGCAACACCCATCAGACCCTGTCTTAGATGCAGGTGAGGCGACGATTCAGGAGGCAGAGTCGGACTATGATGAGGACCAGGACGAGTTCTCATATATGCAGTACCACGACGGCTTTGCTTAGGTGGCCCAGATTGGCGGGACTTCTCAGTGGGACTCTTTTTGGATACTTGATTTCTGTTTATTTACATGTATATGAGACTCAGAGATGTATTCATACTTTGGAGACAGTTGAGATCTACTTTGTTTTTCATACAGTGATATATATATTCTTTAGTCTTCCGCTTGCTTTTATCACTGGATCTGGAGTATGAATTGCAGTTTTGGTATGCTTTTACTCATGTGAATGCTTTAACTCAGACAAAATTGAATCATAATCATTTTTGTTGCATAAGTGACGGTCTGGAACTCGGGAGTTGAGTTTATACACGACCCCCGATTTTCAGGGTGTTACAAGTTGGTATCAGGGCATGAATGAGATTATACCGGGCCTGGGTTATGGTCACGCGTCGTACGCTGTCGCTTCCTTTGACTTAGGTGGGTGCGAGAAAGGTCTAGAAACACTTATAAGATTGCAGATTCGCCAATAGGCGAAGTTTATTCGTATTGATCGCGCGATCGAGTCCGTAACGCATCTAGGGTCGCGTGAAGCGACCTAAGTAGCTCCTAGGTTGTAGGTAGGTGGGTTGAGACGTTCTTTGAACGATTCTAAATCCGTAAATGTGAATCCTTGGGCTGTGGGACAACCACAACCCTTACATTCAATCGCTAGGGCTTAAAAACCCTGTTTCACCTAATTTCTTCAAAATTCTTCTTCTCACCACTCCATTCTTCAATTATTTCTTATTTTTTTCATGTTAGGCATTGATCCTAATGTGAAAATGATATAAAATCATACTTCGATAAAATTTTATAGTGAATAGTAAAATTTCATAAAAACTGGCCATTAGGCCATTCTAAGTTTACAATATTTAGAAAATAATGGGTTAGATGGATGTATTAGCTCCTTCTACCCCTAAATCATATGCTGCATGATAGGGGATTGCATTCTGGTTTACAGATTGGCCCCGAAAAGCTCCGAATGGATGTTTAGGCCTCCCTAGGCCAATCTACAATGAACGAAGGTGGGGCCCATATATATCTGGGACCTCCAGGGCAGGGGGACCCATCCCATCAGGCTAGACCGGCCGGATGCACCACCGGTCGGCGATGCCATCGTCGATGGGTGGGGCCCATTTGCAATGAAACTCAGGCGCACGCCCTTATGTGGCTAGGGTACCCCTCCCATGTGTGGGCCGACCGTATAAAACCTCTAAATGGGGTACTTCCTTCACAAACAGCCCCTCCTAAGCCTCCCTTGCTCATTTTCTTGCTGCCCTATCTCAAATCGCGACCCCAAATCACTCCCAAATCATCCCATTGCTAAAAACGACCCTATCCCATACCTCCAACCTGATTAGCAACCCTCTCCCTCTCCAATCTCGTCCGTTGAAGCTCCGACAACCCCCAAAACGTGTTGAAATCGTGTGGAGCTCCATTTTCTTTTTTTTTTCTCTTTTCTTTTTAAAAATCCATCCTAGGGGAGCTTGAAGCATCCCTCTACAACACCTAGATTTTCTTTTTTCTGTTTGGGTAGCCATTTCTCTACATTTTTCATATTTTTCATGGCTTTTGTTGAAGCCATTTTGAGTTTTTTTCTCTCTCTCCACCATCCTCTCTTTGATGGGAAAGAGAAAGACCGCATCGGATGAGGCTGGGCCTAGTCACCCTGCGCAATCCACAAGACCGAGGGGTGGCGCCGCTAGCTCAAGCGCCGCCGCAAGTCCAAGCACAACCCGAGAGTTCCATACAAAGCGGGATTTGGATCCCCATGCTCCACTTGGGCGAGTGATATTAGCAGAGATGTCTCACGGTGAATATACTGACCGTAAGGTGTTGTTTGAGGTGGACGTGGAAGGACGAATCTTCGGTGAATTCTTATTGTTCGAGCGCATTAAAGCTGCACATTGGGTTCCGCTATTTGAAGCTCGTTCTCGTGCTAATGTGAGCACCGTTCGTGCTTTCTACGCTCGTATCCAGAATCCTACATTGGAGCCATTGCAGTTCGAGATTCCTTTTGGTAGAGACCGAATGGCTATGATCGATGTTCGGTTGATAGTGTGACTTCTGAACGTGCCCCTTGGTGATGTTCATCCCAGTGCAAAGAATTTGAGGAGTAGGAGTGAGCGAGATCGCCGTACCAGTTTCCTATGCGGTAGTCTGGTTCCATGGCAGCCTAACAATAGCCTCAAGGCGTCTCATATGTCTGATGATTTGCGCCTGCTGCACCACATTTGCACGTTCAACGTGTATCTCAGGTCGACAAATCGCATTGAGTATACGCGCCTCATGGTTGATTTCTTGTATCAGGTGGCCTAGGGAGAAAATATGTGTATGGCCACTTTCGTGTTGCGATAGATTATCCTCATAGCGAAATCAAGAAGAACGTCTGAGTCGCTTCCTTTTGGTCGACTTATATGCAAGATCGCGCTTGAATTTGCTTACAGACTTGGGCCGGAGTTGCCAGTTCCGATTCACTGCATTGATGAGTCTATCATGGTCAAGATGAAGATCGGGTCTCAGTACCATGAGACTCAGCTTGAGGAGGATAGCGAAGAAGATTTTGATGATGAAGAGGATCCAAGTGAGGGAGAACCTGGAGCAGAAGTTGAGGAAGAAGTCCAGGAAGAGGTAGAAGAGGAGGCTCAGGATACAGATGAGAGCCCTCCTCCTTCTACTCAGACTACTGGTGATGATCGCATTGTCCAAATTGAGGAGATCCAGGTCACCTTGCGAAGGGAAGTTCAGGAACTTCGGGCTGAGGTCGAGGATACCAAGGCCGTTATGAAGAGGAAATTCGGCAAGGTGACTCGCACCTTGAAGGCAATCCTGTGCTGCTTGCAGGATAAGTGTGCTCCTCCTCCATCACCCGACTCAGACTAGCGATGAGATTTTAGATGTTGTTGTTAGTAGTTAGTCATTTTCTGCTTTAAGTTGTGTAAGCCTGTTAAGGCTAGTGCTTTACTTATGTTGTTGTCGTAACTTTAACTGTCTTAGTTCCCATGTACTTCCCGTCATGATGCCTGTAAGGAGATATCCCTTGTATTGTGACAATTTTGATTAAATGAAATGCATGGAATGCCTTGGACTCTTTCTGTGAATGATTGCGGTGTGTTTGTGCTATTGAGACTGACAAGGTTGCGCCCTATTTTGAATATAGGGAATGCCGCCGAAGGCTACACGGAGCACAGCTCGGCTTACATTGGGTGAGCCTATGGATCAGGTTCCCTTTCAGTCCGATGCTCATGCGAACCCTGCTGTGGGCCCGATTCCTGAGACAGCGCGTGCCTCTCAGCCTACTACTGGTCCTGCAGTTGGACCACCGCCTTTCACACTGCCTGTCAGAGAGCAGTACCGTGCGTCTTTTTCGACGCAGTACATGCCACGGCCTGCTCCACCTCCAGATAGATTTGAGTAGATGATGGCTATGATGCAGCAGCAGCAGCAACTCCTGACTACTATAGTGGGGGCTCTAGCCCAGGATGGAAGTGTGCCTCCACCTGCACCACCTGCGTATCCAGCTGAGGATGCCGATACATATGCTCAAGATGAGGGCATGGCTCATCCTGTACCACCTTCTTATCCTGCGGGGAATGCCGCAGACACACGGAGCTTATTAGAGCGATTTCAGCGCTTACGGCCTCCCACTTTTACGGGTTCTCATAGACCTGAGGAGGCCGAGTATTGGCTCGACCGTATGTCGAAGATACTACGGATGCTGCATTATTCAGAGACTGAGCAGGTCGAGTTGGCTACGTTCTTGTTCGAGCGGGAGGCCAGCTTATGGTGGGACAGTGTGTTGCGGACCGTTGCCGCTGACTACATATGGACCTGGGCAGCGTTCGAGTTCCGCTTCCACGAGAAATACTATCCCCAGACGTATAGGCATGATCGGGAGAATGAGTTTTTACGCCTCAGACAGGGAGGCATGACGGTGATTGAGTATGAGCATCGGTTCACTGAGTTAGGCAGATACGTCCCAACTATACTAGCAGATGAGCAGATGCGCATACGGCGCTTTTCTGAGGGTTTGCGACCGGATATTCAGTCGAAGATATGCTGCGTGAGCATTCCCTCTTATGCAGAGCTGATTCACATGTCCATGCGGGCAGAGCAGGATGTGGATCGACTTACGCAATCTCGTAGCTCTATTGCTCCTAGGCCACGACCGGAGTTGCAGGACAGGCCCTTTGCAGGCAAGAGGCCTCGCGTCGACCCTCCTTCTAGGGCTACCGCGCCAGTACCACCGTTGCGGCGTCCCGATTTATCCTGTACTTATTGTGTGAGATCGGGCCATTCGGCACAGAGTTGTTTTGCTCGGATGCGGGACAGTGGGTTCTCGCCGCCGCAGAAGATCGACCGTACACGCCCACAGGCTATATCAGCACCGCCTTTATGGTTGGCTCCTACTCACCCTTCCTTTAGACCTCCCGTATCTCAGTTCAGGCCGACTCTATGGCCCACGGCACAGCGGTCGAACCTGCCACAATAGGCGCGGGTGCATGCCTTGACAACTGAGGCAGCTGCGACAGAGACTTCTCAGCATTCGGCCTTTGAGGTCACCGCCCACATCGGAGGTATTCTTATTCTTTTGATGGTGGATACAGGATCCATGATTTCATTGATATCACATGCCATAGTCAGGCGCATTGGGCTACCGACTATTAGGATAGATGTGGTGCGAGTTTATACAGCTCACGGGTCCTTTACAGATGCCACCCTGATGTGTGAGGGCTGTTTGGTGGATCTGGGGGGCAGGACGATGGCTCTTGATCTTGTCGTCGACTCCTCTCTTGTTTATCTCGACGTCATTCTTGGCATGGACTGGTTGACTGCAGCAAGGGCCGAGATTGACTGCGAGACTCATATAGTGACTGCCTACGAGCCAGAAGGAGCATCCTTTACATTCCCAGTGCGGGTAAATCTCCCCTTCCGCATACTTACCTACGCTACTTTACTACAGGATGCTGGTGCCCAAATGCTTGAGCATACGCCAGTCGTTTGTGATTTTGGGGATCTATTCAGGAAGATCCCTGGTTTGTCGCCTCGATGAGAGATTGATTTCACTATCGATCTGGTGCCTGGTTCCACGCCCGTCTCACTACCGACGTATCGCATGGCACCGTGTGAGATGGAGGAGTTGAGGACGCAGATTGATGGTCTGTTGGAGCTTGGCCTTATTCGACCTAGTGTGTCTCCTTGGGGAGCAACAGTCCTGTTTGTAAGGAAGAAGGATGGTTCGATGCGATTGTGTATTGATTATCGCAGGCTGAACCAGATCACGGTGAAGAACAAATACCCTTTACCCAGGATCGATGACTTGTTTGATCAGTTGAGAGGATCGCAGTACTTCTCGAAGATTGATCTTCAGTCAGGATATCATCAATTGCGCGTCAGGGATGAGGACGTGTAGAAGACAGCATTCAGGACCAGCTTTGGCCACTACGAGTTTCTTGTGATGTCGTTCGGTCTTACGAACTCACCAGCCGTGTCCATGGATCTGTTGAACCGGGTATTTCGGCCTTTCCTCTATCGATTCGTCGTTGTGTTCATTGACGATATTTTGTTATACTCCAGGAGTCGAGAGGAGCATGAGGAGCACTTGCGCTTGGTCCTGGATACACTCAGACAGCATCAGTTGTTCGCACAGTACAAGAAGTGCGACTTCTGAAAGCAGGAAGTGAAGTTCCTGGGACACGTGGTGTCCAAGGATGGCATGTCAGTTGACCTGTCTAAGGTAGCTGCAGTTCAAGACTGGGAGCAGCCTGGTTCTGTCACTGAGGTGAGGAGTTTCTTGGGTCTCGCTGGCTATTATCGACGCTTCATTCGGAATTTCTCGAAGATCGCGAGACCTTTATCTCAGTTGACACGGAAGGATGTGAAGTTCGCCTGGAATGACAAGGCGGAGTCAGCTTTTCAAGAGCTGAAGGACAGACTTACGTCCGCCCCTGTGCTAGTATTATCAGAGCAAGGGGTTAGGTACACTATATACACTGACGCGTCTAGCATTGGTCTGGGTTGTTTCTTTATGGAGAAGGACAGGGTAATTTTATATGCCTCGAGACAATTAAGGAAGCACGAGGAGAATTACCCTACACACGACCTGGAGTTGGCAGCAGACATATTCGCACTGAGGCTCTGGAGACATTACCTCTATGGAGAGGAGTTCGAGCTCTTTTGTGACCACAAGAGCCTTAAGTACATATTCACGCAACGAGACTTGAATATGAGGCAGCAGCGATGGATGGAGACTTTGAAGGACTTTAAGTTCGAAGTCTCTTACCATCCTGGGAAGGCGAACCTTGTGGCTGACGCGTTGAGCCGCAAGGAGATAGAGTTTGCGGCTCCGCTGATGGTTGCTTAGTGGGATATGGTTGAGTTTTTGCGAGACTTTGAGCAGAAACTCACTGTAGAGGAGCCGTATGAGTTCATGGCACATGTGCAGGTGCGATCTCAGATCGATGACCGGGTCATCGAGGCGTAGAGGGATGATGCGCATCTGACTGAGCTTCGAGAGCAGGCCAGTGATGATGTAGACACCGAGTGGCGAGTTAGTATGGATGGGGGCTTACGTTATCGTGGCCGCCTATACGTCCCAGATATCCCTAACTTGAGACGAGAGATTCTCGAGGCTGCGCATTGTACCAAACTCGCGATGCATCCAGGCAGTACGAAGATGTATCGCGACGTGAAGAGGACCTATTGGTGGGAAGGTATGAAGACCCACATAGCAGAGTTCGTGTCCCGTTGTCTTACTTGTCAGCAGGTGAAGGCAGAGCATCGCCGACCACCTGGACTCTTGCAGCCTATGCCGATCGCAGAGTGGAAGTGGGACTTCATTTCCATGGATTTCATTTTAGGGCTGTTGAAGACGAGGAGGGGACATGATTCCATATGGGTGATCGTCGACCGTCTGAAGAAGTCGGCGCACTTCCTACCGATCAGAATTACGAACTCTGCAGACGAGCTGGCTAGACTATATATTAGAGAGATTGTGCCTCTGCATGGAGTTCCGTTGGAGATCGTGTTGGCCAGAGACACGCGGTTTACTTCTATTTTCTGGACTCGCATTCAGGAGGCTATGAGTGTGAAGTTGAAGTTCAGTACTACCTTCCACCCACAGACAGACGGACAGACAGAGCGGGTGAACCAGATCTTAGAGGATATGTTGCGAGCTTGCGCATTGGACTTCAAGGACAGTTGGGATGACTGTCTTGCATATGCGGAGTTCACGTACAACAACAGTTTCCAGGCGAGTATCGGTATGGCACCTTACGAGGCGTTGTATGGGCGACCTTATCCCGCACCGCATTGCTGGGCAGAGGTCGGTGAGCGTAGCTTGATTGGCCCAGAATTAGTGCAGGCGACGTCGGAGAAAATTGATATTATTAGACGTAGGCTTCTCACAGCGCAGAACAGACAGAAGAGTTATGCCGATACGAGACGGCGGCCGGTAGAGTTCACAGTTGGGGATCATGTATTTCTGCGAGTTTCCCCTATGAAGGGAGTCCTTCGGTTCGGGAAGAAGGGGAAGCTGGCACAGCGATTCACTGGTCCATTCCAGATCCTCGATCGTGTGGGAGCAGTGGCATACCATTTGGCTTTACCCACGCCTCTCGCGAGCGTTCACAACGTATTTCATGTTTCTATGCTGAAGAAGTACGTTTCTGATCCTTCCCATATCATCAGATGGGAGCATGTGCAGTTAGGAGAGGATGTTACATATATCCTGCGACCGACACGTATCCTAGACAGGAAGGAGCAGGTACTGCGTAGCAAGGTGATTCCCCTTGTGAAGGTATTGTGGACGCATCACTCTGAGGAAGAGGCTACCTGAGAGACAGAAGCCGAGATCAGAAAGAACTACCCACAGCTTCTCGAGGAGTACGAAAAGGTACAAATTTCGAGGATGAAATTTTTTTTTAAGGGGGGTAGATTGTAACGCCCTGGAAAAATCAGTACTTGGGCTCAAGTACCAACTCGACCAGAAATCGCGTAGGATTAATTCCTTTAGAAAATAAGTGTAAGTTAGCTAGCGCAACGCTAGAGTGGCTGGAAAATAGTCCCTGATCACTTTAAATACGTTCTACAAGACCCAAAGCGAGTAGAACCAATGACGCTATAATACTCTAAAACCTCGGATCAAACTCTAAACCGATTTGTTCTCAGGACCTCTTTAAAACTTTGTATTGGATCTAGATCGCGCGTCGAAAGTCCGATACCTACAATCCTAGACCGTTATAACCGCCTAGCTGGACTTGACAATCATTTCGAAAATCAAGTCCAACCGACATTCGCAGGCTATTTCATTGAGCCTGGAGTGAAGAGAGTGAGAATAGGGTTAGATTTGAAATTTGAAATTCAAATCTGGCACACGACTTGACGCGTTATTATTAAGCATTTTGACCGTCAGAATTCAGCCAAATTATACTCTTGGATCAGAAAAAATTTCTATTTTATATCATGAGACTTATAGACCTGATCTACGTGCGGTGACCGCTGAACTGAAACTGGACCGCCATGTGCAATCTACGAACACTGCTAGTCTGAAAATGGGATGTGAGCGACATCCGACGTGCATGAACTTAAGTCCGATCGCGTTCGGCCAGGGGACCACTAGAAATGTCTTTTTGGATCGAAACAGCCCCGATTTGGTTAGGTATCAAGTAAACATTGTTTCCAAGCCTGTTTTGGGCGTGTTTAGGGTTATAAAAGGGGCTTAAACCCTCACTTCTCTCACCCATCCGAATTTGCTAGAAACCCTAGCTGGTGTGAGAGAAAAGGTGAGAGATTGTGAGAGAGAGTGGGAGAGAATTTCCTGCTGCTTGCACTACGTGTTGCACGTGCTTAAGCAACGCACCTCAATCACTTTTTCGGCGATTTCGTCGCGTTTCTAGGTAAGAAAACACCTCAAACACTTGTTGATTTAAGGTTTCTTTGGTTCCTTAGCATGGTAGCTTATGGATCTTGTGTATTAGGTTCTCAGTTCGCCGTAGACGAAGCGTATACGTTCCGTTCGAATTGATACACTTCTAGGATAAAATGTGCGGATTTTAGACACTTTGATTGGATGTTTTCAACGCTTTCAATGTCGTTTAATAGTAGATTATCGACGGCAACGCCGTTTGACATGTACAACATGCTGTCCGTTTCCTGTTTCGTAAGCAAACGAAAAATATGAGATTTAGGGCATTTTAGTCATTTGTAGGAAATATTGTTTTCATCCATATTTTGCTGATGTGATTGACATGGCTTCTTGTCGGATTAGGATACTAGGAATGCGTACATAATTAGTTTGACGAAGAGATTCGCCTAAATGCGCACTTTGAGTCGACATACTATATGTAGACTTAAGTGTATAGTTTAAGTGTTTGTATAAATGCTTGTATTATTATGTATTGAATTAAATGGTGTTATGAATTAGTTTGAGATTGAATTCTCAATTAATATGCTAATGTAAATGATTTCCTACATGTAGCTATATACATGATTTCATTATATGTATGAAATGCATATGTTAGATGATTTACTTAAGTTGTATGTTATAACATGTGTTAACATGCTCACATTGCTGTATTTCATTTCTAATACTCTTATATGATTGCTGATGTAGATTCATAATTGTTTGGGACTATACCTAGTCCAGGCAGTCGGCAACCGAGCAAGTTCATGGTTAGCTTATCTTTGCCACGAACGACGCGTCGATGAACGCAAGCCGTGTTTTGGAGTTGGCGGCATTGGTTAGGCCACACGAGGTATTTTACGCACTTCATGTCGTTCGACTTGAGATGCGCTCGTGCTAGTCGAGCCCGTCAAGTAACCCGACTGGCCTTTGTATGTTCACCTTGTATGAGTCATAACTGCTTGAACCTAGGGTACTGAACTTACCATTGTAAACTCTGTCAACCATGGTACCTTGATCCACAAAGACTCATGAGCTGGGCATGGTGGTATGGGACACCGTGGTCGAGATGTCGGCCTACGCTGGGGCCACAAACCTCACCGTAGTAACCAGTGAGCACCTATGACTCGTGAGCAGATTATGGTGGTATGGGACACTATATTCTTGCTGTCGGCCTACACTGATCAGGCGACGAGTCCTTTGTAGTGACCGCGAGCGTATTCTGAGTCTATGGGAGGCGACGACCCTTCCGTAGCAGTGAGAGTACAGTAGGCCTGTATTGATAAGGTGATGGGGGAGCGGTGCAACGAGTGCGAGCAACAGCCCTGACAACCCTTGCAGCGACCTACAAAATATACATTGTATGAGATTATTAGGAGTGACGACCCTAGATAGGATCTGTGTTAGGATTGATATAAGGGAAGTACCTTAGTTTTCCAATATTATTGTATGAAAAGGACTAATAATAACTCGGTAATCATATCAACATCACATTGCATGTGCCTGAAAGATGTGGAGCACTGAGCGGTCCGCAAGCATGCCGCGGACGCAAATGGTGTCGTATGAGGGAGAATGTCGGTGAGGGCATCCATCATGTCATGTCATATTGCATTAACAATAGTATTAGGATTGTTTGATTTACTGCTTTATTATTATCGCATGATTGATTTGAGAACATGCTAATCCTTGCTCTATTATTCCACTGACTTAGCTACTCACTCCCACGTTACGGGATGGTGTTTGCAACACCCACCAGACCCTGTCTTAGATGCAGGTGAGGCGGTGATTCAGGAGGCAGAGCCGGACTATGATGAGGACCAGGACGAGTTCTCATATATGCAGTACCACGACGGCTTTGCTTAGGTGGCCTGAATTGGCGGGACTTCTCAGTGGGACTCTTTTTGGATACTTGATTTCTGTTTATTTACGTGTATATGAGACTCAGAGATGTATTCATACTTTGGAGACAGTTGAGATCTACTTTGTTTTCCATACAGTGATATATATATTCTTTAGTCTTCCGCTTGCTTTTATCACTGGATCTGGAGTATGAATTACAGTTTTGGTATACTTTTACTCATGTGAATGCTTTAACTCAGACAACATTGAATCATAATCATTTTTGTTGCATAAGTGATGGTCTGGAACTCGGGAGTTGAGTTTATACACGACCCCCGATTTTTAGAGTGTTACAGTTTGTTTCCAGGTGGTAGGTCTATAAGTTTCCAAGTATTATTAGATATAATAGATTCCAACTCATAATTTATTGCTTTCTTTTAAAAGGTTACATCTGGAGAGTTAATAGCTTATGTATAGGTTGTAGGATCATCTTCTACTAAGAAGGTGAAAAAAACTATATCCCATGTTGTATTTCTTATATTAGTTTGTTTCCAAGTGGTAGGTACATAAGTTCTCAAGCGTTATTAGATATAATAGATTCAAACTCATAATTTATTACTTTCTTCTAAAAGGTTGCATCTGGAGAGTTAATAGCTTATGTATAGGTTGTAGGATCATCTTCTACTAAGAAGGTGAAAAAAACCATCTCCCATGTTAGTTTCTTTTCTAACCCTGGTACTTTTTCTTTGTTGTATCTCTTCTACTACTTTCTCGTAAGTACTTTTACTTGTAGATGCGATATCTGATTCATTAAATTTATCTTTTCCTAAAGATTTAGATTTCATAGGGAATACGTTCTCAAAGAATTCTCCATCCCTAGCTTCTATAATTGTATTAGGATCTAGAATATTATCCTTAGTTTTTAAAACTAGAAACTTGTAGGGTGTTTTGTTTTATGCGTAACCTATAAATACACAGTCGGTCGATTTAGATTTCATAGGGAATACGTTCTCAAAAAATTCTTCATCCCTAGCTTCTATACTTGTATTAGGATCTAGAATATTATCCTTGGTTTTTAAAACTAGAAACTTGTAGGGTGCTTTGTTTTGTGCGTAACCTATAAATACACAGTCGATCGTTTTAGGACATAATTTTCTTTTCTTAGTTTCAGGCAATCCTACTTTAGCAAGACACACCCACACTTTAATATATTTATAACTAGGAACATGATTCTTCTAAAGTTTATAAGGTGTTTATTCAAAAGATTTAGAAGAAATTCTATTTACGATATAACAACCAAACAGAATTGCTTCTCCCTACATATTTGAGGGTACGTATGCCTGAACTATTTAACATAGCATTCATTATCTCCTTTAGAGTTTTATTTTTCCGTTCTACTATTCCGTTTTGTTCTAGTGTATAAGGAGCTGTAGTTTCGTGAACTATTCCACTCTTTTCACATAATTTACTAAATTGAGAAGATTCATATTCACTTCCTTTATCTGTTTTAAGTCTTTTAATTTTTATATTTAACTGATTTTCAACTTCAATTTTGTATTTAGAAAAAGCATTTAAAGCTTCGTCTTTGTTCTTTAACAGATAGACTCTAGTAAACCTAGAGTAGTTATAAAAGTTATGTAATATCTTTTTTCACCTCTAGACATCTGATTTCTAAAATCACCTAAGTCACTGTGTATTAACTCTAATAGAACAGATAATCTTTTTATTCATTTAAAGGGTTTTCTAATGAATTTTGATTATAGACATGTGTCACATTTTTTGAATTCTTTATTAGATATATTAGGTAATAAATCTAATCTTTTCATTTTCTTCAAAGATACTATATTCACATGACTTAACTTACTATGCTATAATTAAAAAGGTTTAATGATATAAACAGAACTAGATGTATTCTTATTATTATCATTGGATATATTTACAATGAATAAACCATCACTACAGTATCCCTTACTAACAAAAGTTCCATTCTTGGTCATTACAAGCTTATCTGAATCAAATATTAACTTAACACCAGCCTTATTGAGGAGCAAACTAGAGACCAAATTTCTTCTAATGTCGGACATATGTACGATATCATTCAACATCAGAGTCTTTCCAGAAGTGAGTTTCAGAAGTACTTTCCATTTCCCTACAACTGAAGATGTTCTAACATTACTCATGAACACATGTTTATCATCTCCTGATACTTGGTAGAAGGTAAATATGCAACGATCTTTGCACACGTGCCTAGTTGCACCAGTGTCTAGTATTCACTCCAAGTTGTTTACTTTCGACTTCTGACACCACAGCTACTATTATGTCAGATTCATTGCCTGTTTTTGTAAGATTAGCCTGCGGCTTATCTTTGTTTTTTTTAAGTCGACAGGTTTTAATGTGATGCCCTAGCTTTCCACAGTTGTAGTAATTTTCTTTTTTTTTTTAATTGATTATTTGCATTCTTCTTTTTGAGCCTGCGTTCATTTGTGTAATGTTCAGGTTTGCCAAAGTTATGACAGTTGTCCTTTTTCTTATTATTTGCCCGACTTGATTCCACAAATTTGCCTTTGAATGTATCTCATTCAATTTTCTTTTTGGTCCCTGATTCTATTGGCCTCTTCTATTCGTATATGTACGATAGTGGTTTCCAAAGAAACACCGTTCTTTCTATATTTTATTCAATTCTTATATTCTTTCCAGGAGGATGAAAGTTTTTCTATTAGTGCTCCTGACAGAAACATTTCATCCAACTTAATTTCTTCTGTCGATAGTTTGTGAACTAGACTTTGAAAATCGTGAATCTAATTTGTGACAGGTTTATCGTCTGTCATTTTATAATGAAGAAAGTTAGCAATTGCATGTTTCTTAGCATCTACATCTTTCAATATGTACTTCTTTTTTAAAGCAGTCCATATGTTTTTAGCAGACACGTAAGAAGCATACATATCATATAGTTCGTTGGATAAAGAGTTTATAATATAATTTTTACAATTATTTTCATCTGTTACTTCAATTTGATTTACTGGATCTATAGTAAATGATTTAGATAAAATGTATGAAACTTTCAGGGTAGTCAGAGCGAACATTAGTTTCTGTTTCTACCGTTTAAAACATTATCCAACAAACGGTTCGATTTTGGCTAACTCAATAGAAGCATTTACTATTACTGTAGCCATAATCTATGTAATTCAACAATTCGATTTCAAGATTGTTAGAATATTTAGTTGAATTAGATAGACTATAAAAATTAAGAACCAAAAAAGAAAATAAAATTTTTTAGAAAGATGATTTATTGAATTGAGTCGAGGCGTGACTGAGTCACTCAGCTTGATATCGAATTTGCTCTCCTTGGACAGCATCCCAAGTGCAACAGGTTTCCAGAGCAATCGATCTCCAGGATACAACGACTATGACCCGGTCCTAGTGGTCCACTCACTGTACACGGGCTCGAACTAATTGCAGTTTAACCCAAAAGTGCTGAGTTGACTCAGCGATGAACTCAGCAATAAAAAATACTTAAAACCGAATATCAGAGAGCGTTTTATAAGAGAATGATTTTTTTCATATTTTCAAACATAAATCGGAAGTCTTTATATAGACTCCGAAGTGGTGCACAACCACCCTTTACAAAGGATTAGGTCCGTTGAGTTTAAACCCAATAGGTGCGACCAACTAGAATGGATGTATCTCTCTAATTTAAAACGAAAAAGCGCAAGTGTGAGTACACTCACACCGCACCCGTGCACGCTGACTCGGCTCAGCTCGGCACGTGTGCGCGTTTGTAGTCAATAACATAGATTAGAACTATTGACATAACCCCCCCAGGACCAAATTCACATGCCCCCTGAAAGGGGCTCAAGCCCAAGGCAAAAAGCCTATCTTATATATGAAAGGATTTACTTTATCAAATCCGATATGGGACAAAACCCACAATACAAAAACACAAAAATTTTCAAATGTAGTGGGAAACCGAAAATTTGAAAAATCAAATTTTAATAATTATTTTGAAACAAAATACAACAGTCCATCCTTTCTATCGTATCATTTTAAGGCATGTGCAAAATAATGATGCAGATCCAACGTTCAAGTGGACCAAACCAAATAATAAGCTTGGGTTGCATTAAATACGCAAAGCATTAAATGCATGTTACATTAAATGCAAGAGTAATCTATGGTGTGGTCCACTTGATCGTTGGATCTACCTCATTTTTGTGCTCATACCTTAGAATGATCTGCTAGAAGGTATGGATGGCGTGGATAAACAGATACATCACGGTGGGCCCGCCAACAAAATTGCCCATTCGTGGCTAGAGATGGGCGACATTACGACGCAATCCGCGTCCAAATAATTCTGGCAAAACCGACGGACATAGCTCTATGTAACTAGGCTTACAACCAACATGAGCTTCCCTTAACAAGGACAATATTCTCATTAACCTCAAGATAGAGCTCTTTGAGCCCCCCACGAAGTTTGTGTTATATCCACTCCATTTACTCATTTTTGTAATTCTTATTTTAAGACATGAGGAAAATGAAAAGAGATCTAAAACTCAATTGGACCACACTATAAAAATAGTGTGGATGGAAATGTCCATCGTTAATACCTTACTGGTCCCACTTAACGTTTATATGTCATCCAACCTGCTAATAAGGGGGTTGCCATTGGGATGAAGAGAAAATACAAATATTAATTTCAAAACTTCTACATTGGGGATGTTTCAAGGGTGGGCATTTAAATTTCACTTTTTCTAGTGGTGTTACTCACTTGAGTTACAGATATCTCTCATGTTAGGTCACACCTAGAGCTGGGCATCGAGTTGAGTTGGACCAATTTAGGGTAGACCTGATTTGACCCGATTTTAAAATAGATCTAACTCGAACTCAACCCAACTCAATATTAAGTCGGGATGCTTGACCCAATCCGAGTCTAGGTTTGGCCTGGACTAACTTGGACCGAGTTTGACTCGATCACAAGAACTGAGTTGGGTTAAGTTGATTTTTATTTATTATTATTATTATTATTTTAGGGTTTAGGGTTTAAAAATGGCTCAGCTTGAACCAGCCCGAACACACCAGAACCAGCCTAGACACCCACAGTCAACTCTGACACATCACAACCCGCCCAAACACACTTAAGCCAGCTCAATTTATTCATTCAATCCTATTAGACCTTGATTTTACAAAACCCTCAAATTATAATACCCCAGCATAATGTATTTCACAAGAATAGATGAAAATCATAAAATAGAAGTTTTCCCCAATGCAAAATTACCTTGATTAGTAGATTTGGAGAGTTGAGTGGTTGTCAAAAATTAGTGGCGAGCAGGTGGCCCTAGTAAGTGCAGACGAGCTGCTCAGTTGAGACTAGCAGCCGAGCTAGTGGCTGTCGGGTTGGGACGGTCAGGTGCGGGAGATGAAGGAGGGAGTGGAGGAGAGACAAGAGGAGGAGGGTGGCCTGGTAGTGGTGGGGTGGATATTGGGCTTCGGAGAGGAGGGGGAGAGTTGCGGATAGGTTAGATTTTATATATATATATATATATATATATATATATATATATATATATATATATATATATATATATATATATATATATATATCGCGGAAATGCTCACCTGCAAACCAATTCGTATGTACTATGTACGAACTTTTTTGAGAACCCATCATACGTGATGTGGATCTAAATCTGAACCGTTCATATGAAGCAACACTTCGTGAAACCCCCCGGGCCCAAGTTTTACTTTGATTTAAAACTTTGATGGGCAATGAAAAATGAAAACAGTTTCCTCCCTTCATTTGCATTTCTCTTTGCTATGGCCCACCAGAATTTTAGATCGGGGTGAAAATTTGTCACATGGGGTTTCATGGGATTTCGCATCACATGGACCGTTTAGATTAGACACCCATGGCACGTGTGCAAAGGTGCGCAGTGCGTAGGTACGCAGGGGAGCATGAGTCTCTCTCTCTCTCTCTCTCACTCTCTCTCTCTCTCTCTCTCTCTCTCTATATATATATATATATATATATATATATATATATATATATATATATATATATATATATATATATATATAATACTTATACTACCCGAATCCGAGTCGAGTCAAGTCGAGTTTCGGATCGAATCGAGTTAGTACCGAATCGGATTTCGAGTCGAGTCAAGTCGAGTTATTAGGTGGCTCAAATTCAACTTGGCTTGAGTTCGGATTGAGCGGAGTCTACTTAGTTTGGGTTGAGTCGGTTCTGAACAAGTCATACGAGTCAAGTCTACCAAATCGACTCATCCCGCGCCCAGCTCTAGCCACATGTCACATAATTGATATAACACAAGCATCATGGTGTCCCATAGAGCTTAGGGTTATTTGGGCATGGCTTTGTTGTGAGGCCATTACAATTTATGTACCTTATATCTATACCATCCAATAGTTTTGAAAACTAATTTTAAGGCATGATCACCACAATGAAGGAAATCTCAGGGACTATAATACAGGAAATAGTGGTAATTGAACATTAAAAACTTCTCATGGGCCGCAAAAAGTTTTGGATCAAGTTGATATTTGTGTGGTCTCCTCATCCAGGTCTTTGTGAAGTTGGATAGCAAATAAACATTCCGGTAGCCCGCATAAAATTTTAATGGCAGGGATTCAATCACTACTATTTCATGTGGTGAGGTCCTCCTAAGATTTGTACCTTCCCCAATTTTGGGAACATATTCTAAAATTAGCTTTCAAAATGGCTAGACGGTGTGGATGTAAGCTGCGTACATCACAGTCGACCATCCCCGTGTGTTTGGCACCGTGGATTGTGAATCAACTTTAATACAAAAGTATCTATGCATTGGTATATTTACAGGGTTTGAATTTAATTACTAAATTAGCTTTAATATCTTTAATTAGTGAGATATATAATTTTTGACACAATGGTTGCGATAAGCTTACTAAAATATATGCTTTTGCCCAAAAATGATGAAATTTCAAGTCTAGGATAAGCAACAAGCACAAGATCATGTTTGAGTGACTAACCAACAAATTTTAATCCTTGATTTACATGGACAATGTTTGGACGGTGCTGGTTTACATGGACAATGTTTGGACAGTGCTTATCATCATTAGTGAGCCATGTGCCCAATAAAATGATAATATATAGCGACACACGTGTTACACTTACAATTAGTAAAATGATTTTTGGTGTAATCCAACCTTTGATCGTGTATTTCAAACCCCCTCAAATATGGGATTTGAAACCCCACAGGTGTTCACTCCCCAAGTGCAGGGTTGTGATGTAGTAATAACTCGGTAAGACCGAGGTCGAATCCCAAGGGACTGAAACTTGTACGTTATCTGAAACTAACTGGAAATAGAACTAGAATAAGATGAAATCTAAATTGAGTTGTAATTTGAAGAATGATTATGAAATATTAATCTAAAACTTAGGAAAAATCAGAGATGGGAAACTAGGGATTCAGAGGATCCACTTGTAGAGATCAAGGAGAACTTATGCTTGCATCAAAAATCATGGAAATTACTGAACTGCCGTTGATCTAGTTTTCAAAGAGATGAAAGGTAGATAAATTAGAATGGGTTCCATCACCAAACCATGCCCAAAGACTATGGCAAACAACAGAATTAAACTAATTACCACCCAATCACATGTATGCAAGTTAGGAAGGGTACCGACATCCAACCATGCCCAGGAGACTATGGTGAACAACAGGGCTTCCTGACATCATAAACATTAAAGAAAACGAAAATATTCAAAGCCATTGCAGACCCATTGTAATTTCAGTCACAATAGACCATTAAAAACCTAAAACATTCCCATATTAATTAACTAAAATCAACGTCAATTCATGCATTAAAATTTAAATAAAATCAAATCTCCCATCTCACTACAAGCTTCACCTCTTAGCCCTAGCTAGGAGGATTTAGCCTGCCATGGATGGGCTCAATCCAAATAAATAAAGAGAAAAAGAAAAGGAAAAGAAAAGGGAAAGAAAAAAACCAAGCTCCTCTCTCTCCTCTGCCCACGTTGAAACCCAAGCTCGAGCCCTCTGTTCTTCCTCCCAAGACCTGAATGAATGCTCCCCACGTCCAAAACCTCCTTATATAGCTGCTGGAGTGGTGAAAATCGGATTTGAATCGGATTTGGAAAGCTACGCATGCCTAGTGAAAGCTTTTTCGCAGCCAAGTTTGGTGCCTCGAAACACGCCACTTTTCTCGCTCAAATTCCAAATAAACAGTCCCTTAGTACTTTCTTGGGTCCTCTACATGATAGACGGTTCAGATCTGTCATTTGATCAAAGATGGTGGCCCAAAACTGCCTGGAAAAGTCGATTTTCGCGGATGTGCAAAACCTTTCGCATCATTTCGCTGTTGTGATCGGTGGGCCACACAGAAGCATTTTCTGGAAAATCCACTCCGTCCATTGGATTTAGGACGAAATTTCAGTAAAGAATGAGTGGTTTTGAACGTCCATTGACGTGGCCCAGAGAAGAAATCACAGAAGAATCAGTTTTGAACGTTACCGAGCAGCCCTTTTGTGGCCTCTGTATCTCACACGTGTGCACGCATGGGTGCAAAAGGTCAGCATGGTTTTGTAGTTCTCGAAGCCCTTTACACGGTGGACGGATCAGATCGGCCATACGAGCAATGGGTGGGGCCCACTACCATCCGCAAAACGGACGCCGGCCGTCCATTCGCTGCCAGTCCGTTTCACGTGAGAAGTCGGTCACACCCAACTTTGACCGGGTCAGGCGGTTCGGTACGGTGCTCGTGCACAAGTGCTATATGCACACGCTGCATATGTGGGGTCCACCATGATGTTTCTCAGAAATCCAAACCATCCATTCACTTCATATTCATATTTAAACCGTCCATGCCAAAGTTGAGGCAGTTCCAGATATCAAGTGGGCCCATAATCAACGGTTTATGGGCTGATCTATCAGTTGGGGCACTTCCGGAGATCTTCAATGGCTGAAATTTTATATGTACGGTTAATTTATGGTCCTCAGGCGACGTATGAAGTTTCGAGCCGAACGGATGGTGGGAACCTCGTGATCTTGCATTCTGGACGTCCTTCAGGCCACTTGAGCTTCAATTTCTTACTTTTCTCGGATTTCTGACCATGTATATTTGTCAATCTTGGTCCCTTGGAGTGTGTCCCTTGCCTTTGGCGTCATCAGATCGTTAAATCTCAACTTCTAACGTCCTTTTTCCATCCATGCTCATAAAATCACCTTGCAACACAAGAATGAGAAAACAAGCCATTAGATAGTATTATATTCGTAAATCCAGATAATATCTGGGGTCTAATATGCAATATTTGACCCTCAACACAACCCCCAACCAGCATTTTGCTAGTCCCGAGCAAAATATGCGAAAAATAAGTTGAGAATTATAGGAGAACTTTCTATGAAATCGAGTGAGATTTTGAACAAAATACGAGAAATTTAATATCCATGAATGTTAGAAATTGTTTTCTCCTGAGCTCAAGCGCACGGTAGACTTCATAATCAAGTGTAAAGTATTAATCCATCAATTAGAAAAATTTTAAACATTGAGATCCATGGATGTATAGTGTAATCTCAGCTAATCACATTAAGATTGAATTTGTTATTTCAGGATCTCATTGGTAACCAGCAAGAGAATTCATGATAACCAAACTTGCTTCATAAATTTCATATTTTGATCTTTTCAACTTTTTATTTTTTCATTAATAGTCATGCGAAAAAGAGGAATCAAATCCTTATCAATAGGGAGCAAACCTATAGCAAAAGACCAATTACCTAATAATTTTTTTGAATGTTTAACCTTGGGGAATCCAACCTTCACCTGTAGGGAGCAAACCCATGGTGAAGATTAATTGCCCAACCTGTTCAATTTTTATACCCTGATGGCAAGATATTTCAAACTGGTTCCTTTCGTGCTTAGTGATTACCAAGTTAATCCTTCGATATGGAACTGAAATCTTAATGTGTAAGCAAGACGTGTCCTGAAATCATGATTCAATCAATGTTTACAACTTCTAATCATGGATTAATAATTCACTTAACTATGAAATCTAACAGATACGGAATCCAAGAGTCATAAATCCACCATTATGTACCTTGAAAATCTAAATTAGGGATATCTGTCAAAATCACTTCAAATTTGTAGAAATTTTCAGAAAATTTTTGTTTCAAAAAATTTCACAATTTTTGCTCAAGACCAAGAAAATACTAATTAGGAAACCTAATCTCCCACCCCCAACCTAAAATCTACATTGTCCTCAATGTAAAAGATATGAGCATGTAATGCACATGGGACAACGAAAGTAAATGAGAAGTGATGGGAAGATAGTACCTGAATAACGAATCAAGAGAGTTTCCAATAGATCACGGCATGAAAGCTTGTCAGCATGAGAGAGAAAGCAGAACAAAAATAACGAAAATAAAATCCTACCTATACCACTTTCGCAGGTGCTCTTGATTGCATTTAGCGTATGCAACAAGCCTTTAAACCCCTAGGTTACCCCTAGCGGACGAGTTGTAGTCTCGTGAGGGTTTGCAGTAATGTCACCCACAAACATTGAACTAACTAACCTATGAAAGCGACTATCCTAAACCTATGAAAGCGATAAACCTACCTATACTTCCATCAGACTAAGAGATCAGTCCTGGTAAACAGGAGCAATCAGAGGCATGGACATGTCCTCTGAATCAAATGTCTCAACAAATGGCTTTAATCGATGTCCATTTACTTTAAACTCCTTGCCATTGTCGGGATCTCTTATCTCGACGGCCCCATGAGGATAAGCAGTGACAACAATGTAAGGGCCGGTCCAACGAGATCGAAGCTTACCCGGAAAGAGATGTAGTCGAGAGTCATACAAGAGGACTTTCTGACCAGGTGTGAATGATTTTCGTAGAATATGTTGATCATGAAATGCCTTCATCCTGTCCTTGTAAATTCTCGAGTTCTCATATGCATCGTTCCGGATTTCTTCAAGTTCATTCAACTGAAGTTTGCGTAGCGAGTCAGCGTCGTCCAGATTGAAATTCAGATTTTTGATCGCCCAGTATGCTTTATGTTCCAATTCCACAGGCAAGTGACAGGCTTTCCTATAGACAAGTCTAAAGGGAGATGTTCCAATAGGAGTTTTAAAAGCAGTACGGTACGCCCATAAGGTATCGGTCAATCGGATTGACCAGTCCTTACGATCAGGGTTAACCGTTTTCTGTAGGATATGTTTGATCTCTCTATTGGAAATCTCAGCTTGTCCACTTGTTTGTGGATGGTATGGGGTGCTCACCTTATGAGAGATACCGTATTTCTTCATTAAGCTCTCAAATGGTCTATTACAAAAGTGTGAGCCCCCGTCACTAATGATGGCTCGAGGTGTTCCAAACCGCGACAGGATATTTTCTTTCAAAAATTTAATGACCGTACGATGGTCATTTTTGCGGCACGGAATTGCTTCGACCCATTTAGTGACATAGTCTACGGCGAGCAAAATATACAGATTTCCAAATGATTGGGGGAATGGTCCCATGAAATCAATGCCCCAACAATCAAATGTTTCTATAATAAGGATGGGATTCAAGGGCATCATATTTTGACGGGACAATGCTCCCAATTTCTGACAACGCTCACAAGCCTTGCAAAACTCATGAGTGTCCCTGAACATAGTGGGCCAGTAGAAGCCACACTGTAAAATCTTGGTCGTGGTCTTTTTAGAAGAAAAGTGACCACCACAGGCCTGTGAGTGACAGAAGGAGATGACACTCTGATGCTCATCGTCTGGTACGCATCTCCTTAAGATTTGGTCTGGGCAATATTTAAATAAATATGGATCGTCCCAGAAAAAGTTACGCACCTTGGTAAAGAATTTCTTCTTATCTTGTGACGTCCAGTGTGTCGGTATGGCACCTGTAGCAAGATAATTAGCAATATCAGAAAACCAAGGTGAATGGGAGACTCTAAACAGTTGTTCATCAGGGAACATGTCATTGATATGGGTCGCCTCAAGGGAATCAGAGGTATTAAGGCGAGAAAGATGATCGGCTACTACGTTCTCTACTCCCTTTTTATCTTTGATTTTCAAATCGAATTCTTAGAGTAGAAGGATCCATCGTATCAGGCGGGGCTTAGAATCAAAGATAAAAAGTTACCAAGAAATTCTCATCGTCTGTTACGCATTTCCTTAAGATTTGGTCTGGGCAATATTTAAATAAATATGGATCGTCCCAGAAAAAGTTACGCACCTTGGTAAAGAATTTCTTCTTATCTTGTGACGTCCAGTGTGTCGGTATGGCACCTGTAGCAAGATAATTAGCAATATCAGCAAACCAAGGTGAATGGGAGACTCTAAACAGTTGTTCATCAGGGAACATGTCATTGATATGGGTCGCCTCAAGGGAATCAGAGGTATTAAGGCGAGAAAGATGATCGGCCACTACGTTCTCTACTCCCTTTTTATCTTTGATTTTCAAATCGAATTCTTGGAGTAGAAGGATCCATCGTATCAGGCGGGGCTTAGAATCATTCTTAGAAAGAAGATACTTAAGTGCCGCGTGATCTGTGTAGATGATGATCTTGAATCCGATCAGGTAGGACCTAAATTTGTCCAAGGCGAACACTATGGCCAAGAGTTCCTTTTCCTTAGTCGAGTAGTTCACTTGGGCAGGATTTAAAGTCCTACTTGCGTAGTGAATAACGTAAGGCCGCTTATCTTTTCTCTGGCCTAAAACCGCTCCAAGAGCATAATCAGAGGCGTCGCACATAAGTTCAAAAGGAAGACTCCAGTCGGGTGACTGCATGATAGGTGCAGTGGTTAACATGCCCTTAAGCTTAGTAAAAGCTTCTTGACATTGCTCAGTCCACTCGTATGGTGTATCCTTTTGAAGAAGATTACATAAAGGACGAGAGAGGAGACTAAAGTCCTTTATGAATCGTCTGTAAAAGCCTGCGTGTCCTAAGAAGGATCGTACGTCTCTGATATTCTTGGGTGGAGGTAGGTTAGAGATAAGATCAATTTTTGCCTTATCTACCTCGATTCCTTTGGACTAGATGATATGCCCAAGGACAATTCCCTTTTGAACCATAAAATGGCACTTCTCCCAGTTAAGTACCAAATTTTTTTCTTCACATCTTTTCAGCACACATTTAAGACTTGCTAAGCATTCGCTGAAAGATGAACCAAAAATAGAGAAATCGTCCATGAAGACCTCTAGATATTTCCCCACCATGTCAGAAAAGATACTCGTCATGCATCGCTGAAAGGTGGCAGGGGCATTACATAACCCGAATGGCATCCTTCTGTAAGCAAAGGTGACATATGGACATGTAAATGTGGTCTTTTCCTGATCCTCAGGGGCGATTTCAATCTGATTATAACCTGAATACCCGTTAAGGAAACAATAATAGGAATGACCAGCTAGCCTTTCCAGGATTTGATTAATGAAGGGCAAAGGAAAGTGGTCTTTCCTTGTGACGGTATTTAGCTTTCTGTAGTCAATGCACATTCTCCAACCAGTAGTAACTCTAGTCGGCACGAGTTCATTATTGGCATTGGCTACGATGGTGATCCCGGACTTCTTAGGAACTACCTGAGTTGGACTCACCCATTGACTATCGGATATGGGGTATATGATCCCCACATCCAATAATTTGAGAACCTCGGCCTTAACCACTTCCTTCATGTTTGGATTTAATCTACGTTGTGATTGTCGAACAGCCTTTGCATTATCCTCAAGATATATACGGTGAGTACAAATCGATGGGTTAATTCCCTTGAGGTCCGCTATCATCCATCCAAGGGCTCCCTTATGCTCAATGAGAGTAGATATCAACATACTCTCCTGTTCTTTCTCCAGGTGGGCAGAGATCACCACCGGATATGTCTCATCTTGACCTAAATAGACATATTTTAAATCAGAGGGCAAAGATTTTAGGTCAAGCTTCGGTGGCTTGAGGTTAGACGGTAGAGGCACTACATCAGTTTGAGGCAATTCTTCAATTTGTGGCCTCCACCGGTTAACTTCAAGTACCGGTGCAGTATCAAGCATGGCACACATCTCCCTAATTATATCATCATCAAGATCATGGGAGTGGGCCAGGCACGTCTCTAGAAGATCAGAGGATAAGGTGAGAGGCGTTCTATCTTCCACAAAAGAATCAATCATGTTAACATCGTGGAAATCGTCATCATCCTCTGAGTTGCTGTCATTATTGAAAAAGATATTCGATTCCAATGTCAAATTTCCAAAGGACATAGTCATGACACCATTCCTGCAATTGATAATTGCATTTGAAGTGGACAGGAATGGGCGACCAAGAATGACGGGAATCTGAGTGCTCGTGTCATTGATGGGTTCGGTGTCCAAGATGATAAAATCAATAGGGTAGTAGAATCTATCCACCTGGACCAACACATCCTCGATGATCCCTCTTGGTATACGAACAGAACGATCAGCAAGTTGTAGTGTGGTTCGAGTGTGTTTTAATTCACCCAAACCTAACTGTTGGTATACCGAGTAAGGAATCAGATTGACGCTTGCTCCTAAGTCAAGAAGTGCGTGATCAATTCGATAGTTCCCGATCACACATGATATGGTTGGGCAACCGGGATCTTTGAATTTTTGCGGCACATCTTGTTTCAGGATGGCACTCACTTTCTCAGTCAAGGAGATCTTCTTTTGAATACTTTTCCGTCGTTTGGTAGTGCATAAATCCTTTAGAAATTTAACATATGAAGGAATCTGTTTTACAACGTCAAGCAAAGGAATGTTGACTTTCACTTGTTTTAACACCTCTAGGATATCCTGAGAGTTAGATAGACGTTTTGTTTCAACCAACCGTTGGGGAAACGGAGCAACTGGCTTTTCTAGAGGTTCCGGTTCAAATTTTTGTGGGGCGCCACTAGATCCATCATTGTTGTCCTCTTCTGATTCTTGAGGCTTTTCAGGCCTCACCGGAAGGGTTTTATCAATAACCTTCCCACTCCTAAGAGTGGTGATGGATTTAGCGTGCCCCATTTGATTTGAAGAGCTGGAATCACCTGTCTCGTATTGCGGTTTCGGATTAGGGAGTGATTGTGCAGGGAGCATCCCTTTTTCCATAGCCGTCATACGTTAATCTATTTTTTGCATAAAATCTAAAATTCCTTGCATTGTCCGAGTCAGCTCTTGTATGGAAATTTAAACCGATTCTTCTTGAGGTTTCCCCTGATTTGGATTTTGATTGAAGAAACCTTTAGGGGTAGCAGTTTGTCCGTTCCCCCAACTAAAATTCGGATGATTTTTTCAGCCAGGATTGTAAGTATTAGAGGGTGGTCCATTGAAAGGTCTTTGATAGTTATTTATGGCATTAGATTGTTCATTCAATACTTCTCGAAAGGCAGGTATTGAAGGATAATTTTCAGTAGTATGAATGTTGCAATCACAGATGCCGCAAACACTTTCATTAACATTTTCCTTCCTTCCTTCCATAGCCTCAAATTTTCTGGTGAGATTGGTCACCTTAGCGTTAAGATCATTATCCTCTTTCAGGAGATATATTCCTCCTTTTTCCCTTGAATGAGTCGGCCTAAACGTAGTGTTCGTCCTTGGGTAATAGTCCCATGATTATGTTTTTTCAGCGAGACTATCGAGGTAATCCCATACCTCGTCAACATTTTTATTTATAAATTCTCCGTTACACATTGTCTCGACCATTTGACGCATGGAAGATGTTAGCCCATCATAGAAAAAATTTGTAATGCGCCATATTTTAAAGCCATGTTGTGGGCATACATTAACCAGATCCTTGAACCTTTTCCAACATTGGAAGAATGTTTCATCTTCCTTTTGGGCAAAGTTCATGATTGCTCTCCTGAGGGTAATTGTCTTATGATGTAGGAAAATTTTCTTTATAAATTTCCTCTGCATATCATTCCATGTGCCAATGGATTTAGGACGAAGTGAATGTAACCACGTCTTGGCTTTTTCTTTCAAGGAAAATGGAAAGAGTTTTAGCCTAATAGTATCCTCAGATACATTAGGAAAGTATAAGGTGCCTATGATTTCATCGAATTCTTTCAGATGCAAGTATGGTTCTTCAGATTCAAGCGCATGGAACTTAGGAAGGAGTTGGATAACCCCTGGCTTAATGTCCATATGTCCTGTATTCTCCGGAAAAATCATGCATGAGGGCGTACTCACCCCCACCGGTTGTAAATAATCTCGTAAAGTACGAGGCGGGGGTGCCTGATGCACCTCATTCTCATCATGTACTTCCTCAACCCTTGGTTGGGGTAGTGCTTGAGGTTGATTTTCAGCCATAACGTCTTCTAACTCAGGAGAATTCAAGTGGTGTCTAGTCCTGCGATGGACAGTCAACCCCTCAACTAATCCTCCTTCAGTCACGAGACGTCGAGTGTTGTCGCGTGCCCAATGGGGCATAAAACACACTCAGCCCTCAAATTCTAACTTAAACCTAAGAGAAAGGAAGAAATATAGATCTAGAAAATAAAAGGAAAAGATGGAAAGAAGTTACCAAATTTGGAGTCCTAGGTTAAGAATCTGCAAAACAAAACAAAAAAAAAATTAGTTTCTAAGAATAGAAAGTCCTAATGAAAAGTAAACTAATTTCTAGAGAAAAGAAGAAATTCTAAAAAAAAGAAAAAATTAAAAAGAACTTACTAAATTAGAAGTTTCCTACAAAACAGAAAAATTGAGTTAGTTCTAAAAATCAGATAGAAGGAAGAATAGCAAATTTCTAAAGTTAAGAAAATTTCTAATAAGGAAAATAATTAAGCTTTTAAACCTAGAATGAAAAATTTCTAAAAAGAAAATCTAATCCTAAAGCTAATTAATTTCAGAAAAACGTAGCTGACGGTCCCCGGCAACGGCGCCAAAAACTTGTTCACTCCCCAAGTGCAGGGTTGTGATGTAGTAATAACTCGGTAAGACCGAGGTCGAATCCCAAGGGACTGAAACTTGTACGTTATCTGAAACTAACTGGAAATAGAACTAGAATAAGATGAAATCTAAATTGAGTTGTAATTTGAAGAATGATTATGAAATATTAATCTAAAACTTAGGAAAAATCAGAGATGGGAAACTAGGGATTCAGAGGATCCACTTGTAGAGATCAAGGAGAACTTATGCTTGCATCAAAAATCATGGAAATTACTGAACTGCCGTTGATCTAGTTTTCAAAGAGATGAAAGGTAGATAAATTAGAATGGGTTCCATCACCAAACCATGCCCAAAGACTATGACAAACAACAGAATTAAACTAATTACCACCCAATCACATGTATGCAAGTTAGGAAGGGTACCGACATCCAACCATGCCCAGGAGACTATGGTGAACAACAGGGCTTCCTGACATCATAAACATTAAAGAAAACGGAAATATTCAAAGCCATTGCAGACCCATTGTAATTTCAGTCACAATAGACCATTAAAAACCTAAAACATTCCCATATTAATTAACTAAAATCAACGTCAATTCATGCATTAAAATTTAAATAAAATCAAATCTCCCATCTCACTACAAGCTTCACCTCTTAGCCCTAGCTAGGAGGATTTAGCCTGCCATGGATGGGCTCAATCCAAATAAATAAAGAGAAAAAGAAAAGGAAAAGAAAAGGGAAAGAAAAAAACCAAGCTCCTCTCTCTCTCCTCTGCCCACGTTGAAACCCAAGCTCGAGCCCTCTGTTCTTCCTCCCAAGACCTGAATGAATGCTCCCCACGTCCAAAATCTCCTTATATAGCTGCTGGAGTGGTGAAAATCAGATTTGAATCGGATTTGAAAAGCTACGCATGCCTAGTGAAAGCTTTTTCGTAGCCAAGTTTGGTGCCTCGAAACACGCCACTTTTCTCGCTCAAATTCTAAATAAACAGTCCCTTAGTACTTTCTTGGGTCCTCTACATGATAGACGGTTCAGATCTGCCATTTGATCAAAGATGGTGGCCCAAAATCGCTTGGAAAAGTCGATTTTCGCGGATGTGCAAAACCTTTCGCATCATTTCGCTGTTGTGATCGGTGGGCCACACAGAAGCATTTTCTGAAAAATCCACTCCGTCCATTGGATTCAGGACGAAATTTCAGTCAAGAATGAGTGGTTTTGAACGTCCATTGACTTGGACCAGAGAAGAAATCACAGAAGAATCAGTTTTGAACGTTACCGAGTAGCCCTTTTGTGGCCTCTGTATCTCACACGTGTACACGCATGGGTGCAAAAGGTCAGCATGGTTTTATAGTTCTCGAAGCCCTCTACACGGTGGACGGATCAGATCGGCCATACGAGCAATGGGTGGGGCCCACTACCATCCGCAAAACGGACGCCGGCCGTCCATTCGCTGCCAGTCCGTTTCACGTGAGAAGTCGGTCACACCCAACTTTGACCGGGTAAGGCGGTTCGGTACGGTGCTCGTGCACAAGTGCTATATGCACACGCTGCATACGTGGGGTCCACCACGATGTTTCTCAGAAATCCAAACCATCCATTCACTTCATATTCATATTTAAACCGTCTATGTCAAAGTTGAGGCAGTTCCAGATATCAAGTGGGCCCATAATCAACGGTTTATGGGCTGATCTATCAGTTGGGGCACTTCCCGAGATCTTCAATGGCTGAAATTTTATATGTACGGTTAATTTATGGTCCTCAGGCGACGTATGAAGTTTCGAGCCGAACGGATGGTGGGAACCTCGTGATCTTGCATTCTGGACGTCCTTCAGGCCACTTGAGCTTCAATTTCTTACTTTTCTCGGATTTCTGACCGTGTATATTTGTCAATCTTGGTCCCTTGGAGTGTGTCCCTTGCCTTTGGCGTCATCAGATCGTTAAATCTCAACTTCTAACGTCCTTTTTCCATCCATGCTCATAAAATCACCTTGCAACACAAGAATGAGAAAACAAGCCATTAGATAGCATTATATTCGTAAATCTAAATAATATCTGGAGTCTAATATGCAATATTTGACCCTCAATAACAGGGGGCGTTTGGTGCATGTATTAGATGGAATTAGGTGGGATAGAATTATATTTGGTACCGTGCCAATATCACTCAATATTCCTAAGGGTGAAAAAAGCTTGAAATTAGATTAGATGGAATTGCATGGGTACCATGCCAATTCTACTCAATGTGAGCAAGTTGTGTAGGTCTCACCATAATGTGTGGGCTATATCCACACCATCCACCCATTTTTTAAGATCATTTTAGAGCATAGGCCAAAAAATCAGGTAGATCTAATGCTCAAGTGGACCCCACCATATAAAGCAGCAGGGATTGAATACCTATCATTGAAAACTTCTCTGGGGCTACATAAGTTTTGGATCTATCTCATTTTTAGGCCCATGCATAAAATAAAGTTACAAAACAGATGAACGATTCAGGTATAAAACATGTGTTATTCTAATAGTTTCAAATAAGAGTGGTTATATCCATTCAACGTACCACCGTATTACAAGAATTAAGCTAATCCCATGGTAATGGGGACAATCCCTCCCATACATAATAATTATGCATTCTTGATTCCCATTCCGCCTAATCCTTCCCAATTCCATGCGCCAAACACCCCCTCGAAGCCACGGTGCCAAACGACCCTTGTCCCAGCCGTGAACCGGCCCGTGACATTTTTGCTTTTGATTTTCATTAATCGCGGAGACCAATTCGCTGTCTCCACAAAATTCCTCTCTCTCTGAGCTTCGCTCGAGCTTTAATGGCGGATCATCTGCAACAATTCTCGTTTATTTCTTCCCATCAGATCCTTTAATGGCGTCTCGTCGATCGATTCTCTTCTTCTCATTCTTCCTTCTCCTATCTCAGAGTTTCGTCGCTCCGATTCTTGCCAGATCGAACGGAGGAGAAGAAGAGGAGTTCTGGGAGGAGTTGCTTTTGAGGCCTTTGCCAGATCGGAAGGTCTTAGCTCACTTCCATTTCGAGAGCACATCTCCCCCCACCAACACCTATGGGCCCCACCACCGGATCTTCCCCAAGGCCGTTTATCAGCTGGTATGGCCCGCTTGCCACTTCATAAACTGAAAACTAGGGTTTTTGTCTTTCTCTAGGCTTTGAGTCTGGAGCTTTCATCTAACAAATTAGGGCTTTCTTCTTCTTCTGGTCTTTCTAATATTTGATTATGGATGGTATTACGATTGGAGAGGACGAGGTTTAGGGATTATGGAGTCAGAGACTCGGGAGTTGAATCAACTCAGCCAACAATTACACGAGTTGCTACAGTATCTCATTGGTGCAAACTGATGAGGCCCAGCATCGAAATTCATGGGTCCCATCTTTTCTGCCAATGAGAGACGATATGGTATGTCCAATTTATCTGGTGGCCCACCAGCGATGAATGAGAGATTGCTGACGGAACAGAGTACTGATTCAATTACTAAATTTGTCGTACTTGCGAGCTCCATCGAGCAGGTGCTCCATTGAGCAGGTGGTCCGCTCACCGAGATTGTAACTGATGGGGTCCGCTGTTGATTGCTCAGATTGCTTGACTGGACAGCCCTAACCATCCATTGATGCACTTTTGCTTCTTATAGATGAATCGACGGGATTTTAAGCTTAGACAGTTCTTTTTAAGATTATGATGTTGGATTCTGGAGTTTGAGTTGACTCAGCTGACTGTTGAATGAGATGCTGGAGTGCCTCATTGGTGTAAATTGATGGGCCCAGCATCGAAATCTGTGGCCCCCATCTTTTCTGCCAGTGGGGATGCCACTACAGGACCAAATTATATGGTGGCCAATGACAGGAAATGTGCAATTAGCGTATGGAGTACTGATTTAAATACTAGATTGCAGTCCTTGGAGGCTCCCATTGTGCAGGTGGTCCACTCTCTGTGATTGTAAATAATGGTTCCACTGTTGGTGGCTCAGATCGCCCGACTGGGCAGCCCTAACTATCCAGTTGGTGCATTCTTACCTTTTCTATGTGAATCAGTGGCATTTTAAGTTTAGAAGGTCCATTTTTAAGATGGTGGTTTTGGACTGGGAGTTGAGTTCACCCTGCTAACCGTGAGATGCTGGAGTGCCTCATTGGTGGAAATTGGTGGAGCCAGCATTGAAATGCATGGGCCCCATCATTTCTTGCAATTGGAAATGCTTCTGTGAGAGAAAATTATTTGGTGGTCCACAGACAGTAACAGGGAGATTAGCTACAGGGTACTGATTTAAGTATGAAATTGCTGTGCTTGGGAGGTCCACTCTCTGTGAGTGTAACTGGTGGGATCCGCTGTTGATGGCTCAGATCAACAAATTGGACAGCCCTAACCATCCAGCTGATCCATTTTTGTCTGTTGATTATGAACCGTCAGAATTTTAAGTTTAAACCAACTCTCTGCTGGCATTGGTGGACAGCGCCCACCATGGGCCTCCCACAGTAGTGCCCATTGGTCTCTGGATGAATGGTTCTGATTACTGATGGTGGGCTATACCTTTGAAGAAGAGGATTGGATATGAAGAACATTGCCTGCACGTATAGTTTTTAGTTACCATACTATTTCCATCAATTTGATATTTCAGGGTGATGCTGCTTAACGAGCATGTCCACTCATCACATTGTCTTATGATAATTAGATGGTGTTTTATATAAACGGCCCAACATCGTTCAAATTATGGATATTCTTAGGTGGCCCCTGCACCTCCCTAATTGGGCGCTTTCCACACCTGGTCACAGGCTAATCGTGTTCAAATGGCAATAACAAGCATGTAAACTGATTATTCAGTACGTCTTTAAGGATGATCTGATATTCTTGGGATAGAATCGGTTTCAGCTGTATGTTTCAATTGTATTATTATGTAAATTTTGTTGGTTATGATGTTTAATCAGGTCCATAAATTTCGAGTTCGGGAAATGGAGTTGTCATTCACACAAGGTCGTTGGAACTATGAGCGCTGGGGTGGGTTTGACCCCATGCCAAGCAGCAACGCCAAGCCCCCTGGCGTTGAGCTTTGGGCCATCTTTGACGTCCCACTTGATCAGGTAGATGCAACCTGGAAGAATCTGACTCATGCTCTTTCGGGTCTTTTCTGCGCCTCTATCAATTTCCTAGAGTCTTCTACTGCTTATTCTGCTCCAGATTGGGGTTTCCAATCACATTCGGGCAATTTGAGATATGGTGCATTGCCCCGAGAAGCCGTCTGCACTGAGAATCTCACTCCATGGTTGAAGCTGCTTCCTTGTAGAGACAAAGCTGGGCTTGCTGCAATAATGGACAGGTCATCTATCTACAGAGGATACTATCATTCACAACGATTGCGATTGATTTCGACCGAATTTGGTCTGGAAGAGGGAGTGGGAGGAGGCATTGTACTTGAACAGACGCTGACTGTTGTGCTCCAACCCAGTGTCCGAAGAACTGTGACAGCTTTTTCTAGTGAGAGATCTTTGCAGCCAAGTTGGTCCCTTAGCTCATTGTTTGGAAGGAAGGTGACTGGACCGTGTGTTATTGCAAAATCTAGCAGTGTATTTCTTGAACTAGAGAGGGGCTTAGTCATGGAACTAGAGAAGATGGGAATGGAGAATGGAAGATTTGAAGCCGATCCAAGCTTTGAATTACCTGCTATTCCAGACAAGCTGATTAGAGAAGAGGAGAACTTGCATGGTCAAAGCTCTTCTATTATTTATGAGTTCTCTGTTGACAATTACAGCAGTCATAAGCCTCTTGATATGGGTATTACATGGAAGCTTCCTGTAGTGTGGTCATGCCTTCAAGCACCATTCCATGTGAGCAGGTTTTTAATGGGAAGTGGGAATGAAAGGGGTTCGATAGCTCTTTCTCTGAAGCCTACACAGTCACATGGTGGGTTATTGGATGGTGAGATTGCATCTCCAATGTCAAATGGGGATGGGTGTACAGTACGAGCTGTCATTTTCCAGGTTGTGCCCTGGTATGTTAAAGTTTATTACCACACTCTACAAATGTTTATAGATGGACAGCCCCAGGCAGTCTCAGATGTGGTTGAAAAGATGCATATCTCACCCTCAGAAGATAAAGTTTCACCCGGAGTGATGGAAATGGTACTTAGAATCCCTTGTGACATGCAGTCAGCTGCGCTAACTATAGATTTTGATAAGGTACTCCCTAGGCATAGCTTAGTTATTATTTATTAGCATTTTTCTCCTTATAAATACTTAACTGCAGATGTTGGAAAATATCTAGCAAATATTTACTACAAGAAATCATATCTAGTGTGCATTCAATACTGTTTATTAAATGGTCTGACTCTATAACTGATTAGCTTGGTGAACATGTCCAACCCAAACTGACTGGCTGAAAGGCCAGCTCATTGCAGGCCGATGTGAAAAGTCCCTGGAGTCGTTTGTTTTTTACCTGTTTGGATTTTTTTTTTCTGAGTTGTTGCTGAACTTTTCTGTAACTGTCAGAAAATAGATGATGATTTGGATAGTTATGAACAACCAATTGTGTGATTTTTGGGCAATAGCTTATCCACATGTTAGCTGAGGTGATGCAGGATATGAAATTTAATATGAAATGCAAGAGATCAAGCTTGAGATCATACCACTTTTAAACAGTCACAAAAATTCCACATCCTACATACTATCAAACATTCAAAAAGGGAAATCTATAGGGGTCCAAGCCTACACAACTTTAGGGCGGGATCAAATAAAATTATAAGCCAAACAAGCCCAAAGGAGTGTAAGAATCATCCATTTTTGCAAAGGATTGTTCTCAACTCAAGAGATTCACTAAGTTTTAATTTGGGGGAAAATCTAGGGTTTGAAAATTGAGGATAATTGGGATTTGGGACTCTTTTGGGTTAGGGATTTGGATTAATGTGTTTTTGGATTAAGGGGTTTTTTTAGTTAAAAGAGAATGAAATGTAGGAAAAAGAGAACCTGGGATGAGCCGCGCATGTTAGACAACAGATGGACCTGGACGCACGCACATGACAGGGTGTCCGCACGTGTGTGGGGCCCACAAAGTCGGAAACCGACTTCTAGGCTTGGATCGGCCAAGGATGAGCTGCCACCATACCAAGTTTCATGTTGATCCGTCGTAAGATATGTGTGTAGTACTCGGCCGAAGTTTCAGCCCCCCATATGGGTCAGAATTTGAAAATCTGTTTGTGCACTGTTGTAGGAAAAAACTTAGATACAAAAGTGGGTGAATCTGAAGGTAGAAGGGGTGTGGAGGGTGATGGATGTGGTGCGTAAGAAGGTGGAGATGATTTTGAGCGGATGTGGCTTTGTACCACGGTAGTTAGTCCTTCGAGGAAGGGAGGGCTTCGCACCCAATTCGATTCTTCAACCCAAGGAGAGAGAGAGAGAGAGAGAGAGAGAGAGAGAGAGAGACGCATGAATTTTTATTCATAAAATATCATTCCCATACCTATACGAGATTGCTATATTTATAAGAAAACCCTAAACCCAAAAAAGACAGAATTACCCTTGTGCCATGTGTGCGTACTAATACCAAAGCTAAAGAAAATAAATACTAATCCAAGCAATCAAAGCCGTTCACGAAGTTTCTAATAACAAAAATAGTCAAAACTCAAAATCCTAGATCATCTAAAGTAGTGGGCCACGATCATGAGATCTGATGGTAGAATCTATGTTCCATAACGCAGCCCCCTAATTATGAGGCCCTCCAAAGATGTCGTCGTCGATCCAAATTGAAAGCGGGCCCCGCCTCCTCCTCGAATATGTGCATAGAGGGGGGCGTGTGTATGATTTTTTTTTTTAACACAACGGGAAAATATATAAAAAAACGAAGAGAGGGAAAAACAAAAAGGCTGCTGCTAAGATAGCAGAAGCACAAAATTATAAGCCGAGAAAGAGGAGATTAAAATCCCTAAGACAAGAAACATTTGCTGCCCATTCTATAATTAATTTTTTTGCCCTAGAGCCCACAACTTGTGGAGAAGAAAGAGCGTTGTTAAAGCATTTGTCGTTCCTTTCCTTCCAAGTTGCCCACCAAATAGCCAGAATTGTCATCTTCCACACCTTCGATTTGAGCTTTCCCAACCTGAAGCCATGCCAGTAAGACAACATAGAAAGGGCGGAAGTAGGAGCACAACCAGTAACGCCGAACTGGGAGAAAAAATCTTGCCAAATTTGCGAAATAAAGGGGTAGTGAACGAAAAGGTGGTCCACAGACTCATCATTCTCCATACAACATAGGCATATCTTAACCAACTGCATCCCCTTCTTCTTGAGGTTGTCAATAGTGAGGATTCGATTTTTAGCCGCGAGCCAGCCAAAGCAAATGTACTTAGGGGGAACAGGGTACTTCCAAATAAAAGGGCTGGCAAAGGAAGTGGAAGGATCATGAAGCGCAATAGCGGCATAGAGAGATCTAACAGAGAAGTTGGAAGACTTATCTCTCGTCCAGTAGATTTTATCCTGCTCAGAAAGGATCGGGGACACCATAAAAAGATGATGGAGGGCTGCATATTCCGTTGTCTCCCTATCGTCGAGGTTTCTAAAGCATCTGATATCCCAAACCGTTCCTGAGTTAGATTGAGTATAAAGATCAACAATGACACTTTCCTTGTTAGCAACAATGCAGTAGATAGAAGGGTAACATTCCTTCAGCGTACTCTCTCCTAGCCAAAGGTCGTTTCAGAACCTAATAGTGTTCCCATTACCCAATTGGAAAGTGACGTTGTGGACAACCGTGGATTTGGAGCGCAAGATGCCTTTCTAGACACGGGAAGCTCTATAAGAAGTAGAATCCTTAGTCCACCATCATCCCTGAGACATGCCATATTTCTTTTTAATGATTATGTTCCATAGCGCAGTCGGTTCCGATCCCAATCTCCAGGTCCATTTACCCAGCAGGGCCCTATTCATAGCCTTCAAGTTTTTAATGCCTGCTCCTCCGTGCTGAAAATGACGACAGACCTCCTGCCAGTCGAGCTGGTGAAACTTGTTTTGGTTTTCTTTGCCGCACCACAAGAAGTCTCTTCTCAGCTTGTCAATGCGAGCCAAGACCGAAGGAGGACAAATGAAGAGAGACATGAAGTAGGTGGGAATGTTAGATAGGGCTGCTTTTATGAGAGTAAGTCTACCTCCCATAGATAAATACCTGCATTTCCATCTGGCTAACATCTTCTGAAATTTATCCACCACCCTATCCCACATCGCGTTGGGCGGGGTCCCTATAGCGAGCGGTAGACCCACGAAAAAGGTTGGGAAGGAGGCGGGGGTACAGCCCAGGATATCTGCATGCCCCTTTAAAACGACCTCTGAGATATTAACCCCAAAAACTTTGGATTTAGCCATATTGATACGTAAGCCTGAGACGACCTCAAAACATCTTAGAGTTGTGAGAAGGTGGAAAATACCTTCAGAGTCTACTTCAATCATAATCAGGGTGTCATCTGCAAACTGAATATGCGATATCGGGGTAGACATGCCCGGCATCAATATACCTCGAAAGAGCTGCGAACTTTGGCCCCTTTGAAGCAACTGAGAGAGGGCCTCAGAGACGAGAAGGAAGAGCAGAGGAGAGAGGGGGTCGCCTTGGCGAAGACCCCTGGAGCTAGGGAAGAAACCTTTAGGGACGCCGTTGAGAAGGACGGAGAAGTGAGCGGATTCAACGCAAATCTTGATCCACGATCTCCATTTAGGCCCGAACCCCATGCAGATAAGCATATAATGAAGGAAGCCCCAGTCAACATGGTCGTAGGCCTTCTCGATGTCGAGTTTACAAAACACGGCCTTAGTTCCTGATTTGTGGCAAGAATGAAGGACCTCGTTTGCTATCAAGGCACCATTGATAATCTGTCTACCTTTTATAAACGCATTTTGATATTTGGAGATGAGCTTATTGATGACAGAGGAGAGTCTTATAGAGAGAATTTTCGCCAGGATTTTGTAAGGGCTGCTTATCAAATTGATGGGCCTGAATTGAGAAAAAGAGGTGGCGCCAGTGACTTTCGGATAAGGGCGATGAAGGTAGCTCCGAGACCTTTCGATAACTTGCCTCTGTTGTGGAATTCAGAGAGAAAGTTCATGACATGAGATTTGACAGTATCCCAAAACTGCTGAAAGAATGAAATGGGGAATCCGTCAGGCCCAGGAGCTTTATGTCCTTCCATAGCGAGAATAGCCGATCTAGCCTCTTCTTCCGAAAAAGGATCTTCCAGCAATAATGCCTCGGAGTTATCGAGAGAAAGAAAAAGGGTCCCATCCAGCAGGGGTCTGGACCAACCTTCAGAACAAAGAAGAGAGGAGAAATGATTGATCGCTAACTTAGAAATTTCATCTCTATCTTCAATAAGACTGTCGTCGATCGTGATGCTGTAGATGGCCTTAGCCCTAGCTCTCATGCTAGCCAATTTGTGAAAATATTTGGTATTCTTGTCGCCCTCAGCAATCCATCTCGTCCATGATTTAATCTTCCAAGAGACTTCGTCTTCGAGGGCCCTAGAGGATAAAGATTGGATGATATGGATTCGTTTGGCTAAAAAATCTGATGAAAGAACATCGCCTTCGACGCTGGAGTCGATCTAGTGCAGCTCTGATAATAAGCATTCCGATTCAATTTCTCACTTCCTCAGGACCTCGGACTTCCATACTTTTATTTTCTCCTTGAGGAGTCTCAGCTTGGAGACCAGTATAAATCCGGCGAAACCTTGCACCTGGAAGGAAACCCACCACTCCGAAATTTGCTGCCTGAAGCCATCAATGGAGAGCCAAGCCGAATTGAACTTGAAAGGCTTAGGGCCCCAATCGTCATCAATCACCGATAGGAGTATGGGGCAGTGGTCAGAAGTCACCCTCAGGAGGGCCGATTGGGTCACAGAGGGGAATTCCTCTAACCAGTCCGATGATAGGAGGAATCTATCCAGTCTAGACTGGGTCTGATTTGTACGACAGTTCGTCCAAGTGAACCTAGCACCCGACAAGGGAAGATCGACAAGCTCCTGGGCCTGGATCCAATCAGAGAAAGCTTGCATGGCTGGGGTGGCTAACCTTCTGCGAGAGTGCTCGTCCGCAAAACGGATGATGTTGAAATCGCCTACAAAACAGTAGGGGCCTGAAAAGGACCGTCTCATAACAGTCAGCTCCTCCCAGAAAAAGGAATTGAGAGAATCGTCATTTGGACCATAGACAGAAATAATAATACAACTAAACTAAGAGGACTTATCTTTAAGGAGAGCTGCTTTCGAGAAGGGCCCGGATAAGGAAGCCTCAAGGGTCCACTTGGAGGACTTCCAGGCAACAAGAATGCCACCCGAAGACCCTTTGGCATCCAAGGAGACAAAGTGAACATCCGCCGGGCCCCATAGGGTGGCCATCAAGGCAGGGGAAAAAGACGGAACTTTGGTTTCCTGCAGACAAACCACATCTGGACTTTTTCTCCGAATAGTACCCTTTATGAGGCTCCGCTTCTGCTTTGAGCCGAGCCCCCTAACATTCCAAGAAAGAATGATCATTGGGGAACTGAGCTTCCCCGGGTTCCCTTACGGCCGCGATGACCAACAGACACGGAAGATGGTCCTGGGGAAGAATGGAGACGGAGAAGCTCTCTGTTGTTGACTGACCTGGGAACCTGTTTAACGGGTTGCCTTGAGGGGGGTAAGGGCCTACCCCTATTCTCGATAAACTGGAACAGGTCTGTGTAGTCTTCCAGACGGTTCTCAAATGAGAGCCCCAAGGAACGGCCGACGCAACCAACTACATCACGAATCCATTTTTTGTCATGGATTTCTTCATAGATTTTATCTCTGCTCTTGCCCTCTATAAGAAGAGTCGATTTGTCTCCCTGTAGCTGATTAGGGAAGTCTGAGCGTATCTGGAGAGGTTCTGCTACTATCACATCAGTGGGAAAGTCCTCTTGGAATAAGGTGATGGGGCCCAAATCCGCCTAGTCTCTGCAGCCAGCAGGAAAGTGGTCCAGGGGATGAAGGGATGGGGGTGGCCGAAATAGCGTCAGACAGCATGATGTCGGATATGTCAGCCCTGGAAATATCATCGCCCTAAAAGGAAGAGGGGGAGATGGAGGGAGGAATAGGGTTGGAAAGGTTGGAGCAGGGTAGCCCATGAGGAAAGGGGATGTTTGTGAAATCGGGTGAGGGATAAGGACGGGTCCGGGTAGTTTAGGGATAGAATTGGGTATGTTAATAAGACCCCGTTTATCAGGCGAGAATCGGATCCGGGTCGAGAATTGCCCTGTATCGAGGGACCCGATATCAATGAGGGAGGTTAAGGTGGGACCGGATGATCGGTTGTCTAGGTGGGAAGAGCTGATGCCGTTGGATGGGCGATCGGGTGATACGTGGTGCGACGAAGTGCCTGCTGCAGGAACTCTATCATGACGCGTTGGAGAGCGAAGAGGCGTCAGGTCACGCGACTGTACGATGGCTGACCGTAGCGAAGAGACGTCGCCCTCGAAAACGGAGCATTGATGAGCCCCACCACGTGTCGCGAACTCCTGATCTCCCGCAGTCTCGACGCTCTTGCCGAGGCAACCATCAGGCGTACGAGATGACGGACATGACGAGGAGGTGCCACGTACCCGCTGAGAGACTCTGGCGCCGACTGGGATGACGTCTGCTACAGTTCCACTGACAACCCTCGGCTCCGGTGGACCGCGAGAGCATGAAACCGATGCTCCTTCTTCCTAAGGGTTCCCCTGCGATTGACACAGACGCCGGTCCGCCTTCTCCCCTGAGTTCCAAACGTCTCCCCACCTCGGATGGATCATGCCTGGGATCTCCTTCTGAACTGGGAGAGAGATTACTCGATTGGCTACTTTGAGTCGGATGTGGGTTGGAAGGGGAAGTCCTTTCTCTCTGCTGACTCGAGCCCTAATGACACCCAGTTCCACACCCAGCTTAGTCTTGGAGTCGATGTCAAGGAGAAAACCTAGGGTCGATGCGGCTTTTATGAGGAATTCGTCAAACCAACATTCCATGGGGACATCCCAAATGAGGACCCATACATTTTCCTTGCCGAAAACAGAAAACTCCTCCTATGCCATGACTTTTATAATCGGGCTAGAGGCATGCAGGTGGCCAGCCATTGTTAACATGTCTGGGTTTAACCTTGGGCACACACGCACCCAAAGCGCATTGTAACCCAAAGGCTTGATGTCGGAATTGCCATATTGAAAGCCTGTGCAGTCTCTAATCCATGCCCGGACTGCCGGAATAGACGCCCCTTCCTCAGTAATGATCACCACCGATTTGGCAAGTTCGGCACGGTTTTTTTCAAACGTTTCTTGATAAACAGACACATAGTCGGGCTGATTAACAACGTTATCTTTTGAGTTGGGCGGTGGTGGCGGGAGGTTGCTGAGAGCAGAGTTTGGAGATGGTTGATTCTGTGGAGGGAGCGGAAGAAGAGGTCCTTTGTCGCCTTTCAGTGCGTCTTTAAAAGAAAGACCAGTGGATCGTAGACCAAGAGTAGTCCGATGAGGGGCAGTTTGAGGGTCTGAAGGATTAGAAGAGCTAACAGGGGACCTCTTCAAGCGAGAGGAAGAAGAAAGAGTTTCCGGGCCAAAACGTGCCCTCTGAACCAGCATTTTTTTCCCGTCATAGCTGACTCCGTGGAGCATGTTCACCGCTCTTGCCAACTTGGCTTCGCTGCTCATGCGAACTAAAGCAAAACCGCAGAAAGCGCCTGATTCTTTATCTCTTGGCATTACTACATCCATCACGGCACCTGCACAGCCAAAAATCTTCTCCAGATTGAGGGGAAACCATCCATGAGGGTATCCTTTCACGTAGAGAGTGGGGTAGGAGGTGTTTTTACGATGGTGAACACCCCCAGGGAAATGATTGCGCCTAGAGGAGGGGACCACGGTCCAGTCACGATTATTATTTCTCTTTCAAATTAAAATTTTTAAAACACAGATGTCCCCATCATGGGGGGGGGGGGCGTGTGTATGATGTCCCCATCATGAGGCCACAAACACAGATCTGTGCTGGTCCACATGCAGGCACATGTCAATATGATTCAATTGTGCAGATCCAGAGCTTTCTATCAGGTGGCTCACATTGTTCGGATTATTTCACTCACTAGGCTGGCCACAGCAAGCACAACAAATTAATGTGTATAAAAAGTTGTTTTAATTTTCTGTTAATCTTGCACAATGTGGTCCACCTTAGGAGTTAAAATGGCTTGATTTTTGAGCTCAAAGATCTAATTGTTCCACCTGATGGAAAGTTTGGATTTCTCACACGTTTGCTGTGTAAGCAGGTTTGGTTGTGTGTGATGGCTGTGGATGGGCAGAGTTCCACATACCTGTGGGCTGAGCAGACCTCCCTCTTCCAATATGGTCCACTAGTTTGTTCAGGTCATTTCCCAAAGTCTACCAGTCGAAGGTTAGTTTTCATACCATTTAGCAAATAGGCATTGGGAGCATACTGGATTCCAAACCTTATTGAAAATAAGTCAAGTTTAGGTTGTTGTTAAAAAAACAGGTGTTAAGTTGAATATATTCCCAAAAGACATTTTCAAAAAGAATATATTCCCAGATGTGGGCTGGATGATAAGTGAAGAATTTCCTGCTTTCTGCTGCATAAATCTCCAATCTGTTTGTCCCTAACACTGATAGTAAAAGCATAATTTAAAGAGAAATGTTTTGGCGTTTCACTTGACTAGAGACTGAAGAGGTGGTTAGTTGGATATGAGGTATATGGTCCAATCATTAAGTATGACCACTGTGAACATGCCTGGCCCATAAAACTAGCCAATCCACTCATTGAGTGGGCTGCACTTGTATCATGAAAATGGACAGTTAGAAAATAACCAACAACCTATATTCAATGTACACGTGTCCCACCTGTTTAGTGGACCAGTCTGGATCTCCCAATAGGGCACTCATGCTGAACCCACCTGGTCTGTGTTATGGATCACATAATTGCCATGTGGGCACATGTTCCGTGATTCACGTCTTCAACCCCTTGCATGAATCATCTTAGCATTTCTCATAATGTAAATGAAACTACTTTGAGGCTCTAGGTCATCATTAAAATCCCATGAATGAGGAAATTATAATAATGTCATCTTCATTGGTTCTGTATATCTGAGCCCTCTGCTGGAACATATCAATCCCTTTGCCTTCAATCCAAAGAGAAGAAGAAGCCTTACTCTGTTAGGATGACATTTTCTTGTGAGATCCAAGCCATATGCAAACTTCATACTCACATTCTCACTTTTGTTTTCACAACTTAGCCTCCCCACACATACGGATTGTGGTGAACTTCATTCAATCCAGTTCTTGTTCGATTGAAAATTTGAAATAATATGAGTGGGATCCTCTTTTGGATTCATGTTTTACTGAATCTCAGTATTGTTACAGGGTTTTCTACACATTGATGAATATCCACCAGATGCTAATCAGGGATTTGACATTCCTTCTGCTGTAATCAGCTTTCCTGACTTCCACTCAACCAAACATTTTCTTGAGGAGAACTCTATCAAGTCACTGTTGTTATTAAAATTTCAGGTATGACTTCCAGCATGTTGGTTCCATGAGCATACATTGCAGATTCATGTCTAGAAAGTAGACTCCATTGGAATGCTGACATCTACCTCTTATGAGTTCCGTGACTACCTTGTCACTGCTGATCTCCTTTCTTGAAATTCTTGTTCTTCTCCAGGAAAACAATCTTGTGCGTTCCTACACAGAAGTACTGCTTGTGCCTTTGACCACACCTGATTTTAGCATGCCTTACAATGTCATCACATTCACGTGCACCGTTTTGGCCTTATATTTTGGGTCTCTGCTCAATGTTTTACGGAGGCGAGTTGGCGAGGAGGAAAGATTCTTTAAAAGCAAAGGTAAGCCTTCTATGCTTCTTTTCCTCTCTTATCTGCTTATATGTGGAGAAGGTGAATATTCATCACATTACAACAGTCAAATAAGATTCATCCAGGTCAGAACTCCCCTTAAAGTCTCAAACATCACATCCTGCTTTGCTTTTTAGTCTCATCCTTCAATTTGTACAGGGAAATAAGATTCCAAACAATTTTCAGCCTTTAAACATGACAGTAACTCCTCAGTAAAGTGCACACTAAATTTTCGGAATATTTGAATCTGGTACTTTAAACTGTGATTCAATGACAGTGACTCCTAATTAATAGATGAAGATCACTGTCAGATTTAGTTGCAAGACTAGGCACAGATGTAGACCTCATCCTCTGCCATTGTTCTCATCACAAGGTTGATGACTCTACCCTAGAGGCAGATGGAAATCCCATTCTTTTTATTTTTGTCTATTATTATTATAATTATTATTATTATTTTGTTCTTCGTTTCTGTAACTAACTGTAATTCTATAAGGGAATACGAATCACAGGCCGTAGGTTGACAACAAGTTACCCTCTTGCTGCTTCTCTAGGTAGAGATTCAACAATTTCCGTTTGAAAGGATAATGATAAGTCATTAAACTAAAGGAGGAGGAGAGAATTCCCAATACAGAGAAGTGGGTGCTGCGCCCCGTATCTTGCAAGATCAAAACCCAGAGGATTTGGGCTTCTGGATGGAGTAAACAAAATGTTTAGCCCCGTTGCCAAAAGTCTCATCTCTTTAAAAATAAAAGAGATTCTGCAAGAATCTAATCTCTTGATAGAGATTCAGCCATCTCATTTCCGTCTCCAGGGACATGAGTAGAAGATATGTTTAAACCAACATAATTTCTGGATTTCACTGAAGTTTGGAGTAAATCTCAATGACTCTCTTGGTTGCTGAAGAAACCTATTGATAACACATAACAGATCCTAGGCAGAGAATGGTGAATACACAAAGGCCTTGCCAAAACATTCTCACCTCCACTTCTGTAGTCTGTGATCCCCAACAACCTGTTCTCTGCCACACAATTGTTCAATACACAATAACCACAAAGTCCTAAGAACTTGCACCATGTCATTAAGTCAATGCTGCTTGCCACCTATATAACTTGTGATCTCAGTCAGGAACTAGTGTTTCATCAGCCTATCATATGCTACTGTGGTGCAAAAGCATATCTCCAAAGCCCCGTGACAGGCACCCAAAAAAAAATAAAATCAAAAAGCTTCCAACAGAAGATGCATTCTACACCCAACTTTCTGTCTATATCTCCAAAATGGATGTGAAAATGCATCTTGAACTTATTGGATGCAAGTCTTCCATTGCATTTTTGGATTTCTAAATCTGGTTTATTCAAGTAAATTTTTAGCATTCTCTAGAATTTGACATGCTTGTTTTGTATTGCAAACTTCTGACTTGTTCTTGCTACGCATTATCTTTACCTCCAACTCTTGTTTGGATGTGTACCCAAATCGCAAATGTTTTCAATATTTCAGTAGAATGGGTAGTTCTGCAATCAGCTGTGCACATTTGGGATGGGGTGGATATAGGAGAGCACATTAGGTGGTGGGTATTCTTTTTCAACATCTCCACCCCAAATCAAATATCAGGAATCAACCTGGATATGTATTTGGAATTTATATCAGGAAACTCCCTGAATTCCTAACAGAACAGATAATCATCTATTCTGCCAGAATATTCAAGCCACTTGTGATTTGTGGTAGATCCAAATACACCCTAAATCATCGATAAAAATCATTGAAGGGCATTTATTTCTTCTTGCAGCTGCCATGAGGCCTGGGCTGATCCCTCAGCTCCTGTCCAAGCTGTCTGCCAAGCTGAGAGGAAGGCCACAGGAACCGCCCCTGCCGTCGCCGTCATCATCATCTATCTTCAGCCCTAAGCTATTATTCAAAGTCATATTAGTAGCTGCAGTTGCAGTCGGTTGGCATTATTATTCGAACGAATGATCATCGATGCTAATTTGGCAAGGCATATCCTTGTACAATGAAATTTTGTAATTTTCCATAGATGGTTAGAAATGGATGTCCGGTGATATACAATGAAAGGCGCAGAAACAAGTTATATGCAATTTCCTCCCCCATGGTGTGCACTGCAAACATCTCTGATAATCGGGACTGTGTTCTTGTGGGCCACCATAATAGATAAACCATTTCGGGCCAAGTCGGGCCAAGTCCCCTCTATTCTCAGTATTGACTAGTGGGTGCCTAACTGGATTGGAACTCAGTCCAGACTCCAGAGTTGACTCAGACTGGTCATCAATCCTTGTGACCACATGTTCATGTTGCTCATGGGTCCCAGTGCGCAATTCATGATGTTCTACATTGGTGATGTGGATTTCTGGTTTCTAGCATATGGTTGTCTTCTTAGCCTTTTGATGGTGGTCCAAAAGATCAGGCTGGTTAGATTGGCGAAAAAATGTCCGAAGGATGTACTGCTAAAAATTGGCAAATGGTCCACATTCAGAGCACGTGTGGTCCCGTTGATTTCCAGAATGATCTCTTATTTTTAGGCCATGCATATACCAAGCGGGGCCCACATGATGAACTGTCCAGATCTCATACATATATGCCATGTTGGCATGCGGGAGAATAACCATCGGAATGGCGGGCCACCCACGTTAGCAGCCATCACAATCACGGTGGGTATGTAATATCCTTAACGAATCAGAGGTAACGGTGGGTACCATTTTTTGGTGCGAACCAGATCACCTGTCAGCTGATGCGATTTGCGATGGGAACTTAGGTGGGGCCCACCGTGATGTTTATGAGAAATCCACCCTGTCCATCCGTTTTGCAAGCTCATGTGACAAAAAATAAGCTGGATCCAAGACTCAAGTGGGCCACACGAGAAGGAAAAGTGGGGAAAGAAATGCCTACCGTTGAAACCTTCTTGGGCTCCGCCTTGATGTTTATATGACATTTATACCATTTATGAGGTCATTCCCACTGGATTAACTGAAAACACAAAACAACATAGCATGATACAAAACTTTTGTGGCCGTATGAATGTTTCAACGGTGGTTGTTCAATCCCCACTGTTTGTTTCCTTTCGTGTGGCCCACCTGAGTCTTGGATCTGATTCATTTTTGTCGCCTTTTCTCACAAATATTATGGTGGAACCCACCTAGGTTTCAAGCGCAGGAAGAAGGCTTTTGCTTGAAATTCACGTCTCCTTTTTTAGGGCCATAAATGGGTCAGTGGACCGTTGGGTACCTAGAACCAACCCATTTTAGACCTTACCCGTTTGTTAAATGGTATGAGTTTGGGCTCAATACCAGACTCAATGGCTAAATGAGTTTGGATTTGATTTCACAATCTATTTAGTAAATGAGCGAGTCTGGTATATATTGCAAGGGACACATGTAAACCTAAACTGGTCTAGATCCAGTTTTCAATCCAATAAAAATGCTTATATAACTTGAACGTTCATGGAGACCATACACCGTGGCCAAAGTGGAGCAACTGACCAAGTAAAGATTATAATCTCTATCATTCTGATCTTTGTCCACATCATTATTTGCATTTTTATTATTACGAAAGGTTGTTAATTTTAATTTTAATTTTTAATTGACATAAATTAATTTTGTTGTAAAATTAAGGTAACTAAAACCCGTTAAACCCAACCAAATCTATTAGACTTGTTTATAAGTGAGTTTGGTTCACGATCTGGATATCCCTTAACCTGAGATCTGTTAAACCTGACCCGTTTATAAATGAATTTGGGTGGATCTTTCTCTATCAGACCCAGATCCATTTATAAATTAGTCTGATGAGGTTAGCTAAAACTCGTCCATTTAGTAAAACGGGTTTGGACCTAAAATTTGGACCAGACCCATTTAGTAATGGAGGAGTCTAGCTTTGGCTAAACCTACTCCAAACCTGACCATTTACAGCCCCGCCCCCTTTCAGCAGCTTAATGCAGTTGATCATGTCCATGCTATGCTATGCTATGCTATGGAAACTGCCATGGATTAGACCTCCCCGTCTCTTACAATCCTAGCCATCCTACCCAAATTGAGTGATTTGGATCGCCGGATGGAATATTTATAGTAATCTGATATCCACCATACCCACAACTATATAAATGGCGTGGATTAACAGGTGGGCCCTACACGTAAGGCATACTTGCTTTCAAACCCGTGGCCTTTTCGTAATAAAATCCATCAATAATAACGGCGCGGATTAGGTGAAGTCGGAGGCGGTTTGGCTTGTGACCCTGATGTCAAAGCTCTGTGGCCCTCACTATGAAGCATATGTTTTATCCATCCGGTCCATCCACTTTTCGAGATCATTTTAGGGCATGAGCCCAAAATAGAAGAAGATCCAAGTCTTAGGTGGACCACACCATAGAAACAATAGGGATTGAATGTGCACGCTTAAAATATTCCTAGAGACTGTTTATTTGGCATCCAACCTATTGATAAGGTCACACAGAGCTGGATGAAGGGGAAAAACAAATATCAGCTTGATAAAAAACTTCTCTGGCCAAGTTTTCAATGGTAAGCATTCAATCTTCACTATTTCTAGTGGTGTGGTCTTAAGATTCAGATCTGCCTCATTTTTTGGATAATGCCATAAAATTATCTGAAAAAATGGATGGACGGCGTGGATTGAACACATACATCATGTTGGGGCCAGAGAGCTTTGGCACTAGCTAGCTTGCTGGTGCTGGGTCACTAACCAAACCGCGTCAGGACTCAGGAGAGGTAAGGTAACAACATGCTGGATGAGGCCCCTGAAAGTAAGGCCCAACTTGATGTCTATGTTTAATATCCATGCCGTTTATCCGTTATTACATCTCATTTTAGTACACCATCCCAAAAACTTATCAGATCCATAACTCATTTGGACCACACCACAGCAAACAGTTTGTGGTGATTGATTATTAAAAACCTTTTATGGTCCACAAAAGTTTTGAATCAAGCTGATATATATATATATTCCCTTCATCTAATTCTGTGTGACCTTATCAACAGGTTGGATGATAAATAAAGATTAAGGTGGGCCTTAGGAAGTTTTTAATGGTGGGCATTCAATCAACATTGTTTCCTGTGTTGTGGTCCACATGATATTTGGATTTTCTTAATTTTTGGGTTGGTTTTCTAAAATGAGATGAAATAACGGATGGACGGAATGGATGTGAATCTCATAAATCAAAGTGGGCCCACTTTCAGGGGCATCATGCAGCAAGCTTGTACTCTGAACTCGCGTAATCCGCCACTAATCAATAGATCTCTTTACCCTCCAAAACTACCGGCTTTTTGAATTCCCAACCAGAGGCCGGACTAACAGCCAATATGCGATCCCCTTCCTTCAAACCCACCCTTCCCAGAAAACCACCCTTTTCCACCCAAACCACCATACAAAACCACTCCGATGTCTGTTCTCCTTCTCCAGAAAGGCGCTTTATCTCTCTCATCCATGTCTCCGAAACCACTTGCCATCTCAAACAGACCCATGCCCAGATCATCCTACATGGCTTCTCCCAGAACAGCCATGTCATCACCCAGCTCATCTCAACATGCTCTCTCTTCAAATCGATTGACTATGCCCTCTCGATCTTCCGCCATTCCCGTGACCCGAATCTCTTCATCTTCAATTCGTTGATCCGGGCACTTTCTGATAACGCCTGTTTTGCGGGCTCGATTTCCCATTTTTCCCTCATGCTACGGCTAAGCATCCGTCCTGACCGCCTCACCTTCCCCTTCGTACTCAAATCTGCTGCGTCGTTGACTGAATATGGCCTTGGTGGGGCCCTCCATGCCAGTATCGTTAGGCTTGGACTTGAGCTCGACTCCTTTGTCCGGACTTCATTGGCAAATATGTATGTGAAATTCAGGTTCTTGGATCACGCACTGCAGTTGTTCGAGGAAACTCCTGATAGAAATAAGGCTGAGAATGTGCTGTTGTGGAACGTTTTAATTAATGGGTGTTGTAAGGTTGGAGATTTGGAAATGGCGAGCAAGCTTTTCAAGGCAATGCCAGATAGGAGGAGCATCGGTTCTTGGAATAGTTTGATTAATGGATTTTTGCAGAAAGGTGATGTGGAGAGGGCAATGGTGCTTTTTGATCGCATGCCAGAGAAGAATGTGATTTCTTGGACAACAATGGTTGCTGGGTTTTCGCAAAATGGAGACTATCAACGGGCTTTAAGTACTTTCTATAGGATGTTGGACGAGGGTGTGAAACCTAATGATTATACAGTGATTTCCGCACTATCGGCGTGCGCGAGGATTGGAGCTTTAGATGCTGGGATTCAGATTCATGAATATGTTTTGGGTAATGGATTTTGGATAAACAGAGATCTTGGAAATGCTTTGGTTGATATGTATTCAAAGTGTGGAGAGATTGAGTGTGCCAGTCGGGTTTTCTGTCAGATGAAAGAGAAGGATCTTCTTACTTGGAGTGTCATGATATCTGGGTGGGCCACTCATGGATGTTGCAGGGAGGCCCTCCGATGTTTTGAAGAAATGAAATCTGCAGGTATGAGCTCTACATTGAAGCAATGGCCTTCATAATGAAATTTTAATTGATCTCTTCTACGCTACCCGTGTGAGTCTAATCCCATTCTGCAACATGTGCTAATGTAGAGAGTCTTAGCAAGATCTGGGATGTGCACTTGGTTGGCGCCACCATGTTTGTTCTCTGGCTTGAGAACAGGCCATTCCACTCATCAGGCAAGCCATGTGCGGCAGACCATGTATATGTCAAATGTGGACCATTGGTCAATCTTTTAATCCTCATGTCTTAATGCACATATGGCCCACCTGATGACTGTATCAGCATGATTTTTGGGTCAGGGTGCATACTCGGCAGGGCCCACCTTTGAACAGCCTGGATTTTGTGCACCGAATTGACACATGTTAGAAGGGTAGGGTCCAAACCCTACATTCATGAGCCACCATTGCTTTTCTTGTGCCCCATACATTCTTAATGAGATGAAATCTACCTATTTTTGCAGGTATATATCCAGATGAGGTTGTGTTTCTGGCAGTCTTGATGGCATGCTCGCACTCTGGCCTGGTTGATCAAGGGCTGCAAGTCTTCAATAGCATGTGTTTTGATTACTCAATCACACCAACAGTGAAGCATTACACGTGCATTGTGGATCTATTTGTTCGGGCGGGCCACCTAGAAGAAGCCCTCAAATTCATTGAAAGCATGCCGATCGAACCCGATTTCTTGATATGGGGCACACTCTTCTGCGCATGCCGAGCTCATAAGAATATCGTAATGGCAGAATTAGCATCAAAGAGGCTCTTACGGCTCGAACCTAAGCATCCAGGCAGCTATGTTTTTCTCTCCAACATCTACGCTGGGGCCAAGAGATGGGAAGATGTCGAGAAGGTGAGAAATGCAATGAAAATTAGGGGTATAGATAAGCCCCCTGGGTGGAGTTTCATTGAGGTTGGAGGCCATGTGCATCGTTTTACAGCGGGTGATCAGGCCCACACATGTGCTGAAGAAATATACCGGAAGTTAGGGGAGATCACAGCATGTGCGAGGGCCCAAGGGTACATGCCTGATACCGATTGGGTGCTTCATAATATTGAGGAAGAGGAGAAAGAAGATGCATTGGGAAGTCATAGCGAGAAGTTGGCGCTCGCATTTGGGCTGGTTAGCACTTCGAGTCCGGCGGTTATTAGGATTGTGAAGAATCTAAGAGTGTGTGGAGATTGCCATTCACTGATGAAACATGTAAGCAAGATCAGTGAGAGGGATATTGTGTTGAGAGACATAAAGCGGTTCCATCATTTCAAGGACGGGGCTTGCACATGCAGGGATTATTGGTGATCATGATGCTTATGCAGGTCACACATGTTGAGATCGTTACATCAGCTCGGGATTTTTTTTTAACCTATATTTATACCAGAGGAAAAGAATTCAGTCATCAGATTGCAATGCTAAAAAGGCACCATTGATTTGGTTCAAAAGACCATTGGATTTCAGGATCAATACCGTCTAAATGTGTGCACTATCCTACAATTGCAACGTGGTACTTTTCAGCACCCCATTTTTGCATCTCTTAAGATTCAGCAAACATCTGTCTAGACCAAGATCCACCTGAAGAGTTATTCTTAGCCAAATTCGATAAAAATGTTGAAACACTCAGCCAATGACTTGCATGCTTTGGAAGAATGCCCCCAGAAACCTCCTGGATTGGAAGGTACCTAGCAGCCAATATTAGGACCTTTTCCATTTGAATGTGGACTGTTATTGTATTTCTAATTTTAGCCATCTATCTGTAGGCCACAAATCAAAATTGCAAGATTGTCCTACCAAGGAGATTCTTGAGGTATTGCCCATCCATTGCAGACAACAAATTAACAGTCTGGATAACCATTGGTCCGCTTGTGAAATTGAAAACCTCTGTATACTGCAGAAAAATGAGAACATGCATCATATAATTTCCCACTGTAGTTACCTCCCTCACATTCCTCCAAATTGCTCCAAATTGCAATTACATATTTCCCTTTCAAACAAATACCTACAATTTGGAGGTGCTGCTTCAGTCCGGACACAAAGAATCGTTGAAATATGTCATTTCTTCTTGAGGGCTGTTTTGGATGGGAGAATACCGCAACATTCCATTATCTTTTCTCCCGGCATAGCATTTATTGTGCTATTCCAGGAAAACTCCTCTCCTAAGACCAACATACTGTGATATTTGGGGTATGAGATTTTGCTAGAATACATCCCAATGCATTTCAATTGAATAAATCAGGACTTTAGCAGTAGAATCGGGGACCTTTTCAACGATTCATACCATTTATATGAAGGGCCACACCTTGGATAGAGGATATACCAAAAAACTATCAGATTGGATTTTGATCCCATAGCCAAAGAATACAAGAAAACAAAAAGATACAAAAAAGAATGCTACAACTCTAGCCAACTATCTGGGAAATGAGAAATTTCTTTTGAAGCAGCCGTCCAATCCATCACATGCAATTTAGCCCCATTGAAAACCTCCTGCATTTCCCAAAGTTACAGATACATTTAAAGAACAGTTTGAGGATCCAGAGGATGAGATGCCTTACATAAGAGCAGCGGAGATATTGGAGCTAAATTGATATACATATTTATTCTTATGTGTTAGTAGAACCATTGATGCTTTAAGAGTTTATTTTGTAATAAGTCTCCAGCTAAGTAGTCAAGTTTAGTTGATTTTATGCTGATTGGAACTCTATATACAAAGTTCAGTTCATTTTACTTTTGTGTGATAAATACCAATACAAATGTAAACCTGATGATGTTGAATACTCGTAAGTATTCACATGTACTTTCGCTAACATCTAAAATTTCAGAGATAAGAGTGCATACTCAAGCTACAAATTTCAAGGTGTTACACAATGTGAGACCCAACATGTAAACGGTTTGTTTCATTGAAAAGATGAACCCTAGACCCAACTTAAATATCTTCTTGCAATTAATAGTGGGGCATGAATACCTTGGTGTTCTGCCTCCCACCTAAACAGACTCGAAACCAGAAATTCACAAATCAATTCACTTGTCATCCAACCACAACCTTAACAATTTTGCATCAGCCAACCGTCTAGAACAAGATAGACACTTCGATTAGGTTGGCCCACCATATTATTGCTCTGATCATCACATATGCTTTAATAGATTTTACAGACCATATACAATGATGTTGTACCATACATTGAAAACCATAACCTTATATCAATCTTCCATCATTAGCTTATAAAATTCCTTCATATGATCAGAAGGTAGTTCCAAGCACACATTAATCCCTCCCTCATCTTTCTCCCCTGGCAATAGAAATACCAGGCCTGCCTTCATTTCAGCTAGGGTAACACATCTAACTGGGCCCCACCCAAATTGAGCCGTCTCCAATCCAAGCTTCCACCAAGCCACCACTGAGAAGCTATCAACCGTACAAGGCAGCCCTTTATGCACTTCAAGCCAATCAATACCTGATTTCACATATCCATCATCCAACCTTTCTAGCCCTTCTTGAATTTTCCCCACAAGAACAGAAGCCCTGCTCGTCTTCAGCTCGTGCGTGCTCGCACGTGCAAACCCTGGTATGACTGCATTGCCTGCGAACCCATCTGGCACGTGTGGGACCACCCTTTTGCGTACATCCACGGGGAACAACATGGTAGATATCCGGTCATCAGGTAACCCTGTTGCAATGGTTCTTGCCTTCCAGATGTTTGCTGCAAGGACACTGAATGTGGTGCAATTCATTAGTGGGTTGTATTCGAGGACTTCGGTCTTCAGGCGGGCAATTCTCTCCGGCGACATGTAGATTACGCAGGTTGTGTCGGACCGGGGCTGCTTGATGGCATGACTACACATGCCAGGAGCAGAGAATATGGAATCCCGATGAATGAGATTGGAATACTCCAAGTGGCTGTGGCTGATTTTCGGTGGAGTCCGTGCACTGAAGACCGTTCGATCAAGGTTAGGAGTGACGATGAGACCTTCGCCGCGTGTGAAGGAAGCCAGGTTGGCTTGGAATTCTTGGCTAGACACACCGTCGAAGAGGCAGTGGTTGGTTCGAGATGCAAGTGCAAGACCTCCGCATTGGAACCGGGTCAGCTGCATTAAGGAATTTGACCGTTAGTTTCCCGCTTCAAATTCGGTTTGAATTTTTTTAAATTCCCAAAAGTGTCATTGTCTGGCCCAGCACGGTCTGGCCTGAGGCCAACCAAGAATGGATGGCTGAGAGAAAAACTAAAATGCTTGGCTGACTTGCATCCGAAGGCTCTGGAAACTTAGGTGGGGCCCACCGTGATGTTTGTGAGAAATCTACCCCGTCCATCCGTTTTGTGAGCTCATTTTAGGACTTGAGCCCAAAAGTGAGAAGGATCCAAGACTCAAGTGGGCCTCACTAAAGGAAAAGGTTAATAGGAAAATTCCTACCGTTGAAACCTCCCTGGGGTCGACAGTGATGTTTAAATGCCATCCATACCGTTCATAACGTCATTCCTATTGGGATGAACTGAAAACAAAAATATTATACTGATTCAAAACTTTGATAGCCCCACAAATATTTTAACCGTTTACGTTCAATCCTCACCTTTTCAGTTCAATCCTCACCTTTTCAGCCCACTTGAGTATCGGATCCTGCTTATTTTTGTCCTCATCTCCTAAAATGATCTCACAAAACGGATGGACGGGGTGGATTTCTCACGAACATAACGGTGGCCCCACCTAAGTTCCTAGCGCAAGAACTTCATGTGAAAGCCAGGTGGCGCAACTTTTGCTTACCTGGATGAAACGATTTCATATGAATGAGATCCATCCCGTTCATCAGGTGGGCCATCATGCATTTGGATAGAGTTTGAAATCAGGCCAATTCAAAACTCAGGGGGAACCAGTGGAAACAGGTGAGATACGGACTCCCTCCATTAAAATCGTCTAAATTGTGTAGGGTCTACTTTGGTTTATATATGCCATCTTCTCTATTCATGCGCCCAGTAACTATGAAGGGAAGCCTTGAAATCAGAACATTCCAAGACTCGTGTGAGGGTCACACCACGTGAATTAGGGATGATTTTACACCATTCCGTGGTGTGGCCCATCCAAGTCTTGGATTGACTGATTTTTAGGATCCATGGTGAATATGTGGTATAGCACCTGATGAACGGCGTGGATCTGATGCATGTTCCTCTCAACTATATCTCAGTTAGTGCAAGTCACGCGAGAGAGAGAGAGAGGTCTTGGCTATTCGTGTTTTTAGGTGCGAGAAATCGGAATTTCCAAACATTTTGACTGCCAGAGAACTAAGATCTCAGACACGTGTGCCATATGGGTACGTGTTTTTTTTACCATGGATGGAGAGGGCTCTACCCACGTGTGGGCTTAAGCGCATCAGAAGATGATGGTATAACGCGAATGTGAAGAAGTTTGTACTGATGCGTGAACATTCAAGTATGGGGAGTGAACACATACGTTCAAACATGTGGAGATTGCCATAAGTTTGTACTGTGTGGGGGCCACTGTGATGTGTGAGTGCCATCCAACCCTTGTTAGGTCTAGATCACAGAATCCAACCTCATTCACACCTTAGATAGAAACAGTGGGGGATGATATGGAAAAGGACGCCCATTATAGAAACTTCAAGATGGTACGTGGGGTCCACCCTGTTTTGTATATGCATGCATCACAGTCATCAGGTGAGCCCAACACATTGGGAGAGAGAGAGAAAAATGCTCGCACAATTAATTGTACATCCAACTAGTTTGCCTAATTCGAGGAGTAATTAATGTTAGTAAATTTAACAATGAAAGACTTATTTACAGAAACTTTGCAAAATTAGTTAGACTAGTTGGATGTACAAATAGTTGCGTGTGATCATTTATCTCGTGTGTGCGCACAAATATATATATATAAATGTCAAGTATCCATTGATGGTGAAATCCTACTACAGCATGAGTGTGTGGGGAGTGTGTGCATGTGTTAAAAAAAAAAAATCAGCCACTATTCATTACTTTTTTAGGGCTACCATATACGTGTGACATAATCAAAGGATCGAATGTCATGATCTAAAAATCTGGTAGCCCACGATTAGTTGTTTTAAAAAATAAAAAAAAATGCACACACCGCACACACTCAAGGGTAGTGGAATTTCACCACCTATGGGGTACCGAACCCTTGCCACGTTGTTGAAACTCTTGAGAGCGGAGTAAAAGTAAGGACCTTTTTCAACTCCCGGTCAAGGGTTCGAATAACCATAGGTGGTGAAATTCAACCCGCGTGAGTGTGTGGGGTGTGTGTGCATGTGTAATTAAAAATAAAAATTAAAAATTAAAAAAAATAATGAGTAAGGTTGCCCACAATAGGTTTTTAATTGTGAGTGTTCAATCACCACTTTCCCCGTGGTTGGGTCCGTGGTTTAAATCTATCTTGTTTTTGGCACTCATACCCTGTAATTAGCTGGAAAAGTACATAGATAGTGATGGGCCACAAAGATTTTCCAGCACCATACGGTACTTCTGCCTTAGGCATAAAATTAGGCTGCGATCACACTATCCAAATAGCTTAGAGAAATATCCACCCTTAATTTTTAAGGGTCTTTCATATGATTATACAAAATCTACTCCAACCATTAAATGTTATTCTAAAATATAAGACCGGATCTCAAAGATTAAAGGGTAAAGTTTGGAGGGTGAGACTTGCCCTGTATGCTCTATCTAATTATGTGATTCACTTGGATTACTGATGGGACTGATTTGTAGGCCTTGGGTCTAACATGGGACTACGCTGACCATTTTTCCTTCTATATTATTATTTATTACTGATAACAACATTAATTATTCACCACATACCAAAGTGTTGGTATGGCCAATCAATACCATTTACTCAGTAGGCTAGGTCATAAAAACCAGTGCATGGCCATTGATAAACAACAAAATACAAATGTAGTTCACTCTGCAATTGGATATAGCTAGTTTCACAAGAAATTCCTTTAGATGGAAGCAAACCTATTGGATCAGTTCGCACCTATTTGGATACCACCAAATAAGTTACTTTTTAATATTTATTTAAGTCATTAAATGAATGTTTGGATTGTAAGTTACTTTAGCTACTCATGCCTCAAGTAGTGTATAATGATTTCTACTTAATAAGCTAAATTGATTAAGTACCTATGAGTAAAAAAGTTACTTGTTATTGATCTTAAATCAAACTTATTTAAAATAAATTATTTATTTATTGCTGTAAGTAGAAAAAGTAATTTATTTGGTAGTTTCTAAATAGAGTTAAGTTACTTTTTCACTTAAGTTAGTTTAGCAAACATGATTGCAATAGTAATTTATGCTCTCTCTCTCTCACAAAGGAGGCCCCACATGATGGACTATCCACATCAAAGGTGGGGTTCACCTGATGGAAGGTCCACATCAAAGGTGAGCCATACATGATGGATCACCCATGTTAATGTGGGCCTACATAATGGATGGTCCACATCAAAATTTGGTAGCTAATAATAATAAGCCACATCCAAAATAGACAAGTATGACAAACAACTCACTTAAAAGGCAAGACCCATAACGGACAGTCCACATCAAAGGTGAGAACGACGTGAAGGGCATTGGATGATGGATGGCTCCACATGATGGACAATACACATTAAAGGTTAGCCCCTAAAGATATATGACCCACATCCAAGGTAAGCCCCCCCATATGATGGGCAACCCACATTGAAAGTGGGGCCCACATGATAGACAGTCCACATCAAAGGTGGGCTCCATGTGATGGGCAATTAGTTATGGTGGGCCCCACATGATAGACGATGCACATCAAGGTGGATCTCACATGATGGACGGTCCACATCAAAGGTGGGCTCTGCATGATAGGTGGTGGATATTGATGGTAGGTCCCACGTGATGGACAATAACATTAATGGTAGGCCCCACATGATGGATGACCAACATCAAAGGCGGGCTCCACATGATGCATGGTGGATAATGAAGGTGGGTCCCACATGATGGACAATAACATTGATGGTAAGCTCCACATGATGGATGGCCAACATCAAAGGTGGGCTCCACATGATGCATGGTGGATATTGAAGGTAGGTCCCACATGATAGACAATAACATTGATGGTAGGCCCAACATGATGAGTGGCCAACATCAAAGGTGGGCTCCACATGATGCATGGTGGATATTGAAGGTATGTCCCATATGATAGACAATAACATTGATGATAGGCCTTACATGATGCAAAGTGGATATTGAAGGTATGTCCCATATGATAGACAATAACATTGATGATAGGCCCCACATGATGGATGGTCAGCATCAAAGGTGGGCCTTGCATGGTGGATGGTGCACATTAAAGGTTGTCCTCTAATGATAAATGACCCACATCCAAGGTGAGGCCCACATGGTGGACAACCCACACAATAAACGGTCCACATCAAAAGTTATCCCTACAAGATGAACAACGGATAGAGGAGACCAAATAAATTTTAGGGATAAGCAATTAAGTTTGTTGAAAAGCAAATATGCTTTTCTACTTCTTAGCTCAAGCATACCTATCTATTTAATAAGTAGAAACGAAGATAACTGGGTGTGGCCTAAGCAGGTTATAAAAAATGATTTATGATCCAAATGCCCCTTAATCTCCCTTTACAAGTTATCCACTTGTCCAAAGGGTTAGACTTGAGATTTTTTAAGAGAGAAGGTTTTGCATCCTGTGGGACCACAGGTTACAGTTCACCTAGATAAATTCATGTAATGTCTAGCCCTTCCAATACATTAGGACCTACCATGAGGATAACGTCGGCCAAAAGTCAGCCCTAACTGCTCATGAAGTCAGTGTGGAAAAAAAAAAATCTAGCCATTGAAAGATAACAAACTATAAGTGTGGTCCATCAATGAGAAAATGTGGCTGATGTTTATATCATATCAATCCTTACGATGGGACCATCATATTGGATGGTTTCGATTTCACACGCTGATGGAAAGTCGAAAGTTAGCCCTGGGTGGATCATAGGCCAAACTTAGTTGGACTTGGGACCTCACACGTGCGGAAGCAGATTGAATGTGACCTGTGTGGGGCCCACAGAGATGTCCATAATAAATTCATTCCGTACGTCTATTTTAAAAAACCACAGTAGGATAAGATTCTAAAAATCTGACAGACCTAAAAATCAAGCGGTCACACCAACGAAACAGTGGGAACAGAAACATCCACCATTAAAAACTTCGTGTAGTTGATCATGATGATTATATGACATCCAAACCAATCATGAGGCTATTTACACACAGATAAACTGTAGAAACAAAAATCATCCTGATACAAAATTTATGTCACCCCAGCCGTTCAATCCCCACTATTTCTTTTGATATGGCCCACATGAGTTTTTTGATCTACCTGAGTTTTATAACCCTGTTCTATTGTGGTCTTCCAAAACAGATGAACGGAGTGGATTTATCAAGGACATCTCTGCGGGCCCCACATTGACCCAATAATAGGTATATATCTATACCCGGGTCAGAGGCAATCCACACACAAACATACACACACGCACCTATATATATATATATATATATATATATATATATATATATATATATATATATATATATATATATATATATATATATAAGCACTTGGTGGGGCCCACATGAGTTTTGAATGCTGCTGAAACTTGGTATGACCCCTCATCCTAGTGGGACACACATAATGGATGGGCTGGATTTGCAAACTACATCTCGGTGGGCCATTAAAATGATTATGAATGTTTTAGTGGTGAATGGCCCCTCTCCACTTCTGTATGTGGTGTGGTCCACAAAAGTCATAGATTGACTTGATTTTGAAGACCTAGGCCCACGATAGAATGGTGCATCTGACTGATGGGGTAGATGTTCAAAACGCATCACGGTGGGGCCCACACAGCTCGACCTCATGGGACGGACTCGTGAGGTCGAGCGCGTAGTACCTTTTCCCACATATATACACACACACACGTAGACACGTTCCTATGTGTATTATGCATGGGCATGTGTTTATGTGTATACGTATACATATAGAAATCAACACACAGGAGAGCTCTATGGGACCACCATAATGTATATCAAACATCCACACCATTGATTAGCTGCCCACTTCCATGGTGGCCATGAGCCTAAAAATCAGGTCGATACATGACTTAGTGGGCCATACCATAGGCATTATTTCAAGTGCTTTTAGATATTTTAACCATGATTTCACATTGTTGGTGTGGCTTACCTCTGAGTTCTGAATACACTGATTTTTGGGACATCCCACGACTTAGAGAGGACCCACCAATGCATGGTGTGGATGTCCGACACGTACGATAGTGGGACCTGTAGAAGTCGACCTCATGAGAGCTTCTCATCAGTTCAAACTCACAGAACCTTTTCTCATATATACGTGTGTGCGTGCCATGCGTGTAGATATGGACGTGTGCATGTACATAGGTTTTAGACGTCATTTGGATGATTCCTTAGATGTACCGTGAGTCTGAGCAAATGCACGGTTAGGATTCTTCGAACAAATCACTAGTCTTTTCTTACCTTTGTTCTGGATCGGATGCACCCTTCGATATTGAGCCACTCAGGTGGACCATAACATAAGGAGCGGTTGGGAGGGGACGCCCAAACAATAAAATCCTCTCATATTTTTTGTAGAGCCATCCACATGTGTATATTCCATCCAATCCATTCATCAGACGATGGATGAAGGGACACACAATGAATAAGCCCATTCCAAGACTCAACTGGGCCACACCAACTGGACTAAATTCGATTTAGCCATGATTTATGTAGTTCACCCGAGTTTTGGGTCAGCCCATGCCAATTTCAGACTTCTAAGTGAACTTGAGCCAACACACACGATGAACGGAGTGGATTCTTGACACATCATGGTGGGACCCACTTTGATCTACATTCAACGCTACTGGATAATCCTTTAAAAAAAGAAGGGAAAAAAAAAAAAAAAAACTTCTGCTGGTAGTATAGATTAGAACAGTTTTCACCTGGAAAGACATGAGCGGCTGATCTCGGAGTTCTGGTCCTTCATCTTGCAAGAACTTTAGTAGGTCCTTGTAAGTGGGCTTGGGTGTCCTCAGCTGGCCCATCAGGTCCATCTCATTAGTGGTTGACGCCGCAACAACGATCATCCCGGCATCGTTACAGTCAATCTCTAGCCGGCTATTCTCCTTAGACAGTTCGAGCCGTCCGGCCACAAAGTTATAGGCAACAAGGAGCTGGCGAAGCGAGCTACATAAGTTACGAAACACATCGGAGAATGTAAGGTGGGCTGGCGGTGGCCCGAAGAATGTTATGGTCTCCAAATATGTAATGAGTGTGAGGTCTATGTTAGATAAGAAGAGATGCCAACGTTTCGTCGGCGTAGCTGGGACGATTATGAGCTTTTCTACCAGTGTTACAGGCTCCATATCTTCCAATCGTGTGTGGTGCAGCTTATAGGCCACCCAAGGTGGGCTTTAAAGACAATGAATGTATCATGTGGGTGGTTGTGTTTGGAGAGAGTTTAAGAAATTTTTAGAAGTGCATTGATTTCTATGTCTAGATAAAGGATGGTGGAGAGGAACTTGAAAAGAAAGGAGATTGATCTTTAATGAAATTACTTTGATTTGTTGTACAAGCCCAATGAGTATTTGTAGGCCCATGTGGGATTCGTTGTAGACCTCAGCTATGGCCCACTGTATTTTTTAAAAAAAAACGACGGTCGATCAGTGTCGTTTAGTGCAGTGTGACATAATGGGCCTTCTAGATCATGAATCAAACGGTTCTCGTCGGATTTTGGATTGCCCAAAAGGTCAGATATCTATAGTGAACTGAATGTACGATGATGATGATGTGTTGGAAGAAAGGCCCACCAATCTTGATCATCAAATCATAGAAGGAAAAAAAAAAACATTCTAAAAGTGGGCTTCGCCAGTTCTTATGGTCATGATCTGCTGTCCCAAGATGCGTGGGCCCCACTTGGCCATGATCAGGAAATTGTGTGGCTGGGCTTTTTTGTTAGAATTTCATGGATGGGATTGGGCTTAAAATCATAAAATTCCCATCAGACACGGGACCATCACGGGCCCATCAACAAAATCACTACTTTTCAAGGGCAGATTGAACATGTTCGGTTCCTATCAATGTAGGCAGTTTGGGAACAAATGGACAGAAATAAAGTACCATTGTAAGTAGATGGGACAGATCCGGTTGGGGATGGATAGAAGCATTTATCACTTCCCTAAAATTAGTCAATTCTGGGAATGGGTGTTCACACGTGGAAAGTTTGGTGAAGTAGTTTTATACACCTGTGGTGACGTGAGACACGTGTGATCCCAAACCATTCATGGGTAAATTAGCAGGGTCCTTGTGCAACTGTATGCATCTAATCTATTGCAATGGATAGGCATGGACCATAGCTGTTGGATCCAAACCGTTTATAAGATGGGTCTCATGGTGAATAAAGTACTTTTGGATTAGAATACTTTAGTACTTTGATTATTGGGATTTTTTTATATAACCACCTGGCTTTGGGTGCATGACGAGAAAAGCGCCTACCTATAAAATATTTTCAAATAACCGCTTATCTGTTAGATGTACAATTGAAAAACTGCATAACTTGACTATAAGTAACATATTTTTAATAAAATGAATTATTAGGAGCTAAAAAGACAATTTTATCTCTTTTTCAACTGTATCCATTGTTTATTAACTTAGTTAATCAAAGTTTTGTAGGGCCTATTACTATGCTTTCGTGACATCCACTCCATTCATTAGTTTCGTGGGCTCAAGATAGGACATGAGCCCAAAATCTAGGTGGATTCAAAACTCAGATGAATCACAAGGCAAGAAACAATGGGACTGGATGCATACCAACGAAACTTAAGTAGGACTCACCTAAGTTTGAAATGATATTTGTATTTGAGTTTTCACTTCATCCTTTTAAACATCACATTCTGAATGGGTGATAGAACATAGAGATGTTGGTAGGTCAAAAAATAAATGTAACAACCATCCTGCACCGTTTCTTTTGGAGAGGCCCACTAATTTTTGATCTACTTAGATTTTGGGCTCACACTCTATGGTGAGTTAGCGAAACTAATGAATAGAATGAATGTCACAAAGTTATCATTTCAATCCCATAAAAATGCCAACATGATCAATTCTTTCTTGATAAATAAGGAATTAGAAGTGTAGTCCTGCAAATGAGTGGATAGGGCTGATTTTTGCACAAGCAAATGAGTCTTTTTTTTAGTTGTTGAGCATAATAATGATTTATACAGCCGTTGGCCATAAAGCATCTCATATAGCTGGAGGGTCTATGGACTTATCTAGAAAGGCAATGGCATTAAATAATTGTATAGTTTGCTAGGCATAAGAAAGTCAATTTCTACAAGAAGTATAAATCCTTTATGAAGCATGGAGCTTCTGACTGCCAACTCGGCCGAGGTGTCATTAGCAAATTACTCAAATTACTCGGGACATACACAATACGCACCCGAAAATATACATGTTCGGTTGGCTTTTATCATTCTCTAGACAAGTTATATTTTAGGTAGTGACAAAAGTCATTAATTACATTTTTAAGAAAGATAAAAGGTAAAATCAGAGTAGAGTATTCTACTACATGATAACTTTGATACACAATATGAATTTTTTGTTTTTTTTAAAAAAAAGCGTGGATTATTTTACTTTTTCCTATTGTATGCGGCCGTCTCTTTGGCCATTTCTACGTGGGCCACTGATTCGAAGGTCTAGGACTGCCCAATCCTGAAGAATTTGAGGCAACCACATTTTATCATTGTACTTTGTCAAATCAATGGTTTAGATCTCTGAATAAAAACCGACAACGAAAGGCTAGTCCGTTGTATGATATGCTATGTACAAAGAGCTTTACATGAACTGAGTTAGCTCGGCTAACTCGGTCAACTCGACTCAGAAAAGGTTGATTCGACTTTGCTTGAAACTGAATGCGAGTCATGTTGAGTTGATTTTTTTAGCTTGAAAAAATTTTGAGCCAAATCCGAACTAGACCAAGCCCGACTTGATTCATCTTAGAACTTAACTCGGTTCCAATCATTTCGACTCAAATTGGGTTCACTTATGTAAATATTTTGTAAATATTTATATATTTAAATAAATTTTATATATATATATATATATATATATATATTAAAAACCTTAAAATTTAAATTCGAATTCAACTCGTAGGCTCGAACTTGAACTCAACTGAAGCTAGCCTGAACTGCGAGCTAATGTAACTCTTTGTTTTTTTTTTTTTTTTTACACACACACACACTTATGCTAGTGGAATTTCACCACCTATGGGTACTCGAACCCTTGACCGAGAGTTCAAACTCCTGAGAGTCTACCACCCGAGCAAGAGTAAGGACCCTACTGCCAATGTAACTCGAGGACCGAGCCAAGTTCAAGCTGGGTAGCCTGTGGCCGAGCTGGGCGAAGCTCAACTCAGTTCAGCTCGTGTACATTTCTATCTATACATAGCAATCCTTCAAAAACAGCAGTGATCAAGCAACCCTAACCATCTAATTAATAGCCATCAAATGGACGGTTGGAGGTAAAGACTAGTAAGCTGTCCAAATTCAAAGGGAATATTAGACTGTTAATATGATCTTCTCATTGTGATTTTTGTATTATGCTACTCCACAGTTGGGTTAGGGCCTGTTTGGCTGGGCAGATTGGATGGAATTGGAAGGGATTGGAAGATAGATCCTGGGATTGGCTAGGCATGCCAAACAGACACGAGATCCTGATCCCGGGATATAGCAATCCCATGGATCTTAAGACAATCCACTGATATCACCATTATTACCTTTAAATCCCATCCAATCCACCCTAATCCCTTCAAAATTGTCTGGGACGTGTTTGGTTCGAGGGATTGAAAGGGATTGGAAGGTATAATCCCGGGATTGGCCGAGCATGCCAAACAGACCGGATATAGCAATCCCAGGATATAGCAATCCCATAAATCTTGCACTAATCCATTGACACAGCTATCATTACCTTAAAATCCGTGCAATCCACTCTAATAGCGATTTAGATGGTTTGGATTGCCCATGCAACTATGACATGTGTACATTGGAGGGACGTGGATTGTAGAGTTGGGCATCGGACCAAGTCGGATCAGATTGGGTCCAACTCGACTCAGTTTGAAATTTGCAAGGCTTGACCCGAACCTGATCCGATCCGAGACTGAGTCCAGGTCATCTAACTCGAACCGATCCGAACTCCTGCTGGCCTAAATCGATTCGAGTCCGATTCGATCAGGAAAACCGAGTCAGATCGGATTGGGTAAGACTCGGTTCGTTCATTTCTTTCAACGGTGTGGAAATCATTATTCTCAGTCTCCTATGGTGTGATCTACTTGATTATTAAATATACTTAAAATTTAGTATCAACCCCTAAAATGATCTGAAAAAACTGATGGACGGTGTGGATAAACTAAAAAGTTCAAGATGGACTCCACATAGTTTACTCAGAGAGATAAAAATGTACAATTGTATAACTTCTCGAAGAAGCTTTAAACCCGCTACATAGCTTCTCAAAGAAGCTTTATAAAAGTACTACCAGTCTGTAACTAGCACCAGCTGTATAGCTGCTCTAGTACATATCGTGTGAAGACAGCACGGATGCTCATCGAGCTCTGAGTTGTGAGGACAGTTCAATGGAGATCAAAGTTACATGGGCCCCACAATGATGTATTTATTATATCTACACGGATCATCTATTTTTAGAGATCATTTTAGAGCATTATCTAAAAAAAAAAAAAAATCATATCCAAAGATCATCTGGACCACACCATGAATAGTGGCGGAGATAATGATTTTCATCGTTAAAAAATTTGTAAGGCCCACCATAACGTTTATTTTACATCCAATCTGTTTATAAAGTCACAAGTAACTGATTGAAAAGGAAAAATAAATTTCATAAGATCACACGTACATGAATGAAGAGGAAAAACAAATTTGATATTGATCCAAAACTTTTGTGACCCTGAAAAGGGTTTCAATGGTAGACATTCAATCTCCTACTAGTTTTTGCAATGTGGTCCAGTTGATGGTTAGATCTGTCTTACTTTTTGTCTCAAGCCTTAAAATGAGCTCACCAAATGGATGAAAGGTTTGGATATAAAACATACCTCGTGATCAAACCCACAAAACTTGCTAACGTTACATGAGCCGATCCACTTCATACACCATTCTTCGATCAAGCTACGACTCTCTTTCTCTTTCCCTTTTTCTCTCTTTCGTACACAATTATAGATCATTTCTCAATATATCTCTCTCCAGTAGAGATATCCAAGCTCCAAAACCTTCTTCTTGCCTTCTTCTTCAACAAAAATAGAGAGAGATATAAAGAGAATCACAAATATAGAGAGAGATAGAGAGATAGAGTTGACGGGCTCAGGTGTAAATTGGGCGGGATTTTTTGGCACTGAACGTAAAACCTAGGCGGTAAAAGAGTGTGTGCGTGTGTGTGTGTGTGTACGGTTCAAATCAGGTCGGTCTGAATCGGATCGGGTTCCGAATCGGGTCAGTTCGGAACAGGGCCTATCTGGATTTGACCCAAAAATAATTCAGATCTGGATTACGCTATCCGATCCTGACCATCGGTTCTGTTTGAATCGGGTTAGATTGGGCCGGATCCGCCGATTCGGGTATGAAATGCCCAACTCTAGTGGATTGCATTGTGAACCTTCCACCACCTACCTCCATGGTGGCAGGATTCTGTGAGGCCCACCTGTGATATATATGCTTTATCTACGTCATGCATCCGCTTTTCCGGCTAATTTTAGACCATGACCCCAAAATTGAAGCATATATAAAGCTCTAGTGGACCACATCACAGGAAACGGTGGGCACAATAACATCCACCATTGAAACCCTCTTAGGTCGCAGAGTGATGCCTATTTGTTAGCTTACCTGTTCATGAGTTCACATAGACTGGAATGAAAAAAAAAAATGCAAATATCAGCTTGATTCAAAACTTCAATTGCCCAATAGGTTTCCACTGTAGGCGTTCAATCTCCGCTATTTCTTATGGCATGGTCCACTTGAGCTTTATGTGTGTTAAATTTTAAGCTTCTGGCTTTAAAAAAGTTAGAAAAATGGACAAAACACATACATCATGGTGAGCTCCATGGAGTCCTAGTGGAGACCGATGGTGGCAGGTCATTATACAATCCGGATCCATCAAGGGAAACCGTATTGCTTGACAGATTGCAGGGTGGAGATCTAACACAATAGAAAGCAGTGAGGATTGAATTCCTACCATTGAAAACTCATTAAGAATAGAAAAGTTTTTAATTAAGATATTTGTGTTTTTACTTTATCTACGTCCTTGTGATCTTATAAAAAGGTTGGATGGCAAATAAACATAACGGTGCCTTAGAAATCTTAAAAGCAAGTTGGATGACAAATAAACATCATGTGGCCTTAGAAAGGATTCAACCGTTGGTGTTACTGTCCCGGCTTTCTCCCGTGTTGTCTACTTGAATTTTGGATATGTTTCATTTTTAGGCATATACTGCAAAATGCATGGACAGCACACGTATACTGAAGTTTGCTACGTGTGTGGAGCCCCGCAGTATTTAAATGGTGCAAAACTAACACTGGAATCATGCACTTCACAACTTGAAGTTTGCTACGTGTGCGGAGCCCTATCCATCTCCACAGCACACGAGTTGAAGTGACAGGTATGCCAGATCCAAGGCTCTTGACCTGGCGGACAACGCTTTGTAAATCGTGTGGCCCAAATATCAAGTAGTTCAATTAATCGCATGGGCCATGGCATGTGAAACTACTTGAGAGGGATAAAAGGGGGCTTTTTACACATACAATTTCAGCCGTTTAGACAATAGCCAAATAACCTTTACCTTTATGTATTCCAAATCAGCCCCTATCTTTTCCAACCTTAAAAAAATAAAATAAAATAAGTAAAATAAAAAATAAAAATAAAAAAAAATCCATGCTATCAAAAACTGCTATTGTATGATCACAAGAGGGCGTTTGGATAGTTGAGTTACTTTAGATGAGCTATTTGTGTCACAAGAAGCTTAGTTTAGTTTCAACTTATTCAGCAAATGTATGGGTTTGGTAAATGATACATTTATGGGGGTCAAAAAGTAGAAATGCCCGTTTGCTTTCCAACATCATAAGTATTTAGTCTTCAAGCCTGTTTGGTCCTCCTCATATCCATCACGTGGAGTCAACCTTTAATGTATATTATTCATCATTAAAAGCTAACATTTAATATGCATTCGTCTACTATATAAGGCCCACCTTTGATACTAGTCATCCATCATATGGGGCCCACCATCAATGTTATTTTCCATCATGTGGAGAGCACCTTTGATGTGGACCATCCTTCATGTGGGCCCACGTACGATGTGGACTGTCCATCATGCAAGGCCCACCTTGGATATGGGTCATTCATCATTAACGCCGACCTTTGATGTGGACCATCCATCATGTGGGGCCCACCTTGGTGTGGATCATCCATCATATGGGGCCCACCACTATTAATTGTCCATCATGTGGAGCCCACCTTTGATGTGGATTGTCCATCATGTCTGCCCCACCTTCAATGTGGGTTGCCCATGGAGCTCGCCTTGGATGTGGACCAATCATCATTAGGGGTCAACCTTTGATGTGTACCATCATCATGCGGAGCCACCTCGATGCGGGCCATCCCTCATGTAAGGGCCAGCTTCAATGTCCATTGCCTATCATGTGGAGCTCACCTTTGATGTATGCCATCCATCATTTGAGGCCCCCCTTTAAAGTGGATCATCCATCACTAAGGACTCACCTTCTGATGTGGACCATCCATTATGTGGGGACCACCTTTTGGCACGGACCATCCATTGTGTGGGCCCCACCTTCAATGTAGACCGTCCAAAAGCAGATTGTGTACTAATAACTCTGTGGGGTTCACCGTGATTTATTTAGTTTATCCACTCCCTCCATCAATTTTACCATATAATTTTAGGGCTTTAGCCTAAAAATAAAGCATATCCCAAGCTCAAGTGGACCACACCACTGGAAACATTGTGAATTAAATATCTAATGTTGAAAATTTCATAGGGCCACTGAAGTTTTGGATCAAGCTGATATTTGTATTTTCTCTGCATCCATGTCCGTGTGATCCTATGGTGAAATTCATTATTCTCATTGCTTCCTGTGGTGTGGTCCACTTAAGCTCCGGATATGCTTCAATTTTGGGATCAGTCCCTGAAATGAGCTGGAAAAATAGATGGACGGCATGGATAAACCACATACATCCATGGTGGGCCCAACAGAATTTACTTGGTACAAAAAAAAGCTCACCAAGTAACTCAGTACCCAATCAGATTTCGGAGGGTCCATCATGTGGGGCTTTACTTTGGTGTGGACACAGAGAGAGGTGAAAAGTTAAAAGGCTAAATAAATTAATTAATTAAACTTATGAAGATAAGTACTACGAGCATCAAGTTTTGCGATCATGTTTTACCGAACTAACTCAAGTGAAAAATAATAATAATAATAATAATAATAATTAAAGGTAAGGACGTTTTGATAATAAGTTACTTAAAATAAGCTACTTATGTCTTAAATAACATTAACTTTATTATAAAAAAACTAATAATTAATCATAAAACCAAACTTATCTCAAGTAAAATACTTATCTACGGTTGTAAGTAGAAAAAGTAACTCGTTTGGTGGAATTCAAACGGGCTCACTTGACATAAGTTTAAAAAGTAACTTATTTTGTGACAGGCCTTAAAAGGAACTGACAGGATAAGTAGCTTTAAGCACATAAGTTACTATTGCAATCATGACTTAACATAAGTTAAAATGTAACTATTTACACTTGCACATGAGGGCACACGCATGGATGAGATCCAATCCGTCCATGAGATTGGAAATAATCTATAGATGTTTTGCTTGCTGCTAATGGTTGCTTGCTACTTAAGGGTATGGAGGAGTTTTATCTAATCCTGTCTAAGTGGGGCCTATTTTTTTTTGGGTTAATCTAATCCATTGATTTAATAGGCCCTTATCTATTGATTTAGTAGAACTCGTAATGAACTAGGCCCTTATCTATTGATTTAGTAGGACTCGTAATGAACAAGCCAGTCGTACCTTGAGACCACGCAACTCGGTCTGCCCCCAAACTTCAACCATGTTCACAAGCACACTCTCTTCTTAAAACTCAAGAAGAGATTGCCATTTCCAGAACCCATGTTACAAATAACACAGCAATGGGTTCTTATGTCGAGGTTGGAAAAACAATAACCCTTTTTATAAATATTCAAACTTAAAAGTTGTAACTGGCAGTAAAATTTCAGCAACAGAAGATTTCAAGTTGTTGGATAATGTTGAAACGGACAAAATAGAAAAGGAACTGCCAATTCATTCTTCTTTTTTTTCACATGGTTTTATTGCTAGACAACAACTTGAAATCTGATGTCGCTGTAATCACTGCAGCCCATCAAAATTGTTTTCACCATGATTTTTATTTTGCTTGATGATCAAAGAGAAACCAATTTTGCAAGCAGAAAAGCTAAAGTCCGCATCAGCCCAAAACATTCAATCAGTTCAAAAGGTAAATCCCCACTAGCAACAGGTCCAACGAAGTTAGTGCTATGTATAGAGAAAACAAAATGATACATGACTTTCTTCTCCAAATTGGTTTTTTAAAAATGGTTACAAAAGGTTTTCTATTTCTATATTACATATTGTGTTTCAAAGCATACATCAGTACCACATTCATCCCTCAGGAACCCAATTTCCCAATTTCCGACCACTCAACAATGCTCCAAATCCCAAAGAATACCCAACTCAGTTACAACAGACAGCTCATCCTTTCATCTTTCAATCGTCTAGTAAAAAAACTGCTTTCCCGGGCAGAGAAAAGAAATAAGAAATAAGAAAACAAAACCCCACCAACTGCACAATTAAACCTCTTTTGTTACTCCAAGGTGCCAGTTGAATTTGATGGATTCTCAGATTCTGAATCCTCGCTTTCCTCAACCTGCAAGCGGCTGTTCAGAACTTCAAGGACATTCTCCGGTGGACACTTGTCAGCAGGGGTCCGTGGTGAGGTCTGGCAGAAACACTCAGGCCACGAGTTCGTGTAGAATGACTCGGGCCGGACACGCTCATGGGCCCCACCAAATATGGTGTTTGACATGACTTTCCGGATGGCTTCCTCGAATCCGGCCATCCGGCCATTCTCACGATCTATGAAGATAGGGGCGAGAGCTTTTCTATTGGGTTGAATTGTAGTCCGGAAGCCATAGTACAGGCGGTGGCCCATGAGGTTGTTGGCAAAGTTGCTTGGGCCATCGTATGTCGGCATGAAAATGTCTGCAAGGAGACACACCATGTAGTCCACTGCAGCACCAACCAGGCCACGGGTATTCTCAGCTATCTCTTCGGCAGGGCCCACTGTGTTGTGGTTCTCCAGGTGAGGAAACATAGCTCGAAATGGCTTCATAAAACGTTCCCCACCAAACAATTCACCGGCAGCTAGATATATACGTGTGGAATTGTCAAATCCCATGGCTCGCAAGATAAGACCTACCTGCAAAGTAAGAAAAGGCGATGTTATCTACCATTTCCTTGGTCATGTTTACATGCAATCCTGTTATAGATAAAAGAAAATTATAAATTATAAAAAAAAAACAAACAAACAAACAAACAATCAGGGAACTGTCAAGATTTCCAAGATAAGGAATCGTTTTGATCATTTCCTCTCCAGTATTTCCCACTCCAAATTGCCAAAGCTTTAAAACTAGCATTGCAACTTGAAGATATCATAAGCATCAAGTCTGTTGACAACAAGACATGCAGACATGTAACAATATATACCATTAATATATATTATGAATATTCACACCCAGATCCATGGCTCAAGTGGTAGACTGAGTGAAAGATACCTAGTTTCAACGCTGAGGTCTTGGCATCGATTCCCTAGTAGGGGTGGCTAACAGTGAAGTGTGATCTGACAGTGGGTGTACTAACAAGCTAATAATATATATATATAGGGAAACGGTCACCTGCGAACCAGTTCGTACGTACTATGTACGAACTTTTTTGAGAACCCATCATAAGTGATGTGGATCCAAAATCTGAACCGTTCATGTGAAGCAGCACCTCGTGAAACCCCCCGGGCCCAAGTTTTACTTTGATCTAAAACATTGATGGGCCATGAAAAATGAAAACAGTTTCCTCCCTTGATTTGCATTTCTCTTTGCTATGGCCCACCAGAATTTTAGATCAGGGTGAAAATTTGTCACATGAGGTTTCATGGGATTCCGCATCACATGGACCGTTCAGATTAGACACCCATGACACGTGTACAAAGGTGCACACATGCGTAGGTGCGCAGGGGAGCATGACTCTATATATATATATATATAATGAATATTCTCCTTTATAATTCAGTTCCATGTAGACTTAGGGACACAAAAATCCTCAGGCCTGTTTGGAGCAGTGTGGAATCCTGACAGCTACGGATGTTTCATCCAAAAGGATTCAAATCCCAAAAGGTTGGATATTTGCCTCTCTAGAACATCCCAGGCCAAAGCAGAAACATATTTAAACAGAACCTTTTCCCTAAGGTCCTATCCAATTTGAGCCACGCTGCATGCATACAAACAGGCCCTTGCATAGTTTGGGGAAGTGGGTAGAGGGCCAATCCTATACAATTTCATCCATGCTGCACACATGCAAACAGGCCCTTGCATAGTTTGGGTTGTTTGCCACAAAACCTTGTTCCACTGGGAATTAATGATTCTAACTTCAAGACTTCCCACATGTTGTACATAGGATCACCATCAATGTTCCATGCAAGCCCATCAGGACTCCAGGCTGAATCTCCTCCCTAGTAGACTTGGGCCTCAGCCTGATTTTCAGATCAGATAAATGAATGGATGTGGCTCAGGCCAACTTTTCTATTGAGACCTGGACCAAGCATGGGCCAGGCCTGTTCATTGCTGTCATGGACTGGGCAGACCTATTTCAGGCTGTCAGCATGAATTTCGGGCATCAAAAAGTATACAGTCTGCGTTGACTGACCCTGTTCCAGCCTCGGCCTGAACCCATTGACATTCCTAATCCCTGTGCATGACATCAACATGTTTGACTTCAATTCAACTCATGCTTTACAATGGAGGTGCAGATCAGCAGATGCATACTTATAGACCTTTTTTTAAACTTGAAAGCATACTTATAAAATACACACCACATACAAAAGGGGGTCCTTGCTTCCCAATGCCCAGGCACACAATTCCGTGTGCAGTGAATTCCCTCCATAAGATTATGGAGGTTGTTGTATACAGCGTGCACCGATTCTCTAATAGCAAGAGAAAGCTTTGATCTTGGAATCAGCTTTGAATGGTCCAGAGAAAGTCAGCACCACAGCACCCTCATCCAGAATCAAACCACCCATCCCTCTGAATGGAGATGCCTCCGCTAGCAATCTCCAGCCTATGGCAATTATGGTATTAAAAAAGGGTATGTAAACAGCCGTAACGTAATGGCAACAGTGGGAACCGTTACATGATACAGGGCTAGAACGGCCATTCTGGAAAAAAAAAAAAAAATGGCCCGTAATGGGCCACTACAGTTTCTTCCTTTAGGGCCTCGTTTGGATTCATGGAAAGGAAATAAAACATTGTTTCTCATGAAACTCACTTTCCCTTGTTTGACAAGCCTTACTTTGTAGGAACTTGGGGGAGACATCATTTCCAACTTTCTTTATTGGAAAATAAACAAATTTATTTTCTCATCTCCACCCCTTAAAAAGGCATTTTCCCACAATGGAAGGAAAATGGGTTTCTCAAGGGCTAAGCCCAAATGTGCCACCATCCATCTTCAATCACTTCACATGTGCCAAATGAGCCATTGTCCATCTTCAGTTATTCCCAATAAGGGTTGAATCGCATCAAATTGCAAATCATATCGTAAATCGTGAGATTTGATTTTTTATGATTTCTTTAAATTTTGAAGAAAGTCTGAAAAATATAAATAAATCAGGATAAATAAATAAATACTCATCAGTCATCCAGTTCCCATCCATATGCACCATCGTACCTTCGTATAATGATATTGTTAGATGATTTTGGTCTTATCTTTATTTTGTCATTCAAGAAATCTACCTTAAGAAATATAAAAGAATCCTTCAATAATTCATGTTAGTTTTACCTTTCTTGAGCATAGAATCACACTGGAAAAGCGGCATTTTGTTACGTAGACTAGCGCACGTGTGGGGGGGGGTTGACGTTTAACCATCATTACCATTTACCTCAATATATATAGCTCAACATGATAATAGCCATCTATAAAAACATTCCAGATAGTGTTCCAGCCAATTAAGAAGTAAAGAAATCATAAGAAAATGGAAAACAATTTAACATTGAAGAGAATATCCATCATGCAATTTCTTATAAAGAACATAATTAAATAATTGACCCCCTTCTAAATGATTCTTAAAGCCCCCACCAATTTAAAAACATAAAAGGAAATCCAAGTAAAGCTTAAAACAGAAGAGAACAAGTACAATTTGAATTGTAAATTGGGATTTAAATCATAAATTATAGGATCCGAAACATAAAATCATAGGATTCATTTTTTAAAATGGATTTAGGGTGGGATTCAGATCATTTTGCTTAAGATTCGACTCGAAACGTAAATCGTAGGATTTTGACAACATTGATTAGGTCCCACCCGTGCCACTATGCCATGTGTGCCACCATCCACCTTCTTTATTTATTTATTTTTGAAAGGTGATCCACCTTCTATTGTGTCCCACATGTATGCCACGTGTCACCATCCATCTTCTCTTGCGCCCCACTTGCAAATGTGCCCCAAGTACCACCATTCATCTTATATTGCGCCTCACATGTGCAAAGCGCTCCACATGCACACATGCACCATATGCCATTGTCCATCTTCAATCACTCCAAATATGCCACGTGCCAATGGTGACAATGTGCCCAACTGCTGCCATCTAACTTCAAGTGCCCATGTGTCAAATGTGTCAATGCGTGTCTTGTGCCACATGCCACCGTTCAACTTCAAGCACCTCACATGTACCATGTGTGTGACACAATTCAACTTCCAAGTGCCCATATATCCCAGTATCCCACATGTGCTACTAATCCATCCATCTCCAAGCATGCCACGTGCTAATCTGGCACATGCCGATGACTACCTAGAATTTTTTTTCAATACATTTTTTTGGCCAAATAACAAATTTGAAAATAGATCTTTAATTTTTAGGAAAATCTTGTTGAAAAAAGGAAAACAATGTTTCCTTCCCAAAATTTCTTGGAAATAAGGTTTTCCAAGAAATACCATTTCCTTTCCTAATGTTTTCCATGAATCCAAACAAACCTTAAAAGAAATTTTTTACTGTTATGGGGGCCATAACATCTTTTACAACCCGTATTGTAAGTACAGCCATAAGGCTAGCCATTACGGCCACCATTACAGTTATTGAATACCTTGATGCAAATGATAAGCCCTTTTTTGGGACCTTTGATATAATCACTACCATCACTAACCCACTATTTACTCCACCCATTCTAAGATTCTTTGCAATTGGCATATGCTAGTAAGTGTATCCTGCTGCCCAGAGAACCCTATTGCCAATGATTTTCTTCTTCTTCTTCTTCTTCTTCTTCTTTTTTAATTTTTTTTTTTTTTTTTTTTAAAAAAAAAAAAAACACTCCTCTATTGCTTCAAGCCCTTCAAAGATACAGCTGTTTCTCTCAATCCATATCTCCCAGCAGAGAGAGGCATTAGAGACCACAAAAAGCTTACCTCTGCCCCTGAACTGCCACCCCTCCCAACAAATCAACTCACCACTACACTCGTCTTTAGGGACCCAATCTACGCCAAAGGATGAAAGAACCTTGGACCAAATTATGGATGTGATGGGGCATGTCAAAAATAGGTGGGACAATGATTCTTCATGCTGTTTACACATCACACATCTATTTGGGAAACTGAAACCATCCCTTTGCAGCTGAACTTGAGACAGAATTGCTTCTTTCACCACTGTTCACATGATAGTCGTAATTCTAGGAGAGATTGCTGAGTTCAATAAATTCATTGAGAAAGAACTTGATTGAACTTTGTTTTCTTTATAGAAGGATTTTTCTGAAAATTTTATGGAAGAAGACTGCTTCCAAATTTTTGTCTCCTCTTCAGTGTTGTCATGTGCGATCGCACATTCACATATGTGCATTATGCGATTGCATATGCCACATGCGCCATGATATGCGATTGCATATAGCATATGCGATCGCGTAATTGTCAACAGTCAGAAATTTGACCGTTTTCTGACTGTTGAAAATTTTATTTTTTTTATCCTGATTTTTTCTCTATAAAAAGGGATTCTAAGCACTCCTACATGCACTCAAAGCTCTCTCTCTCTCTCTTTTGCTCTCTTACACTCTCTCTTGCACAATTCCAAGCCTCAAGCTTCACTCCTCCATCCATATTTCTTTCAAGAATCAAGATTGAAGTTTCAATCAAGGGACAAGTATATACATCCACAAGGATTCAAAAATCGAGATTCAAGAGACATTAAGAGACAACCAAGCTCTCCATCCATTGAATTGAACTCTCTTTCTAGTTTCTAATTTTTTCAAGTTATAAATATTCATACAACACACCCACCACTCTCTCTTTCTATGTCTCTTTCTAGTTTCTAATATATTATCTCTCTCTCTTTCTATCTCATTCTCTCTTAAAGTTTCATAATATCCAAGTTCGAAGTTTTCTAACTTCTAACATTTTTTTTAGTTTGTTTGTTACTTTGTTACTTTGTTACAAGTTACAAGTTAGTGTTGTATTAGTGACTTAGTATTACAACTTACAACATACAACAACACAACTTTACAAGTCTACATTCTACATAATTGTAAAATTCAGATCAAGACTCAAGTCAAGGGTCAAGGACTCAAGGCAAAAGTGAAGACAACTTAGACAAGAAGTGAAGATTGAAGAATTTAGAACCTCTTTTTAAATTTGTAATTGTAATTTTGTTTGTGTATAAATCTCTCTCTCTCCCTTCTTTTCTACAAGTGTAACTCAACTCTCTCTCTCTCTCTCTCTCCCCTTTTCTTTTCCCTCTCCCTTCTAGTTTCTACTACTGGTTTGCTACTAGTGTAAGCATGTGTGTAACTCTCTCCCCCCCCCCCCCCCCCCCCCCCCCCCAAGTCTCATCTCTTTAGTCTTTTACTCTTAGTCTCTTACTTTACTTTAGTTTTTAGTTTTTACTTTACTTTTTAGTACTAAGCTACTAGCAATCAATACGCATATCATCAACATAATGTCTTCTTCCCAATCTTTCTCTTTGAAACCCAAGTCAAATGACCCGAGTTAGAAGTATGGGCACTACTGTAGTGTTTCAGAAAAGATTCACATAGTATGTGAGTTATATGAGTATGTGAGTTCCGGTGGCATTACAAGGCACAAGCAACACCTTGCATACTTACCGGGGTCAAATGCAAAAGCATGCGACAAAATTACTCCAGAAATTCAAAGGGAGATTATGGAGTATATGGAAAAACAGTTAAGAAAAAGATGCGATAGTGCCCTAAGTCAAGAGGAATATTTGGAACAAGATGCATATGAAGATATAAACGTAATTAATGTACATGAAGCTAATCCCACTCCCCCTACTTCGACAGGCCAATCTAGACCACGAGTACAACCAACGGTCTCGAAAAGAGCCCGAGGGCATGGGCCCATGGATAGATGGTGCAGACCACACCCCGAGCATGTGATCGACCAAAGGGGTAGAGGCAAAGAGCCAGCTTAAACAACTTTAGAGAACCGGTATAAACAAAAAGATAAGAAAATCACTATTCAATATATTGCTAAGTGGTTTTACCAAACCGGCATTGCTTTCAACGTCGTTAAATCGAGAAGCTTCAAAATAATGATTGAGGCTATAGGCCAATTTGGAACTAGGCTTAAACCTCCTTCATATCATGAAATGAGGGAGACATGCCTGAAAACTGAAATTAAATATACACGATCCTTCATAACTGAATATAAGGAATCGTGAAAAACATATGGGTGTTTACTAATGGTCGATGGATAGACCGATAGATCCGGTCGGTCTCTCATTAACTTTTTAGTAAATTGTCCAACTGGGACAATATTCTTGAAGTCCATGGATGCATCGGGTCATCCACACACAGGAGAATACTTATGTAGATTACTAGATAACGTAGTTGAAGAAATATGTGAGAAATATGTTATACAAGTAATTACAGACAATGCAGCCTTGTATATAATGGTCGGACGTCTTCTTATGAAGAAGACGCGTCGTTTATTTTGGACCCCTTGTGCGGCCCATTGTGTTGATCTTATGTTAAAAGATATTGATAGGTTATTTATAAGTGTGATTGGAAATGCTAGAAGAATCACGGTCGTTATGTACAAACACGCCCTTTTTCTCAGTCGAATGAGAAAATAAATTGAGAGTAACTTGCTACGTCCACAGTCACCCGTTTCGCTACAGCATTTTTAACACTACAAAGATTACATGCAAAAAAATCAAAACTTAAAAGCTTTGTAGTGTCGGCCGATTTTACAAGTGGGCCTTGGCCAAAGAAGGCTAAAGGGAAACAGGTTCAACAAACAATCCTTTCGCAAAGTTTTTGGACACAAGTGGTAAAGGCGCTAAAAGCATCCGAGCCCTTAGTCACTGTGTTGCGATTGGTGGACGGGGATGAGAAGCCTGCAATGGGCTACATATATGATACGATGGAGAGGGCGAAAACTAAGATCATGGACTATTTTAACTATAGAGACCGTGATTATAAGCCAATTTTAGATATTATAGATAGAAAATGGGACAACCAAATATCATCTCCATTGTATTCGGCTGCTTACATCCTTAACCCAGTCTGTTTATTCGCTTCTGCTGATCCAGCAAAAGCACTTACTATGCATATATGATGCGATGGAGAGGACGAAAACTAAGATCATGGACCATTTTAACTATAGAGACTGATTACAAGCCAATTTTAGATATTATAAATAGAAGATAGGGCAGTCAAATGTCATTTCCATTATATTCGGCTGCTTACATCCTTAACCCAACCTGTTTATTTGCTTCTGTTGATCCAGCAGAAGCAGTTACTATGCATATGGTTGGATTTATTGATGTCTTGGAAAGAATGATTCCAGATAGAGAAGAACTAGACAAGATCTCAACTTTGCTAGAATTCTATACAAAAAGTGAAGAAATATTCTCAAGGGATATCATAATAAGGCAACGGGCAATGAAATTACCCAGTAAGTATTACTACGAATGTCAGTCTTAGTGTCTTACAAATAGTTTTTCTACAAAGTATCTCTAACCTACTTAAACTGTTTTTCTCATCTGACTGGTGGGTTGCCTATGAAGTGGATCCGAACAAAAAGGATTCAGCTTTAAAGAAGCTGGCTATAAGGATTCTTAGACTCACGTGTTCTGTCAGTGGTTGCAAGAGCAATTAGAGCATGTTCGAGGCGATAAGTTTAGACTGTTTAATAATTGTAAACTTTAATTTTTTAGTGTAAGGCCTAAGCTAAATTAATTACCTAAATAGTTAATGCCAATTGCGCTTTCTTTCTTACAGATTCATATCAAGAAAAGGAATCGCCTTAAGCCCAAAAAACTCAACGACTTGGTCTTCGTTCAATACAATTAAAAATTGCGAGAACGATTCCAAACTAGGAAAGAAAAGTCTGGTTTCTTTGACCCTATCTGCTTAGATGAGTCGGATGCAGACTACGAGTAGCTCGTAGAGACAAAGGACTCAATATTTGCAGGAGAGGACCTGACATGGGCACAAATTGAAGATGCCGCATAAAACTCGACACCTGGTGAAGGTAGTACCACTCGAAGACGAAGAATGGAGAGAAGTCGGGGGGCGAGTAGTAGTCGTCAACCCGTTGAAAAAATTGAGAACATGAAAGAAGGAGATGGTGATAATGATCAAGCTGAAGATCATCCACCATTGGATGTTGATAAAGTATTAGTACATACAGATGATGAATAAACGGAAGAAAAAGAAGTGTATGTGGAAGAAGGAAATGACTCGAATGATGATGGTGATGATGATGGTGGTGGCCCTGGTGGTGATATGCCACAATGGCAACTAGATCAACGTATATAGTATATGATTAGATGAATAATAAATAAATAACTTCTTCATTTTGTTTACTAAGTGTGTTGATGTTGATTGTTGATGTATATAGTGTTGAATGTTGAATGTTGATATTTCATATTTGTTAAATGTTAACTATATTGTATAATGTAGAATTGTTGATGAATGATAACTTAATATTTAATTCATTATGTAATTGGTTTTATTTTACTTAAATTAAATGTATTGGGCTTTTTTTTTTCTTTCCTTGTTGGTTTTGTTTCCGTTTTTTTGTTTCTCTCTCTTTGTTTCTTTTTCCTCTTCTTTCAATGGTATTTGCTTATCTTTCAAAAAAAAAAATGTATTTAAAGGGCCAATGGCATACAATATTTTATTCATTTTTTTCTTAATTTATCCCTATTTTTCTGATTTTTTTAATTTTTTTTTTTAAAAAAAATGTGCGATCGCATATGTGCACAGGCACATGCAATCGCACACAATCGCATATGCTATTTAACAACATTGGTCCTCTTCATTTGAAAAGATTTGAAACTGCCTTAAGATGATTACCACATTCAAATTGCTTCTAAATCTGATGTCCTAAATCAATTTCCCATTGTCAGAGTAGATTAATCTTCTTAGATCGGGAATCTTCTATATTTGTTAAGAGGTGTATCAATTGAGATCTCTCCTCTTTTATATCTTCCGGTTATTCTCAATGAAATAAACAAGGTTACGGTTTCCGCAATGTGGTCTCCTGTCTTAACATGGTATCAGAGCCAAACTCCCTTCTTTCTTCCAGCACCACTGCCGAACCCATCGCATTGGTGGGTCCCACCAGTGTAGAATCTGACCTCACCGCATTTCCATTTTCAATACCTGCATCTCCATTTTCAATACTTGGCATCTGCATCTCTGCACAGAACCCACCACAGTCGCCAGATCTTCCCACACCCTCTTATTCCATCCTATTGCAGACCATATCTTGCACCATTGCCACTGCTAGAGATGAACAGCAGAGCTGCATTCACATCCGGCATCTTCACTGATTTGCCGCAACAGCACACCGAAAACCCATCTGAAATTACCAAGATCCACCAGATCTAACCGAGCTGCCCCTGATTTGACTGTCTCCCTCTCCATCTTTGGGACCTCTGCCAGTGGATTGGTCGATACCCATGTCGATTTGGCCTGCTTTCCCAGCCAAGGGCATCCACAGATGGGAAAGATTCCTTTTTTCAACCAAGTACCTCTGCAAAATGACTCAACTGCAATTCAAGGGTATTTACTCCTGCAAGTAAGCTCTTTCTCAGATTCACTTTTAGTCCAGATACAGGTTCAGAGCTCCTTTAGATTCCTTTCAGATTTTTCAAATGAGATTTCTTCACACTGCACACAATTCGGGTGTCATCAGCGAACTGAAAGTGGGGGGTGGAGAATGAAGCACTAACTGCAAAGCCTTTGATTAGGCCCAGCTCTTCTGCCTTTAACAGCGTACAGCTTAACCTTCCAACAACTATTGCAAAAAGGAACGAAGATAGCGGATCTCCCCATCTTAGGCCTCTAGAATTAGAGAAGAACCTTGTCAGGGAACCATTAACCAGCCCCAAATACCAAGCAGAAGAGATGCGTTCTTTAAACCAGCCACACCATTTTTGCCCAAACCCCATCTTATTGAGCATGAAGATGAGGAAACCCCAATCAACAAGGTCTAAGGTTTTTTCCAAGTCTATTTTACACACCAAAGCTTTCTTCTTCTTTTAATCGAAAGGATGCATTCATTCGCCACTAGGATACCATCAAGGATCAGCCTGTCAGATATAAAAGCTTCCTGATAAGGCGAAATGGTTTGTGTCATAATCAGCTTCAGCCATTCAGCAAAGACCTTCACTATGAATTTGTAAATGGTCCTAGAAGGCTAATGGCTCTGAATTCGATTAGACGTTCAGTTCCTGAGACCATTGGCAGCAGACCGGTGAAGGAAGCACCCATACCTTTGCTGAACTTTGCTCTGTTGTGAAATCCTACATAGACTTCCATTAAGTCTTCTTTTATGAAGTTCCAACATTGATGAAGGAAACCCGTGGAAAGCCATCCAGACCGGAAGATTTCTCCGCACATATGACCGTGATCAAAGCATAAGTTTCCTCCTCGTAGAACTCCTTTTCCAAAGTTGTCACATCGTCAGACAGACTGGAATGTGATTCCTTCGAGCATAGGTTTTTTAATACAGTCTCCTCCTTATAAAGCTTCTTAAAGTAGTCCACTGCTTCTTTAGTTTTATCTTAGTTCTCAGTAATGACGCACCACAAACCAACAGCCTGGAGAAGGTGTTTTTCCTTTTTCCTCCATTTTGCGAAAGAAACCAGTATTTCAATCGCCTGCTGTGAGCTTCGCTACTTTGATTTTTATCTTTATTCTCAGAAATGATGCACCATCCACCAACAGCCTGGAGATGGTGCTTTTCCTTTTTCCTCCATTAGCAATTTTGTGAAAGAAACCAGTATTTCAATCGCCTGCTTTGAGCCACATTGCCTTCAACCTCAAGCACCATGTAATTTCCTCGCAAAGAGTGATCTCGGCAAGGTCTCTGTGAAATATAATCTCAGCCCTTTCTCACTAGAAGAGAGATCCCCTTTGATTTCTTCGTTGTCATGCACATGAATTGACTCTTCAATCTCCTCCTGTCTTGCTGCTTCCGCTTTATTCATAACCACACTCCATTCTTTTAATTTGTATTTCTAAAAATGCAGTTTTTTAGCAGATCCAAAACTGCCCATCCTTGGACAGGACAGCTTTTCGGCCAAGCCTCTACCATTGAGCTGAAATCGTGATACCATAACCACTTATTTTCAAATCCAAAATGCTACGGCTCGTTCTTTGTTTCCTCTGTCAGAAAGAGGACGTGCCAATGGTCCAAAGCAGGGCTTTAAAAGTGTTTCTTGCCTTGAAAAGGGAAGCCTCCTTTCCCATTCTCCGTCAATCAGAAATCTATCTAATCTACCCAAGATTGGGGAGTCTTGATTGTTTGACCATGCGAAAAGGTGATCAGAGCTTGGAAGGTTGACCAGATTACATGAATTAACGAATTCAAAAATTGCACTAAATCCACACACCCAAAAAAAAAAAAAATTTGCAATAAACATCCTTCAATCATTCTCAGAATGCTGTCTTGACATTCTTCTCAGTGGGCAAGCGTACATTGGAAATTCTCCATTCCGAAACATCTTCAATGTCCTGCAGCTTGACTGAAACGGAATATCTCTATGCAAATGTGTCTATGCATCTGAATTTACTACTGCCATTGCACAATATCTGGGTTTTAAGTTTGTCCAAGTGGGGACCGCAGTTCAGTGACAGAAACTAATGGTCAACATGACCCAGAAAAGAAGGCCATGGCCCAAAATTCCGCCAGATTGGAAGATCCTTGCAACCAGTCTTGGTTCTTTGTTCGGTTGAACATGGACCTGCTGCCATATTTCTCCTATTAACCATATATTTTGCAGGCAACAATTTTCAAGACGAAGATTGTCCTATTGAGAAGATCATGGGGCATTGTCCATCAATAGTGGGGCCAACAAGACAAATGACTTGGATCACTAAACTATAGGACCACTTATTCAAACTAAAACCAGACTATTGTGCATGAAATCAGGTTGAGGACCACATAATGTCGCCTACAATAATGTCACTAATAGAGTAAACTGTAAACGGTAATGGGATTAATACGTACTGCAATAGAAAGAGGACAATTGGTGGGAAATATTTACCTCTTCTGGAGTTAAGGGGCATTTTCCAATGGCTCTCCTTTCATTGTACACAAGTTCTTTCTTTGCAAAATTTTCCTCCCGGTACTTCTTCAGTATTTTCCGTTCTTGAGGGGTAAATATGTCTAGGCACCTGAAAATTTTCATATTAAATTTATAAAACCAAATGAAAACATCTGCTTACTATCAGTTCAACACAACTACTACTTTTCACATCATTGTTTAAATGCTCAGTAAATTTCACGTCATTGTTTAAATGCTCAGGAAGTATGATTCTCCATATCGAGAAGCTGGAAGAGATTTTCATTCATTCAGTGAATTGGAAGGAAGTATGCAATCCTTAGGAAGAAGGCAGCTGAGGCATAAAAGACTAACTATGAATTGGGCTCTCCTTTCGGAAATGAAGACTCCTTTTGGAGACAACTAAAAGCAGAGGAAATGGTTAATCACATATTTATTCACTGTGAAGTCACTCCTATCATGTGGATGAGGGTTCTCAGCTTCTTTGACATGCACCGGGTTATACCAGAATCAGTGTGCAGACCTATTCCAAACATGGAGGGGATCACATTTGATAAAAGGAAAGCAATCATGTGGTGTTTGTTGATCCTAGTGACACTTTGGTCTACATGGAACGACTTTGATCTTAGTGAAATGACAGGACTTTGAACGACAAAGCAGAATCAGGTAACATGAGACATGGTGTTTAAAATGGTAAAAGAAATTTGCTACTTTGGGCTCTCAGGTTCCCCTTCTTCAATGGCTGTGAAACAGATGATAAAGAAGCTCTCTTCAGAGTCAGTAACTAGTCCTGGTCGAAGTGTATCAATAATGATTCCTTTTCGATCCGGCCTCGAGGCAAGCTGTAGATATTTGTTTTTTCGCATTTTTTCTAATAAATATCATCAACATTCAAAAAAGTCTAAAATTAGATAAAATGGAAGGTTGTGGTTGAAATAGGCTTGGTTTACAAAATGCTTTGAGAGAGGTTTTTGAAGAGCGTTTTTCCTATATCTGATTTTTAGACTTATAAACCTCTTGGAATATTGAAGAGTTACCATGAAGCTCACCAATTGTCAACTTATCTCTATCTCCATCTGGTTACTTGGTTCTCTTTGGTTTGTCTACATCTGAAAGATAAATTGCATAAAACTTTATTTACACATGAACTTCCTTACTCTCTTCTGACTTCACATTGCTGAGTGAAAAAATGTCTTGAGGGACATGGAGAAAAAGAAAAAGAAAATAAGACAGCACTCCAAGCAGTTGGAACTTCTTAACGAATGTATTATAGAATCATTATATAGAGGGAAAAAGGGAAAGAAAGAAAGCCCAATGGCCAATATGATAAGGTGTCATTAATAATCCAAGATTATGTCTCATCACGTACAATAAACAGTTAGGATGCAGGAGCAGGAGGGTGAGTCCAAAGCATGATTTGAAGCAGGAGCAACATCTGGGTAGAACAATAGACGGTTCGCGCAACTAAAATCCAACTGTATTTGGTTAATATTAACCAAGAAGCATCTTCATTTGTCACTCTCTTCTTTTAAGATGCCATAGCTTATTTTGAACTTGGATTAATCTAATGGCCGGATATCTTATTTCAATGGGATACCAGCAATTCCTCTTATGTTTCTATGGACCTAAACAACTAATGCATTAGCTGGTATGGTCCATCAAGCTTTTTTTCCAACAACAGCTACGCAATTATATTGGGCCCAGTTTTACTCCCAAGCATTGTACAAAAACACCACATATGAAAGATACGCATCTTGTTGAACTTTTCAATCACAGCTGGGCCACACATGTACACTGGTTATAGGTCGATGGATTCATGGGCCAGGATATTCCTTGTCATACAGGTTTCTTCCCAGCCATTGTTTTCCGCATACTAGTGTAACCCGCCTGATGAGTAAATTGGCCTGATTTATGGGCAAGGGCATGATCCCTCATCACTGTCTAACTTTTGGCACGTGCCACACCCATGTATACCATATTGGCACGTGTTCATTCAATCTCTGTGTGAATGACTATAGCATTCTCTATCAAGATGTAAGAGATACTGTTAAACCTCAGACGTACCAATACAGCAGGGAACCTCAACAAAGATAAGCAGTTGCATCTGAAACTCCAGAAAGTCTGAGCTAGAATAGGAAAAAGTGTTGAATCGCAGCAGTAAATGTATGTATCAAACAATATCCTCTTAAAACTCTATCAAGATTTATGTGACCAAGTAGGACCTAAACAGCTGTGGGTGAACTCACTTCGATATGAACCCCCTTGTAGTAAGAGATAGCATGGAGGACAGAAATACAGAGACTGAGATTGCACGGTAGATTGGTCAGAAATATTTCTAAAAGCAAACACTCTTCCAATATTAGCCATATAAAGTAATGGAACACATGAAAACTATACTACTGGCCTTTTACCCCTCGAGAAGTATAAATCTCAGCTGTAGATGAATGAGAAAAGACTTTTTTTCAGACAAGCAATGGGATCATCCAGCTCCTCAATTCCACCTTTACATACAAATTGTATTTTACAGAAATGATGAGTTAGAAGCATATCTTACCCAGCAAATGCAAGCATGTCCATCTCGAACCGAAGGTGTATTGCCATAAAGTGACCTTGCGCACGAAGCTTACTAACTATTGCATTACTTAGCTTCATAATGTTTGGCTTAAACCTAAGTGCGTGGTAATTCACTCGGCATCTCAGCCTCTGGTATTCAGGGTTATCAATCTCTTCCGCCAAACGATGTGAAAAGGGAGTGAGGTAAATGGCACCATGCTCCTTCATCTTCTCCAATGCAACCGTGGTATACCAACTGGGAGGAGCATCTCTAGGGGGACGAAGCTGAAAAGAAATGCAGTAAAATCAAATTAGTTAATGAATTTTTGGAAGCCTCAAATGAAATGTGTAAACTTCATGGATGAGATTATACGAGTGTCTCACCTGAAAAGCTTTCATCTTCTTGGTCTTACCACGTTCATGAATCTCGGGAATACTTTCAACAATCCGTACATCATACCTCAGTGACTTGACGAAATGCTCAACATCATACACACCTCGAAAACCACTGATTAAAGGATAAGACTTTATTACTCTAGTTAGTCTAGCAATACAATCAAATTGGGTCATATGGATACAAGAAAGACAACTCGGAATTGAAAAATAAAATCAGTAGGCACAGGTTTCTGCAAGATGTGCGAAACAGGAACGTGTAAAATTGTATCTATGTAAACAAAGGCAGCAAGAATCCACTATTTTTCAGTTGTAGCAGGAAAACTGTAATTCAAAGAGTGATTTCAAATGCAGATGAAAATTTTGTGCAGCATCCACCCAAGATTTCTATATCAGCCCAAACTAAAGAACCTGATGGACAAAAGGCTAACAATTAAGGGCAGCATTATATTTTGAATGGACACCGAATGCTTAAGATTAATCAAGTAGTACCCAGTATTTGACAAGGAAATTTATGCTTCAAAAATGGCATACTTGGGATATTAAGTAGCAATGGGTTTCTTGGTTGCATCAGCATGTGTATCTAAAGTAGATAGCCAAGTTATAATCAAGGAAACAACATGAAGGAGAGAAATAAGCACCATGGTAAAAGCATTACAAAACAGAGCAACATATTGGTGGTTAACTCAACATACCACTTGAAGATTAGGAAGATAACGAATGCAGAAATACAACTATATGAAGGAACGAGTTTTTTCATTTTTCAACCAAATGATTAAGAGCCCTAGAAAAGGAAACACAGTAACGAAAAAAGTCATACAGTTTTTTTTTTTTTATGTGAAGGCGGTTAGTTGGGACATCCACGTCCCCGGAGGGAAGCGTAAGCCTCAAGATCATGAAGCATAGGCTTCCAATACGCCTTCCTAATTTCTTATTTTTTATTTAAAATATGAAAGGAAAAGTAGATAAATTTTAAGAACATATCATATGAATTATCACTGTGTATTATGCATTCAATTAGTATTACATTTAACTGTTAAAATAATATTAACATACAGCAATATGATAGAAATGCATATCCAAAACGTGAATAGAAGAATATTTTATGGAGTGTGTTACTTTGCCATCACGTGGAGGCTTTAGAAGGAAAGAAATAGAAGGATATTCGACGATATAGAAGCACTGATGTTATATAGAATCAAGTCAATGATCATGGATTGGGTTCCAGCTTGTCAGAATTTTCCAGAATATTAAATGAGGAGATTGCACATGATTGGACTAGATTGTTGTCTGAGGAGAAGAATGAGACAGAGATGGCTAAGATAATGTGGGAGCTGTCCAAAGCTGGGTTTCTAAAGCCCAACTTGGCAGGTTGGTCTCATTGTACCCAGAAAGGGCAGGCATCAGAGGAGCTCCAACAGATGAGACTGGTGAGATCATTTGGCTTTCTTTTGGACCATGTCAGCTAAAAGGATCCAACCGAGTTATGCTTGCAGTGCTTTTTGAGAGACTGCATCTGGTCAATCCCTATCTGTATGGCAAAATCATCATACAACGAAACTAATGCAAGGTGGGTTCATGCCCAGATATCGTCATCTTCTAAGGAACAGTGGAGATGATCCTTATAGTCAGGAGATTAAAAGATATAGTGTTGCTTTAGTAGCAAGTTGTTCTCTGATTCAGAAAGGTGTTAAGAGTCACTTGCAGGGGAGAGACGAGAAGGTCACTCACTATCAACCAATAGAAGTCCCTTGTATCGCAATTCAAAAAAACAATAACACGTAACCAGCAAAATAAAAGGTTACAGAAACATTAAACAGTTAGGAAAAGAAAATAAAAATCTATGGGGCTCATCCATCTATTGCATATAACAAAGAGGTAGAAGAAATTGAAGGACTCTCTAATGGAGTTAAAGTACCTCTAAAATATGTTTTATTTCCTGGTAGCTGTTAAAGGTGAGGTTTGGTTGTTTACAATTGCAGATTTGAGAGGGTGAACATTCGTCCACATTCTTTATTTCCTGCATGTTAATGTCTTTATTTAGTGGTGATTTCTTTTGGGCTACAAACTGGTACATAAGCTTTCAGTTTTCAGAAAACTAGTTGTCTTTCCATCCTAGTTTTGCACTAATATGGTGATTTTGTGCACCTTTATCACAAATATGATAATTTTGTATAACTTTAGTTTGATGTCCTTTTTTTTTTTTTGAAGATTGAGAATTTTATTAAGCAATGTTGTATGATGTTTGAAACAATGTAGAGGAGATTGTCAACTGTAACACCATCAACTAATACACATGGTTCAAACTTCAACCTGAAATTAAACATAGAAAATATGGGTATCATAATTGCCTTTATTTCCAGTTTCATTTTTCAGGAGTTGTAGGCTAAAACATGTTTGATGCAAACTTAAAAATCCACATCAACAAAGTCAAGGAGAAATGGACATACAGCCTTTTCAATTACCAGATCCATAACAAGTCTCATGCACTGTTTGATAATTGCAAGGAAAATAATTCAAACTGAGTATTAAAATAATGTAACAGTTACATGAAAAAATGCACAAATGGATACCTCTCATCATGCCAGAAGGAATTCGTATCCAATTCGGGCAGCACAAGTGTTGCATTCATGATTCGAGCAGCAAGAACTGCATTACATATCTAGAAGATCGAGGGAAGAGTTTAACATCTCACATTACATATGCATGAACTAGTCTGCATTTTCCTAAATAATAAAGCAGTAAGCATCACTGGGAAGAAACTATAAACTTCTCCAAACATTATTAACGTCTATTTGAGAAAAAAAGAGATGTAATTTCATGGTGACGTGATTTTTTTTATGACCGAGATATAAGAAAGGAGAAGTAAGCAATAAGGTCCAGGGTTTCATTACTAGATCATCATCCTAAGAAGCCAGAGTATGTATGGATCTGGTAAAAACATGTGCAAAAGTTATTTTTCAAGGTCACAATCTAGGCTCACTTATATAAATCAACGAGAATGGTTATTGAAATTGCAAGCCAAGATACAAGCCCATTGGACAGAGATCTAACATAGGGAATGACAAGAGTGTCACTTACTGTTTACCCTATCCTAATGTATCCTTTTGGTTTTCGTTATTCCTAATAAAGTTAAGGTTACTTTTCCATCCCTCCATCCATGCATGCATGCACACAAACATATATAAATACACGTGTTGCTCATAGAATTAGAGCTGGGTGGATGAATTGGAGATGCACCTCTATAGAGTTTTATGTGATCATCACATACCAATCAAACTGAAGGGGATATTTTATAGGCAGCTATAAGACCAGCAATGCTTTATGAGACAGAATGACAAGCAATCAAGGAACAACACGTCCACAGAATGAGCGTAGCTGAAATGAAGATGTTGAGATGGATGGGTGACAAGACAAGGAAGGGCAGAATTAGAAATGAATGAATTCGAGGATACTTACAAGTAGCCTCAATAGGTAATAAGAAGAAGAAGAGTAGACTCAGATGGTTTGGCAATGTGCATCAGATACCAAGAATTGCACCAATTAGGAGTGAGTAGAGTTGGTTCAAGTAGAAGGCTATAAAAGGGTCCTTTCTCTTACCCGGGTGGTAGACTCCTTGGAGTTTCAACACTGGGTCAAGGGTTCAAGTACCCATGGTGGTGAAATCCCACGGTGTGCGTGTGTAAAAATAAAAAAAATAAAAATAAAAAAGTAGAAGGCTATAAAAGGGCAAGGGGAAGTCCCATAAGGACATGAGTGGAGGTATTATGGAAATATTTGATCACCTATGGTTATATTGGGATTCGATCCTTGATAGTGGAATGGCAGAACAAGATTAGTGTAGCCACCCCAATTAGTTGGGATAAGGCTTAGATGCTGATGATGATGATGCATATGCATACATGTGGGTGGGTGGGTGCTTGCGTGTCTGCATGTGCATGCATGCAAGCACACGTGGAGGGAGGTCGATCCTCTTGTTGAACAGCTCCATGATCCTCAACAAGATGCCTGCATCAGGTTATTTCATTCAACGGATGTCAATCCATACTCCCTCCAAAAGTCCAACAGCAAGATTCAAATCCATCACAAACATGGCTGTGAATATCTTTCAGGTAGCATGTAGGCACATCTTTTTCTATCGATCAACAAGAACATCATTGGACTGTGAACCAAGACAAAGCTCTTCTTTTTTTTAGAACTTAGACATAAAGCTATGTAAAATGGAGAGAGAAAAACGAAAGATTGATTCTTTAATAAAACTCTAAAGGCCCAACATCTTAGTCAGCCAACATATCAGCCACAAGTAGCCTCCCTAAATACATATAGCAACTGAAAAACCCCTAATCAACCATTAAAAGCCAACCACCTGACAGGTTGATTCAATTATCATATGACCTGACTGACTCAAGGAATTTTATTTTTATTTTTATTTTATTTTTTTGTTGAGAAGTAACAGTAACTTTATTAGAAGCCTGCAAAAGCAGGAAAAGAATACAAACAGAAAAGAGGGCAAAAACAAAAAAGGATCAGCCAGGAAGGCCTAAACAAAAACAGCCCAGCTCGAAACAAGCCCCAAGATTTTGCTAATAACCTCCTCTACAGTCTCATTGATGTTCCCAAGCAACGCCTATTTCTTGCCCCCCAAATGGCCCATAGAACCACCATGATAGTCAAACTCCAGGTTGCTCTCCCCACTTTGCCACTTCCACCTCCACACTAGACCCAGAGAAGTTCCTCAATTGACTTAGGCAACACCCTACCGGAAAAAAATAATCTGATGAAGCGATTCCAAATCTGGTGAGCGAACATGCAATGGATGAACAAGTGATCAATCGACTCCTTGTCATTCATACACATGAGGTATATATTGGGAAGGATCAGCACTCTCCTTTGAAGATTATCTATTGAGGGGCTCCATAAAACCAGTGGTGGAATGGAATATGGGGGCCATCATGGCAAGGCATGTTGGATATGAGCTGGAAAAGAGACCTGACGGAGAACTTCCCAGAAGCATTCAGCGACAAACAGCCAAGTCACCTGAATGGGCTGCTGGAATGACCCTCTACAAGGTGTGGAGCATCACAGCGAACTTACCAATCTTGGCCCCAGACAAATTCCTACAAACCGGAAGAGTCCAAGCTATCGTATCCCCGACAATGTCAAAGCAATCAGCCACCGAAACTTGACTATCCAGGGCAAGGCGAACAACAAGCGGGAAGAGATACTGAAGCACTCTGTCCCCACACCACACATCGACCCAAAGACGAATGCGCCACCCCTTATCAAGAACGAAGCATAAACCCTTGCTCACGAAGTGCATGGTTTCCAACACAAATTTCCAAAGAGAAGATGCTATGTAAAGAGAAGAAGGCTTCATGAAACAATTGCCCTAAAGAGTACCATACTTGGAGGCCACTACCTCCCTCCAGAGTCTCCCTTCTTTGGTAGTGAATCTCCAAATCCACTTCCCAAGAAGGTACTTGTTCACAACACCCAAAGGCCTGATGCCAGCCCCTCCCACCTCATACGGCCTACACACATCTTCCCATCCAATCAGATGGAACTTCCAACTATCACTGGTGCCCTTCCACAGAAAGTCTCTCCTCATCTTCTCAAGCCTAGCCAAAACCGAATTGGAGCACTTGAACAAGGATATAAAAGAGAGAGGCATATTGGAGAAAGTTGCCTTTATGAGAATAAGACGCCCACCTAAGGATAAATAACGGCACTTCCATGGAGCCAAAATCATCTCGATCCTTTCAATAACCCGGTCCCAAAGGTGACTGGCTCAAGGATTATAAATGCCAATACAATATCGTTGATTGCCAAAAGCATTGCCTTAGTGCCTTGGCAACTACAACTAGAAATGTCGAAAACCTTGTGCCCGTGCCAAGTTACATCATCATCATCATCATTTTAGCATTTCCCCAACCTTTCTCTTCTACTAAGGCTCTAGAACCAACAATGGTTGAGCTCACATTTATGATCAGCAAAAGTTTTACTATACTAGTCAATGTCTAAGTTAAATGACTCCCATAAAAGCTTCGATGGATACAACCTCAAGAGGAGAACCAATAAAATTAGATGCCCCTTCCAAGGCCAAAAATCATCGTAAATTTGGAATCAATGTGGCAAATGGAAGGAAGATGACACCCAATTTGGAATTAGTGGATTCCTTTGAGCCGGGTTTATACATATCCCAAGTTGATCTAACAACTCTTTAGTGGATAATGCAAAAAAAAAAAAAAAATTATTATTCAAGAGGAGAGAGATTGCATGTGGGTGATCTAAGGTGGCATCCTTCATTTGGTTGGTCGGGCAGAAGCACATCCTAACCATAGACAACATTCAGAAAAGACCTATACTTCTCCCCAATATTTGTCTTCTTCTTTTTTTTTACGCATGCACACACACCCCCACACACTCACGCCTTAGTGGAATTTCACCACCTATGGGTACTCGAACCCTTGACCCAGTGTTGAAACTCCTAAGAGTCTACCACTCAAACAAGAGTAAGGACCCTTGACCCAATATTTGTCTTTTATGCATGGGGTGATGCAGAGACTATAGATCATCTATTCATACATTGCTCCTTTGTGCAGCAAGTGAGGATCACTTTCCTAAAGACCTTTGGCATCGATTGGGTGATGCCACAATCAGTTGTAAAATTGCTATCAATGTGGCACGGTGTTTTACTTGCTAAGTACAAGTTAGCAACTTGGCAAGTAGTCATACTTGCAGTGCCTTTGAATATTTGGGAGGAATGTAATAGGCAATGTATTGCAGCCAAGTATAGATCTTCCCCCATGGGTTGGTGGATTAAAGACTACTCCCCGTATTGCATCCCTTTCTTTTGGTAAGCAGTTCCTCGGGTTGCCCCTAAGGTTTTTGATGGTTTCAGTTTCACTATGGGGGAGGGGATCAGGGTTAGACATTTGGTGCAAAGATTCTTCACTCTGACCATCTTTCTCAGTTTTGGCTAATCTTTGCCTGGTGGCCGATATTTTTATTGCCATGCATGCCTCTAGTTTGGATTCTAGGAGTGTTTGGGTTCCCCCCATCGTCCAGATTTATATTACTCTAAATTCGATGACTTGCTCCGTCTTCTTTCTCGTTTGCAAGGTATCTTGATCTCTCCAAGTGTGGAAGACTCTCATTTGGCGTTTTGGTAAATCTGGCAGATTCTCAATCTGGTCCTCATACCCGCGATTATCTTAGTCCAAGCATGGGGGGAATCATCATCAAACTGTTACTGTTTGGATTCATGGAGCTCCCCAAAAATCATCGCGTTTGTCTGGCTTGCTGGGAGGAGCAAGATCCTAATTATTGATAATATTTCGTAAAAGATAAACGGTGCTTCCCAATGCTTGCCTCCTATGTCTGAGCACTGAAGAGATTGTGGATCACCTCTTCATTCATTGCTCTTTCTCCAGAGTGTTGTGGTCCGGTATTCTCCGTTCCTCGAGTGTCTCCTAGGTGATGCCATGTTCAATTGATGTTTGTTCCGATCAGGGGGTTGTTTTGGTATTCTCAAACGAAGGCTTGCCTTGTCATAATTTGGTCGATCTAGTTGGAAAGAAACAATCATGTAATCAGAGCGGATTAGTGGGTTAGGGTTCTAAATCGAGTCTTTATGTACATCTTTGACTGGGTGCTAATGCGGGGGCATTTTCACATCGGGCTCAAGTGGGGTGGCTGTGGGATGCCGGGGCACACTTGGGGTGGGTGGCCCGCACAACCCATGTATTTGGGGGCCGTGTGAGGCAGGTGGCTCATGTGAGGAGGAACCATGGATTTGGAGCCCACGAGGAGGGTTCGACGGAGGACCTAATCCATAGATTTGGGGCCTACGCTATGAGATAAAGGGATTAATTCGCAATGCTCTGCCAGTTCAAGCTTTTAGAGCATGTGGTTAATTGTCCTGCATCAAATTGGTATCACTCACCAGAGGTAATTAATGTGGGGCATTTCACACCGGGCTCGAGTGGGGTGGCACGTGGGATGCAGGGGCACACTCGGGGTGGGTGGCCCGCAGAACCCATGGATTTGGGGCCCGTGTGAGGCGGGTGGCTCGTGTGAGGCGAAGCCCATGGATTTGTGGCCTAGGCTATGAGATAAATGGATTAATTCACCATGCTCTATTAGTTCAAGCCTTTAGAGCAAGTGGTTAATTGTCTTGCATTAGGTGCCTTGAGTTCTTTGTGATTTTGGGGCTATGTTTTCTAGGTGGTTTTTGTATTTTCTCTTCTTTGTTCTTGTTTTGTGGGTTATTTTCCCTTGTTTGTTTATGTTTTTTCTTTTCTTCTGTTGGGCTTTGGCCTTAATAGAAGTGCATCATCTTTCAAAACATTTCCGAAATCCTTTCAAAAAAAATCTTGAATTTCATATTAAGGTTATGAAATGGTCAAGAAAGAGGATTTATTTTCCACCACTATCCAACAGAAAGTCACAATCTGAGGGGGAACCAATTTCCCAATATAAGGAGGGTCTTTCTCGCCTTTCTTGATGAAAGCGAAGAAGAAAACCTTAGTGGATAAATCTCTTAGAAGACCCTCTCCATATTATTCTCAATTTCTAAGAGGAAAAGTGAACTGCTGGTAAGAGTGAACTGAATGATTTCATATGTCTTGAGATTTCTTAGGAAGGTAACATTCCACATGAGCTTCCCGCTAATGAACTCATGCAAGTCCTTAATACTAGCTTTTTTCAGTCAAGCCACCCTAAAAAAAAAAAAAAAAGTGGCCTGTTTGGATTGCGAAAAAAGAAAAGAAAACTCTTGTTTGGACCATTCACATTGTTTCGATAGCAAAAGATCTAGAAATAGCAATCATCAGCCTTTCCATAGTCAAATTCTCACATAGAAGATACGAAGTGACCATTGTGAGAGGAATATGAGATTGCTATTTGCTATCCAAACAAGACCCCTAAAAACAAAATACAGGGAGGGGTAACTATCCCACGCATTTTTCCTCCACACAAATCTAGTTCCTTCATTGAGAAGTTTCCTTTCAGTTTGTAGAGGCCCCTGGACTATATTTCACCAAAGCATGACCCATGAGAACTTCTCCCTTTTCACCCAGGTCCAAACTACCATCTTTATCACCATACCTAAGCATTCGGCAAAGTTGAAACATGTTGCTCTGAGAACTATTCCAACCTCCTCCATATTATGCAAGGGTTTGGGCTTAAGTTCCATTTGGAAAATATTTAGACAATCACAATATAGATTGATGATTGTACAGTCTCCCACAAAACGAGTGTTGCATTCCCAAATCACCTGCTACTTTGTTTCCACACATTAAGTTCATCTTCTCTTCTGTAGTGTGAATGCATGAACTCATTGATGCAAAATTAAGTTTATTTTCCAAAACTATTGGGCGATACGTGCCTTTCATTGATTCATTCTTTTTCAATATTGCCAATCAATAACTTAAGTCGGTTCCTTCCTCATCATCTGAATTTCTTGGACTAGCCCTAGCAAGTAGTAACCATTAACCTCTCACGTGATTTTTTTTCTTTTTAAGGATGACCTCTCATGTGTTTTTTAATACCAAAACAAAAGATGTGCCATTGAATCAACTGTGCCAAAAGGAATTAGTGGTAGAATCCCTTACGAAAAGTTTTTATAGGGTAATTGAATGAGTTCATCTCAATTATTCTGATATATTTTGGTTTAAAGTGAAACATCCTTCTAGGAAACTAAAAGTAAAAAACGATGCCAAAAAAATGATGCCATACCCTAAGGTTTGAGACAAGAAAATAAACAATTACAAGTTGAAAATCTTCATAAAGTTTGTGCCTCTTATGAGGAAACAACAGCAGTAATGTAAATTAGGAAAGAAAATTTCTACAAAAACATACTTTGTAAATAAAAAGGTAATACATACCGCAGTGCGTTGTTGATTTAGGCCACCATTACAACGAACCCTTAAATAACCATTGCTCTCAGTTGGAGGAGCTGTCACATGGAAACAAAAAATAAAGAACTTGAGATCAATAATTACTGTTACGGTAATACTCCAAACTAGGTTTAAGCGTGGAGCAAATTTTCAAAGGGGTGGCGACAAGTAGGTTCTGAGCCAGGCAAGACCAGCCCTGGCCCAACCAGATTACTAGTCGCCCAAAGAGTCATGCCCGGCCTTGCCCATCTAGTTAACTGGGCCTTTGCCTTGAAGCCAACGCCACCCATTAACATCATAAATGGACCTGTTATCAGGCTTGGGTCAAGCATTGGTAGAAAATGCTGCAAAAGTTGGGTCTGGACATGATCCAATAATTAATTGGTCTTCAAAATCTGGCCTACAAGCCACCCATGTGCCGCTATTAAAGGGCCAAGCCCAATCCCATATGAGGATGGCCGTGACCCAAAACCCGACAGGCCAGCCCCGCCTGCTGCCACCGCTTGATAATGAAACAATGAAATTAATTGCTTAACAAGACATTGAGTGAAAATTGGTCAATGAAAGCCACAAAAATCACATACGGAGCCAGTCAGATCGGGGAGCAGAGGACGGCCTCCAACCGGCAGAAGCAGCCGTTCCCCAAAGCTCATCCAATTTGATCTGCTTGAATATTGCCAAGAGAAGTGAAACAACAAAGCTCATAATGTAAGTTACAAATCGATCTGCTTCAATCTTAGTGGTGTGATTAAACATCAGACCCAAGCATACAAGAATCATCACCAAAAAAGAAGAACAGACACTAAACCCTAGATATCAACCAAAGCCCCGAGGTAGCACGGCGACATACCAAAGAAAAGGTGGGCAAACGAAATGGAAATGGAAATGGAAATAGAAAGAAAGAGGATAGACGAGATCCAACCTCCGATCGAATCGCCGTTCGGTTTCCCTTCATTGAAGAAAACGTCAAAATGGTGCAGACGAAGAGGACGAAGATTGCAACGGACAACCGTCCGGCCAGCCCCCACATTCGACTGCTCAGATGCCTCAGCTGCCGATGACCGCCTCGCCTTCCCAAGAAATCTCCAGGTCTGGAAAGAGAGATTGCAGAAGAAGAATAAAACTGAGAGGCACTATTTAAACTCACCATTGTTGGTAAATCCACCCTTTCTTTCTAATTCTGAAATGCAACACTACAACCCTGTAGTATTGTATTGCCAAAAGTAACAAAATGGAGGGGGATCTATCAAACAGCGGGGGTGCAGAAATGAAATCTTTGAATCGGATTTTGACGAGAGATGAAGGGAGAGATCCTCTTTACCGCCTCATTTTGATCGGTTTCCGATCCAACGGCTGGAAATTTAGGTTCCAGAGGGTCGGAAGATCTACAGATCCAATGGATGAGAACTTTTCATGGTTTGGAAATTTCCAGATCTGGCACAGAGAGAGAGAGAGAGAGAGAGAGGTGAAGCTGTGACAGTGATATAGCTCCTTCCTTCGGGGGAAGGAGGCTTGAAAGACGAGCTGCAGCTTAGGAGCGAATTGCCTGTCCCTCGCCAACCCGAAGTTCCTGTAACGGAAGCTATGTGGGTCACACCGAGATATCTCCGGGAAATCCAAACCGTCCATCAGTTTCAGAAGCTCACCATAAGATATCAATTGTAAAATGAGGCAGATATAAAACTCAAGTGAATCACGACACAGAAAACAGTAGGGATTGAACATTGACAGTTGAAATCTTCATGGGCCACCAAAGTTTCCGATCAGGCTAATATATGTATTTTCAGTTCATCCTAGTTAGAATATACGTATGAACGGTTTGGATCGAATAAAAACACAATGGTGGTTCGGGGAAGATTTCAATGGTGGCCGTTTCCTGTCGTATGGCCCACCTCAGTTTTGGATCTACTTAATTTTTTGGGATCATGTCCTTTTGTTAGCCCAAAAAATTGATGGACGGAGTGGATTTAATCACGCATATCTGGGTGGGCCTGGCATAGCTTACGCCTACAGGAAGTTGCTGTTGGCGGGGCACAGGCAATTCGCGTAATGCAGGTAGTGCTCGCGCCACTGCATTCGTCCGCGTACTCTCTTTTTCGCTATCATTCGTTTGGGAGAAATTTGGGACGGTGGACCCCACCCTTTACCCTGCTCTTTTTATGAAACAATACAAACTTGGTTTGGGAACTTAGACCTGCTCGTACGGACAACAGATTTGAGAACGTAAATACCCCTCCCTTTTTTTTTGAAGACGAGCGCTTACACTACTCCAACCGAGAGTCGTACGAACGGCTCGAAATATATTAAAGTTTCATGGCCCAAAATATATTAAAGTTACATGGCCCACAGTTATGTATTTATTATATCCACAACGTTCATCCAATATTTCGAGATCATTTCAAAGCATTATCCAAAAAAAAAAAAAAATCATATCCAAAAATCAATTGGACCACACCACAAAGAGCAGCAGGAAAACTGATCTTCACAGTTAAAAATTTTGTTGGGCCCACCATAACATTTATTTTCCATCTAATCTATTCCTAAGGTCACGAAGGCATAGATGAAGAGGAAAAAAAATTCATAAAGATCCAAAACTTCTATAACCCTTAAAAGGGTTTCAATGGTAGACGTTCAATTCCCCGTTACCTTTTACAATGTGGTCCGCTTGATAGTTAGATCTATCTTATTTTATACCTCGAGCTTAATATGAGCTCACCAATTAGATGGACGGTTTGGATATAACATAGATCTCATGATGAGACCAACAAAAGGCGATGGGGATTCCAATAGAAAATAAAAATAAAAAATTTTTAAAAGAACCTATAGCTACAGTCTTTTCTATAGTTACATATTATAACCGTAGCACTTGCTTTTTCAATATTATTAATGTCTCTTGATATATTGAAAAAAGATCCAAAAGTGCCCAGCAAGTTTGGCCCAAAAATCCTGCAGTTTTAACTATGGCTATGGATTATAACCATAGCCATAACTGCAGTCTGTTCCAACCTGTACAATTTTTATTTTTTATTTTTACATTCTACCTATATTTTTCTCTAATACATATTTATATAAATATGTATATATAAGCATATAAAAAAAATTTCTTTCTTTTAATTCATTTCTTTGTCTATTTATTCAACAAACATATGTCCTAAACTATAATGATTTACTTAACGTACCGCATATAATTTTGGGGTGGGAGAAGCTAATTTAGCCAACAAACTTAGTTATTTTCTAAGATTTCATCGGGTCGATAGTCAAAAATCTATTTCATTCACTTCATGGTTAATTTCAATCACTTTGCGATCAAACTAAAATTTCAACGGGGCAAAAATGAAATTGAGCAGGGCAAACATTAAATTGAGCAAGACAAACATGAAATTCAGCAAGGCAAACATTAAATTGAGCAGGGCAAACATTAAATTCAACAAGGCAACACAAGAATTTTAGTGGGGCAAACATGAAATTGAGCGGGGCAAACACAAAATTCAGCGAGGCAAACTAGAAATTCAGCGGGGCAAATATGAATTTCAGTGGGAGAAACATGAAATTGAGCGAGGCAAACTAGAAATTGATAGGGATAAACATGAAATTGAGCGGGGCAAACATGAAATCGAGTGAGACAAATTAGAAATTTAGCGGGGCAAACTAGAAATTTAGCGAGGCAAACATGAATTTTAGTGGGGAAAACATGAAATTAAGCGGGGCAAACACAAAATTCAACGGGGTAAACATGAAATTGAGTGGGACGAATTAGAAATTGAGCAGGGCAAGCATGAAATTCAGCGGGGCAAACATAAAATTACCACATAGGCCAAGGATCCACACAATGAATCTAGTTTAAACCACATAAGTTAAGGATCCACACAATGACCCTAGTTTAGGCCACACAAGTCAAGGATCCACACAAGGACCCTAGTTTAGGCCATACAGGCCAAGGATCCACACAAGGAACCTGGTTTAGGCCACACAGGTCAAGGACCTACACAAATGACCTAAGTTTATGCCCTACACAAGAGCAAAGGTCATACACTAAACACGCAAACGTACTCTATCGACAGAGGCCTCAAACGAGGGCTTGAAAGGTTTGACACACACCTATGACTCAATCCTACACAATGAATGATCAATAGGGTCTCTGTACTCTAATGACTTACAGGTAAGTAGATGAGCCTCATTCAGCACGTTGATGAAGATGTTCTCCCTTGGCAAACAAAATATATTTGTGTTTTTCTTTCATTAATGTTTGAGAGACCTTATGAACCAGTTAGATGGCAAATAAACATGTTAGGCCTGGGGGCACTAGTCTGTCTGGAGCTCAGAACTGGCAGGGCAGTACCTAATCCACCGCTAGGCTTTCTTTCTTAACATGTCAGTGCCTCTTATGATCGTGTGTTGTGCCGAAGAGGGAAGCTGATTTGTTAGTGTACAGTTGTTGTAGGTACGTGTCGTTGGAAGAGGAGCACTGACACTCCTCAATCTCGAAGTTGTATGAACAGTTCAAAGGAGATCAATGTTACATAGCCACACAATGATGTATTTATTATATCTAAATAATTTTAGAGCATTATCCAAAAACTAAATCATATCCAAAGATCATCTGGACCACACTATAAATAGTAGCAGCAATAATGATTTTCACCGTTAAACAATTTGTAGGGCCCACCGTAATGTTTATTTTACATCCAATCTTTTCATAAGGTTATAAACACTTGAATGAAGAGTAAAAACAAATTTCATATTGATCCAAAACTTCTGTGACCCCAAAAAGGATTTCAATGGTAGACGTTCAATCCTCTACTGGTTTTTGCAGTGTGGACCACTTGATAGTTAGATTTGTCTTATTCTTCATCTCAAGCCTTAAGGCAAGCTCCCTAAATGGATGTACAATCTGGATATAACACATACCCCGTGATAAGACTCACAGAACTCTCTCTCATAGTCACTCCCTTGTATAAAATGCATTCGGTCCCTAACACAAAGCTCATGTTTATCCCACTCAATTTCATATTTGCCTCGCTAAATTTCTAGTTTGCCCTGCTGAATTTCGTGTTTACCCCGCTCAAATTCATGTTTGCCCCACTGTCACGCCCCAGACTCGATAACCGGACTCACAAGGAACCCGATGGTCGGTTCTGGCAGCAACAGCCTCCATAGTACCCCATTATCGGCTCCTGAGGCAGGTTCCGATCCTGGGATCCTTCAAGGAGGATTTTCATAATAATATAATTATTTTCAATACGAGCATACCCAAGATCACAGTAAGTAAATCTGAGAATAATAAAGGTACACATCACAAAATTCACTGTGAATTTGAACTTTTACAAGTTTCCATAAGGTCCAAAAGGACATACATAAGATAACAAATGAAAGAAGGAAGGGGATCTTCAACATTGGGTCCTCGGCTTGCACATATATCCAAACTCCGCTACGAAGACGCCAACTTACAATCTCTTGCACGCATCAATCGTGCATAAGCTTATAGAAAGATTAGAGGGTGGTGAAAATATGTGACAATGGTGCTCAGAAGAAGATAAAGAATGCAAAAGGGAGTCATGATCAATACTAATACCACTAGCCTTACTAAGACGATCATGAACACAAGAAGCTACACCAAGGCAATATGATAATGTAGGAAGCCATACCAAGGCTATATAGTGTAATGAGTACCGGGCGTTATGCCAAGGCGATGCATTATGAGGCTTACACAGCTGATGCAAATGTAATGCGAAGTAATGTCAGTGCTCACATCCAATCCACATATCAAGTACATTTTCATCATGAGAAAATCACCAAGGTCCATTACACTGCTGGATGACTGCCGCTCTACAGACCCCACACAGTCAAATGAGCGTAAGAGACCTCACTACCCGCCTGTGGACAGCCAATCACCAGCAAGGCCTGAAAGTAGTGATCTCATTCATGAGCTGGTCAAACTCAACCTAGCAATGCCCTCTTACATCAGGTGAGTAAGGCCACACCCCTATCCAACCGACTACACGACAGTGGGAGTCGCGGCCTAATGGTATAAGGCCCTCATGCGCTCATATATTCCATCCGGTCACGGCGCTGGAACAGATCTTTGGTACCATGAAAGTTTTAAAAATTTCACCCATGGGCATCCTATGCATCCGGTATGCTCGAGTAATATTTCTAGTGTCCAAACATGGTCATCTATAATGTATCTGTGGAGGCTACAACCCTAATGAAGCAAGGGCGATAATGCTCATATGCTATGCAATTCCAGATGTATGAATCACACAATCAACCATGCATCAATCTCAAGCATCCAACGTGCTCAAGAGGAGATACCACGTCCCTCGGGAAAAGTATCATGCAATGCCCAGTGACACAATATGACCACACACACGTAGTGTCAACCAAGCATACAGTGATGTACATGGCCCATGAAGATGGGTCTAGACGCATTATGCAGTGATATACAAAGTAGTACACTCCTCCTATCCAAAAAGGGACCAAGACTAAGTATTTAGACAATATCCATAAGGAATCTCACTTTTAGTGGAGGCTCATGTACCTGGGATAACCCACAAGACTAAGTATACAAACTATGGGTCTAAACGATATAGAAATGAGCCTAACAAGAGTCTAAGATGACCATCCAATCACTCTTAAATACAACCGGGCTTAGTGGGGTCCATCATGGGGATATTTAACCATCATTCCCCAAAAAGGCATATCAACCATGAATGATGTGGATAGAAAGCTCAAGGCCTATATTTAAGATAAAAATAAAGGTAACCATCGACATATATATTACTCATAATAGGCCATAAAAAGATAAAATACCACTTTAAACAACATGGGCCCCAAGAGGAGAATTAAGGCCCGAGACTCAATTCCCAATGGCCATAGAATTCATGCATTGAGTTGGACGTGGTGGGCAACCCACATATACAATATATGATTAAATAAGTTTAAGTTTGGATGAAATGGGCCCAACTACATCAACCCAATATCTTAACAATTTAAGTGAGCAAACAAGGGTCATATACTATCATTGTCTTAGCCCACAAGTCCATCAAAATGGTAAAAGTTGGCCCAATATATAGTTGGGCCAAGCTGGGACGACTCTGCCCACTCTGGGCCCACTGGATGTCCCATAATTATAATCTTAAGATGAGGTCCTCATAAGATCACTAAAAGTGACCCAAAAAAATACACTAATTAAGCTCAAGGATTATAAGAAAATATGAGCATGTAATACTTACACAAGTTCTCAATATGGTGGGCCCCACAACCTAATAAAGTTTTGACCATAAAATTGTACGTTTAAGGCCCTTTGATAAAATTTTGGCCCGTTTGACTTCTTGGATCTGGTAAGATCCAGAAATTAACTAACTATGTGAAAATAATCTCATGAAGGTCAACTATACTCACTAGGAGACCCCACCAGATGGAGAGTACGTATATATCATGAAAAGATAAAGTGAGCCTGTAACTGGATTGTTAGTCTAGCAGTAACCCAAGGCAGAGAGTGCATCCATAATTGGGCGATCCAAGGCTTGGATAGCCTGAACCAAACATGCGTTAAGGTAGGTTCCACATACATACACATTGAGCCTTAAACAAATGGCTTAAGGTCTATGGTGACCCTTTAACCATTCATAGAGAAACCCATGGGCCTACCTTAAGATCACCCAGGAGGACATTCAACCTCAACTGACTTTCAAGAGATAGCTCACTACTACTCATATAATATAAGGTGTAAAGCCCACACAATGCATAGCTTAAATGGGCCATACACCAAGCCCAACTTATAGGCCAGATAGTGGACCCTCAAGTAAGGTTTGGGCCCAACCACAAAGGTCATAATTCCACATATTGTGGTGGGCTTCATGGGGCAGTCCAGTAATTCATTTACATGGGCAAGTTTTACATTCAACACAAGTGAGTTGGGCCTCACTTTTGGCCCAAGTACAGGGTCAATTTAGTGGGCAGCCAAGAGCCCAACTTCTTGCATATTATTGCCCTTAAGCCCATCATAATAGATGGGAGAGTATAGCCCGAAGATCAATGAGCCTATCCAAAAGAACTGAGTCCAAAAGGCCTAATCATTACCAGTAAAGGGGTGGCCATGCATATACTATATTACATAATGGGCCTTAAGAAAATGACCCAAAATAAAAGTCATCCAATTCATACATTATGGTGGACTTGAGGTCAACCCATACGCCTAAGAATACACATGGGTAAGGCCTATACTGACAATGTGGGCCTTGCCACATCAGCCCAAATACTTAGTAAGGCCCTCCATAATATACATTTATGTGGGCCTTGCAAGTCAGCCCACAATTAAGCATTTTATGAGAGCATCAAGGCTAATAAATATACATGATCAGCTTGTAAACGGCTCATTGGGCCCATAAAATAATAAGGTCAGCCCCTGCATAGTCTCGGGCTCAAGGAATAGGTTTTCAGGCCAAATGTCCCGTAAAACTACCAAAAATCTGGTTAAGGCTAGCCCATATTATCACCTCAAAGATGGGCCTTAAGAGGCACTAATTACACAAAAAAAGTCTTAGGAAGGAAAGTAAGGAGTGTGTGCAACACTCTCTCAAATTTGGTGTGCTACAATAGTTCTTAAACAACCAATCATGCAGCAAATTTTGGGCCCCTTGCTGGAATTCTAGCCCACCTATTTCCTGGGCCTGCTGGAGTCCAGAAATTTATTTAATTTAGATGGGTTACTGACCCATGGTGATTCACATATATCATAGTGGGCCCCACCAGATAAAAAAAGGAGATATACAACACTTACTTCAAGTAGGTCATGCCATTAGAATGTAGGCCCAGCAACCCAAGGTAGGGGCGTCCCATGGTAGTTAGTCTTACGGGCCTGGGTATATGGCCCAAAACTGATCCAAATTGCAGGCCACACCACGGTTGATACAGAGGCCCGATGGCTCTGAAAATTTGCAGGGTAGTCCTTCCATGGGTGGGACATACCCCTACAAAATTTTAGAATTTTTGGACATCTAAAAATATTTTAATTAATTTGAATAAAATAATCTGTCCAAAAAATCGGACTGGCCTGGACGTCCCAATCTGGTGGGCCAGTCCGGCCCTTTTCACGGTGTGCTCAGGGGTCCATTGGCCCCAAAAATTTGTAGGTTGGTCTTACCATAGGTATATCATACCCCCACAAAATTTTAAAATTTTTGGACATGGAAAAATATTTTAATTTATTTAAAGAAATCAATTTGTCCTGAAAATCGGAGTGATCTGGACACCACATTATAATGGGCCGGTCCAACCACCACCATGGTGTGTACAAGTGTCCATTAGCCCCAAAAATTGGTAGGTAGGTCCTAACATGGGTGGGCCACCTCTCTGTAAATTTTTAAAATTTTTAGACACCCAAAAGTATTTTAATAAATTTTGAAATTTCAACCTGTCTAGGGTGGAATGTTGCTGGAACAGTGCAGAAAATTCAGATTGTCCACCTCACTTGGACTACACCTTTGGGACCACAATGAATGTCAGATGGGGCTGAGATTTAGTATAGTTGTAGGTGAGTCATGAGGCTATAAAAATCACATATTAGTTTATTTCAATATTCCCACCAAAGATCCAAAAATCAGGCCCAAAAATCTGTCCAGGCATATTTGGACAGCAGCATGTTGCTGTCCAAACCACCCCAAAAGATAATTAAAAGGGAAATAAATCACCATTTTCTCAGGGTGGGGTCCACCTAGATGGGTCACACAACTCTCAGACCCAAGCCCCTTCTAAAATAATCCATAAAATCAAGTCCAAAGGCTGTCCAAAACATGCTAATAATATGGGGCAACAAGGTGGGCCTGGATGTCTAACCACTTGGGCCTAGTTACATGGCACATCAAGTGGGCCACACATACATCAGATTTAATATAAAGACAGGAAAGAAAAGATGGAGAAGAAACACAACCTGGCCATGCGGTAGGGCCTCGCCACTAATGGGCCCTCTCAATAATGAATCATACCCATGCAACTATATTGATTGTACATGCAACATAAAATCACTACATGTATGATCTATAATTGATATGGATGGTTGGGATGCCATCCCAACATGATCCTTAAGGTCTAGATGACCTTGATATGGAGTGGATCATTAAATACATTATGACGGGGTCCATGGAGAATGGCTCCATCATGGATCATGACATGCGTGTAGGATGGGCCAAAGGGCCACATCCATGGGATCAAATGGGATCCCTACCATAGATTGGTGAGTCCCATGTGATTTATCCATGAAGAAATAATGAGATTAAAGAAAAAAAAGAATTCAGCAAAAGAACAGTCACTCACCTAAGATATCTATCAAAACTCCACTATAAGCTTCTAATGGTCTAAGGAAACAAGATGAAGGGTTGAGATAGGTTTTCAATGGAGGGATTGAGGGGAAAAAAAGAAGAGAAAGGGTTGAAGAAGAGGGAAAAAGGGGCTGAATTATTTTTTTTTGCAAGAGAGAATGAAGGAAAGAAGATGGGAAGAAATGAGAAGGAAGTTGCTAGGATAAAGGGTTTTTATGAAAACAATCATGAAATTACTAGAAACTAAAAGTAATGATGGCTCTTCTCTTATTGAGAAGAGGAAATTTCAGATTTTTCTAGCCTAGGATAGAGAAAAAGGCATGATTGTCATGGGAGAGAGGGAAAAGTGGTAGCCTAGAGAAGAGAACTCATCATAAGATGCTAGCTATGGGTCTATGGCTTAGGCTAGCTAGACTAGCAAGGTAATTATGAAACATAAAATGATGTCATGTATGGGAAAATGTGCAACTCATGGTGGGGTCCACCAATCATGCAACCAACGGCCCAAATAATGCGCGGCCTACAACTTTTGATGGACATGTCGAATTTATGCACAAGACACGGCGTTGGAACCACGGCGGTGATGCGGTCGTAGTGGCATAGGTCTCGGGTCAATCTGAGTCGGGTCTATGTGACCGAACTCAAGGATGACCGCAAAAACTATCGAAGGGTCATGGGTTGTCGAAATTCGACCGATAGGACCGCGGGACCAAAATAAAGAAATGCATACTTACATACGCACACATGTGAACTCGGGTCGGGTCTCACACCCTCTGAAATTCATGTTTGCTCCGCTGAATTTTTAGTTTGTCCCTCTTAATTTCATGTTTGCCCCGCTCAATTTTGCGCTGGCTTCGCTCAATTTCATGTTTACCCCACTCAATTTCTAGTTTGCCCCGCTGATTTTCAACCATCGACCTGATGAAATCTTGAAAAATGACCAGGTTGGTTAGCTAAAGTAGCTTCTCCTATCCAAAAATCATATGGTTACATCAAGTAACTAATTTTAGTTTAGAAGATATTCTTGTTAAATAAATAAAGAAATAAATGAAAAAAAAAAGAGAGAAAATTTTTTATATGCTTATATATACGTATTTATATAAATGTATTAACGAAAATTGTAGGTAGAATAAAGTTCTCCATGTAAAAAAATAAAAAAAAAAAAATAAAAATAAAAAATTTGCTTGGGCTAGTTATGGTTACGGTTATAATCCGTAGCAATAGGGAAACTTTGCTTTCCCCAATCACATTTCTTTTGTGGGTCCCATCATGAGATCTGTGTTATATCCAAACCGCCCATCTATTTGGCGAGCTCATATTAGGCTTTAGACAAAAAATAAGATAGATCTAGTTATTAAGTAGACCACACTCTAAAAGGCAATGGGGAGTTGAACGTCTACCATTAAAACCCTTTTAGGGGTTATAGAAGTTTTGGATCATTATGAAATTTGTTTTTCCTCTCCATCCATGTCTTTGTGACCCTACGAATGAACTTAGATGGGTAGGATTTCTCACAAACATCACAATGGGCCCCCAAAAAGTTTTATGCCCCCAAATACTTTTTAATGGTCAACACTCATTCAACACTGTTTCCTATAATATGGTACACTTGAGATTTGGATATACCTCATTTTTGGTCTCATACCATAAAATGATGTGGAAAAATATATGGACAGCATGGATGAAAATCATACATCATGGTGGGCCCCACGGACCACTGACCATTCATCATTGGCAGGTGGCAGGGGAGTACCCAATCCATTTATGCGAAAGAGGGGTATTTTCGTCATCAAATTCGTTGTCCGTACGAGCAAGTCTAAGTTCTCAAACGAAGTTTGTAATGCTTCATAAAACCTGCTGGATAAAAGGCTGGGTCTACAGTCCCACATTTCTCTTTGTTCGGAAACGGATTGGCTACCCCTATGGTCAGTGCTTTGTGGGCCCCATCGTGATGTATATATTTCATCCATGCCGTTCATCTATTTTTATAGATCATTTTACAGAATGAGACCAAAATTGAGGTATATCCCAATCTCAAGTGGACCATATTACAGGAAACAGTGTTGAATGAGCATCGACCATTAAAAACATTTTGAGGGCCATAAAAGTTTTGGATCAAGCTGATTTTTGTTTTTTACATTCAAATGGGCTTGTATGACCTAATCAACATATTGGATGTCAAATAAACAGTAGAGTGGGCCTTAGGAGGATTTTAACGGTGGATATCCAATCGCTATTGTTTTCATGTGGTGTGATCCTCACGAGATTTATATCCTTCTCATTTTTTAGATCAAGCAGTAAAATGATCTATAAAAATGAATGAACGAAATGGATGAAACACAAATATCATGGTTGGGTCCACTGAGCACCGACCACCAGCCACGGGGCTGGTGCGGAGTAGCCGGTCCGTTCCCCATTTGTTCAAGAGTTGTTCAAGGACTCTTTACGCCACTTGTCACAGACGCGGCTTCGGTTGGTGGATCCCAGCTGTGCCCACCGTGATGTGTAGAGCTGGGTATTGGTCCTGTTCTGATCAGATTATGTTTAACTCGACCAAATCTGAAATTCCACATGCTTGACCCGAATCCGATCCAATCTATGCCCGGATCTGGGCCACATGATTCGAACAGATCCGATGCAGGGTTTCTGTGACTCGAACAGTGTCTGACTCGGTTAGGAAAACCGAGTCTAATCCGGTTGGGTAGAATTCGGATATATAAATTTAATTAAATTGTTTCATGTGGTGTGGTCTACTTTAACATTTAATATACTTACTTTTTGTACTCAATGACTAAAATAATATGTAAAAATTGATGAACGGGTTAGATAAAACATACACATCAAGGGGCCTCACATGGCTATGGAAAAAGCTTTCAATCAACCGTGTACAACGTTTTTATTGAATCGAATCTTTAATGTGCAGAGCACGAAATCAAACAACTTGCCTTTAACGCAAGCAGAGCTCTGCAGGGAGATTTTTTAATCCAAGTGAGCAAGGCCTATAGATCTAATCATAGGGTATGTGTTATATCAAAACTGTTCATCTATTTTCCAAGCTTATCTTAAGGTTTGAACGAAAAATAAGATGGATCTAACTATCGAGTGGACCACACGAATGGTTTAATAGTGAAAATCATTATATGCTGCTATTTGTGGTGTGGGCCACACGATGTTTGAATATTATATATTTTTGGAATAATACTCTATAATTATCTCTAAAAGTATATGAACGGTGTAGATATGATAAATACATCACTGTGGGGCCCATAACTTTGATCTCCTTTGAACCGTACGTACAACATGGAGCTCGAGGAGCGCCTGCAGCTCGAGAGGGCAGACATAGTACAACTGTACTCTGTACTGGAAGTCTGGAAACGGACTGGCTACTCCCCTTGCCACCGAACGTCCGTGCTCAGGGGGCCCCACCATGATGTATGTGTTTCATCCATGCCCTCCATCTATTTTTATAGATCATTTTAAGTCATTAGGAAAAAAAATGAAGTATATTGAAATCTCAAGTGGACCACATTATAGAAAACAATGTTAAATGAATTTTGACCATTAAAAACGTTATGTAGGCCATAAAAGTTTTCATGCATTGTGGGCCCCAGTGGCATTCATGCATTGTGGGCCCCAGTGGCATTCATGCATTGTATCCACCCCGTCCATCTCTTTTGAAACATAATTTTAAGGCATTATCCCAAAAATGGAGTATATCCAAACCTCAAATGGACCGCACCACCGGAAACAGTGTGAACGTCTACCATTGAAAAATTCTTGGTGACAACATGGGATTTAGATCAAGCTGATATTTGTGTTTTCCCTTCATCCATGTCTTTCTGATCTTATGAACAGGTTGGATGACAAATAAACATCATTAAGGACCTTAGAAAATTTTCAACGGTTGAAATCAATACTTCCACCTTTTCCAGTGGTATGGTCCACTTGAGCTTTGTATATGCATCAATTTCGGGTTGAACCCATAAAATGATCTGGAAAAATGAATGGACGGTGTGGATGAACTACACGCATTCATGGTGGGCCCAACTGAGTTTACTCAGTGCGATAAGAGCGTAGTAACTCAGTGCGCTCCAAGAAGTACCACCTAATATAGGTTATATAACTCACCCAACTATACATACCTGCTCTAAGTACGTGTCGCTCGAAGACAAGCGCTGACGCTCCTTGAGCTCTGAGTTGTACCAACGGTCCAAAGGAGATCAAAGTTACATGGCCCCACAATGATGTATTTATCATATCTATACCGTTCATCTAGTTTTAGAGATCATTTTAGAGCATTATCCGAAAAAATAAATCAGAACCAAAGATCATCTAGACCACACCATAAATTGTAGCGGTGGACCACATATAAATTACAGCAGAGATGATGATTTTCACCGTTAAGCAATTTGTAGGGCCACCATAATATTTATTTTCCATCCAATCTGATCCGTTCTTAAGGTCACAAAGACCTGAATGAAGTGGAAAAACAAATTTCATGTTAATCCAAAACTTCTGTGAACCCAAAAAGGGTTTCAATGGTAGACATTCAATACCCCGCTGCTTTCCGTGGTGTGATCCACTTAATGGTTAGATCTATTTTATTTTTGTCCCAACCCTTAATATGATATGGCCAAATAGATGGATGGTTTGGATATAGCACATACCTCGTAATTAGAGCCACAGAACTTGTTAATATTACACTAGCCAATCTGCTTCCGTCTATGAGTCTGGCTGTCAAGACGACGCCTGTAAACGCAGTATGCTGACCTTCTTCCATCCTACCAGTCTCTTCCTCTTTCTCTCTTCAGTCCACCACTATCCAACATATCTCGGTGTATATTTCTCTTATAGAGAAGTCTCCAAAATCTAACGGCAGAAAGAGGTATTTGATCTACCGCATATCTAACTAATCTTCTACTCACCTTCATCTTCAACGGAAAGGGGGAGACAGGTATAAAGAGAGAGAGACAAATATAAAGAGAGGTAGAGAGAGAGAGTTGGGGGTTAAAGTGTATGTTGGGTGGGTTTTTTTTGGAGCCAAACGAAAAGCCAAAATACAAGGATATTTTCTAAAATAAAGGGATATTTACATCCCGGGTCGGGTCGGGTCGAATCCTTTTGGTCTGAATTTTCAGATCGGTTTTGTCCGGATACACCATTATCCAAACCTGATCCAAAAAACGATCGGATATGGATGGACAGACTCGATCAGGCCGATCTAGACCGTCGGTTCTGTTCAGAACGGTACCGAGTCGGGTCGGATCGGGTCAGATCCGCCGGATCAAGTCCAAAATGCCCACCTATAGTGATGTATGATCCCTGACTGTGAGGCCCTCAATGATGTATCTATCTTATATCCACGCCATCCGTCCATTTAGATAGCTTATTTTATGGCATGAAGCTTATCTTACGGCATGAACCAAAAATGAAGTATATCCAAATCTCCAGTGGACCACACCACAAAAGAATAATGATTAAACGGTCACCATCAAAAGCTTCTCGATGACCCCAAAGTTTAGAATCAATTGGATATTTACATGGTGCCTTCGTCGAAGTCTGGGTGACCTTATCAATTGGTTGGATGTCAAATAAACATCCAGTAGTCAAGGATCCTTGCCCTTGCTCTGTTGGTAGACTCTTGGGAGTTTCATAGGTGGTGAAAGCCCTCTACGGCGTTGAGTGGGGGTGTGTGTGCGTGTGGAAACAAATAAAAATAAAAATCATTCCAGTAGCCCTAGAAAGTTTTGATGGCGGGCATTTAATAACCACATTTTCTTGCAGTGTGGTCCACATGAGATTTGGATCTTTTTAATTTTTGATATCATACCTTTTAAGCCGTCAAAATAGATTAACGGCGTAGATATAAGGCATATATCATAGTGTCACCCACAGTGAGGGATCCACCCACCCGGATCCTGGTAGCTGCAGTGGCATCCACTTAATCATCGCCCCTGGCTACTCGTAGATTCAAAATTCGAGTGGCTATATCACATGAAATAGTTGGATTCGACTGACTTCCGTTCAAACCTTCATGGGCCATCTAGTCCATTAATAAGTCAATTCTCACCTAGATTGACAAAAACACAAATATCCACCGTCTATGATTATAAACCCCTCTCCTCTTTCTTGGGTTAGTGTAAGTACCTTGCCTAAGGCAATTGGTTGGGCTGCTGGACCGACCTTAAAGTACCAAGTAGGGCCACTAAACTTGGCCCCCAAATCTAAGGCCATGGCTTGAAATCTAGGCTGGTTTTTAGGCAAGCTGGTTTGGGGCCAATCATGAATTACTGGCTCACTGGGCCCATTCCCGGCCTGCTGTGTACTATGCATTCCATGGGTATTAGTAACTTAGCCTAAGATATACGGACGTGGATTAGGACTTTCTAACCAGGGTAGTGCTGTGGGCTGGCCTACTATGATTTATCTGTTAATCTACGCGGTTCATCCCTTCTCTCATATCTTTTTAAGGTATGTGCACAAATAAGAGGCAGATCCAATGCTGCAGTGAAACACACTACATATGACTCTTGCATTTCATGCTTTGTGTATTTAATGCAACCAAGTTTGTTATTTGGTGTGGCCCATTTGAGTGTTGGATCGATCTCATTTTTTTTGTACATGCCTTCAAATGATCTGAGAGAAGAGATGGATGTCGTAGATAAATAGATAAATCATAGTTGGCTTGCCCACAGAACTACCCGTACGTAGCAGGGTAGGACGCAATCCGCGTCCAAGATATGCGTACCAGTGTATAGAAAAACAAGAGGAATTTGATGCTTGAGCAGTGTGGTGAACGACATATATGCATAAATTTTCCAATTTGCAGACCCCATTATATGTCAGTGTATTTTATTGATGGATGTATTTAAGTTAGTACACATGGTGGATGCTTAGGTGGGGCATGTGCTTAGCTCGTGAATATCTTAATTGACACAATTGTGTTGTACATAATGAATAAGAACAGTTGAATAAATATCCATCTTATGAAATAAACTTCGGATATTGGTCATTTATACATCTATTAACAAGTTTGCTACCTTACATATAAGACTTATTATTCGTGTAATTTGTGATTCTCATTTTGGTTAAACAGTTGAAGAAGCCTTTACTCGAGAAGGTGATCTCGACTAATGAATATAGCTTATTATAGTGTTTTTCAGTGGTGGTATATAATTAGCTTATGCACTAACGAAAATCTTTATATTAGAACTCTTTTTCTATCTTTTCTTTTTGCCAAATCCTTAATTACGAGTTAATTATGTTGTAATAGATGTCTTAAATCGATTTTGTTGTTGTGCTTGTCGATGGCATCGACGGACTGTTCGATGTCACCTTTGATGACATCAAACGGTGATCGATCCCATCAAGATTTTTCGAAATTTCTCCAGTTGGTCACTGACTTATATGGGCATTTTTTTCGATGCCATTGTTGAGAATCAAATACTGCATATTAGACCCCATTTATTACCTGGATTTACGTACATAATGCCGTTTAATGGCCCGTTTTTCCGTGTTTGTGATACAGGGTATAGTTGAAAGCATGAACTGCAAAAAGTTGCTAAAAGTATGAATTTAACACTCTGTTGATGCCACAGGCAAGGGACACACTCCAAGGGACCAAGATTGACAAATATACACGGTCAGAAATCCGAGAAAAGTAAGAAATTAAAGCTCAAATAGCCTGAAGGACATCCAGAACGCAAGATCACGGGGTTCCCAATATCGGTTCGACTCAAAACTTCATACATTGCCTGAAGACCATAAATTAACCGTACACGACAAAAATCATCCATTGGATCGATGTAGAAGTGGCCAAACAGACAAATCAGCTCATGAATCTACAATCTGCGGCCCACCTGATATCTGGAACTGCCTCAATTTTATTCCCAACAGCTAAAATGATATGTCAAAATGAATGGATGGTTTGGATTTCTGAGAAACATCACAGTGGGCCCTGTATATACACGTGTGTATACATAATGCACACGTAGCCGCCGTGCACGAAAAAAACCAAAAACGGGTCAGCATACGCTGACCCGTCTTCCTCTCCCAGCTGCGAAAGAATGGACAGCGTTTACGCTGTCCGTCCGTCGGTTCTGCTTAGTGGGCCCCATGAAGTGTTCAAAAGAATGATCCGGACCGTTGATTCACTTCAGAGGGGGAGTCTTGATCTTGCCTAGGTGTCCTTTGCACACCATGAATATGATTGAAAAATTCTAGCCGTTGAACGTGGAATGAACGGTGGAAGAAAATATTCAAGGGACCACATCAAAATTCGAAGAAAATTAACCTGTCCTGAGCGGTTTTTCGAGGATAACATAATGGACGGGGTGGATTCCCCGTCTGACATTGATATTGGGCCCCACCATCGGTCACAGTGCGGTGCGGAAGCTCTCTGTTTCGCAACAGAGAGTTGCGGTCAGCGCTTGTGGGCCACTATCATTTATCAAAAGTCCAATCAGGACCGTCCATTAGCTCCACGAGGTATCTATTACCACTGCCTAGGTGGCAGAATTTCAGAAAATATTATAGCATGGTTTTTCAACCGTTCACACGCCATACGGACGGTAGTGAGAGAAATCTGTGGGTCGCACTCTATTCAATCAAAAATCGTCCATTTCCGATTGGTTTTTCGAGGGGAATTTAATGGGCGGAGTGGATCTCCCGTCCGATTTTGATCATGGACTCCACCGAGCAATCAGCGTCCGCAAGTTCTATTCAAAACGCAAGGGAGTTGCGTTTTTCTGCGTAACCCTTACGCATGATGCAGCGACCGACTTCTTGGGCCTATAAAAGAGAAGGAGAAACAGAGGGTGGAGGGCAGCCAAGAAAGGGGGGAGATCAGGAGGTGAAGGGCTCGGTCTTGGAAGAGAGATTCACGGCTGAGGTTGGGTTTGGACGTGGAGTGCAAGGCAGGGAAAGTTTTAAAATTCTATTTTAACTTCTTTTCTTTTAGTCTGAGATTCAGCCATCCATGTCTGGCTAAACCTCCTAGCTAGGGCTAGGAGGTGAAGCTTGTAGTGAGATGAGAGATTTGATTTTATTTAAATTTTAATGCATGAATTGACGTTGATTTTAGTTGATTATTATGGGAATATTTTTAGTTCTTAATGGTCTGTTGTGACTGAAATTACAATGGGTCTGCAATGCTTTGAATATTTCTATTTTCTTTTCATGTTTATGACGTCAGGACGTCCTGTTGTTCACCATAGTCTCCTGGGCATGGTTGGATGACGGTACCATTCCTAACTTTCATACATGTGATTGGGTGGTAATTAGTTTAATTCTGTTGTTTTCCATAGTCTTTTTGGGCATGGTTTGGTGATGGAATCCATTCTAATTCATCTTCCTTTCATCTCTTTGAAAACTAGATCAACGGCAGTTCAGTTAATTTCATGATTTTTGAAACAGGCGTAAGATCTCCCTGATCTATACAAGTGGATCCTCTGAATCCCTAGTTTCCCATCTCTGATTTCTCCTATAAATTTTAAATTAAAAGTTTACAATTATTCCTCAATTTATAATTCAATTCAGATTTCATCTCATTGTAGTTCTATTTTCAGTTAATTTTAGATAACGTACAAGTTTCAGTCCCTTGGGATTCGACCTCGGTCTTACCGATTTATTACTACATCACAACCCTGCACTTGGGGAGTGAACAGCCATCGAAGAGTGCTCAATTGCACATTCGATGACATGAACATGACTCAATGTAATCGATAATTTTTGAAAAATTGGGACTTTGTCTTTGGACAATTTGGGTGTTAATTCGATATTATCGACCCGACTTCGATGCCATCGAAGGATAAATTTTAATAACATCCAAGGGCATTCGATGACATCGAACTGTTTAATGAAGAGTTACGTATTTGCAGGATTTTATTTCTTATTTCAATTGTGCTTCCTTCAAATGCTATATATTAGAGTGCAATCAGAATTAAGAGGGTATTAAAGTATTCTAAGGGTTTCTAAATCGTCTTAGGGTTTCAAAGGGGTGTAACAATTGTGAGATTTAATTTTGCTTTTATAGTGATCATTTATCGCTTTGTACTGTGGTTTTTTCCCGCAAGGGTTTTTCTACGTTAAATCTTTGTGTACTTCTCCTTTTTGCTCGGTGCTTTTGGATTGTTATCCTAAATTTATCTTTGTGTGCTTCCGTGGATCCTACAACAAATTACATTTGTAACTCAAATGGAAACCAAGTATTTTCTAGTTCACAAAAGCTAAATCTCGTCTCAATCATCATTTGTCGAGACTCATTAGAGTAAGTTCGGTTGCTTGAACATGCCACTTAGTTTATGTTGTTATTCCTGTATAAGGGGAAGCATGCCAGATGTCTTCTTTATCTTGTTCTTTTATTGTCTTGAATCCGACAACCTCCATGTCAAGTGTTCTTTATTAAAATCATCCTCCTAAAAGAATTTGTCTCTTTGTTGTAATTTACATCTTCTCGTGGCGAGCACTCACCTCATTTTAGAAGTTGAGATATTTCAGTGCCTCATGGTCTGAGTATATAATGATTTCCTGATGTATTAGGTAATGCCTCCAATGTCATAGTGCTCGAGCCATTGCATAAAACTCGAGACTATACGCAATGCAGTATAATCAAAATCACGATACAAATTATACAATTTATATCATATCGCATGGTTGTACTATTTGAATTGTACACCTAAATAAATAATCATAAATAATCCTATGATTATTGTATGGATCATATCAAATAATATGATTATCATGTCAAATTGTACAATTATCGTAGACTACGTAAATGGGCCAACAATTAATTTATTAAAAAATTAATATTTAAAAATTTTCAATTATGATTTTTTTCTTATAAAACATGAAAAAAATGTACTGGTATTAAATCTACATTCATTTTTCTTTTGAGAAAGAGAAAGGAAATGAGATATTTTGAAAATTTTGATATTCAAAGACACGAATATAAAGAAATCAAGATATATTTTTATTCACTTAGTAAAATCAAATATCATTTTCTCTAATATGATTTCACATCCAACAAAGTACAAAAGAACATAATTATTAAAGAATTATTGAATATTTCTTAAAGCAGGGAGAAAAAAAAGAAGAAGAAGAAGAAGAAAGAAAGAAAGAAGATAATAAAAGAAAATTATAGGAATCTTATTATCATGATAAATATTTTATGTACATTTATCCAATTGATAACATCACAATGATTGCTTTTTAAGTATATGTTGATGGGAAATGGATGATTGATGAGTTTTCAATCTTTTATAATTTACTTTTATATATATATATATATATATATATATATATATATATATATAGAGAGAGAGAGAGAGAGAGAGAGAGAGAGAGAGAGAGAACTTATGATTTACAATTCGACACGATTGTACCGCCATTCGACTAGATCTTCATTATTGTATTATAATTATCCGACTTTGAGCAATCCTTCTAGTTGGGATCATGTTCCATTGTTTGGTCCTTGTTTGGTTACAAGGACAATTGTTCTTATTAGGTTAGGGGCAATTGGGCGGCAATTACTTATCATTAGTAAATTTTAGTATAAATACAATGAACTGATTATTATTATTTATTTATTTTTAAGAGATAACATAAACTTTATTATAAACCTGTCAAAAGTAGGAAAAAAATTAAGCAACAAAATAAATAATTAACAAAAAGGATCGGTCGGGATGGGTTTAACATATATAGCCTAGTTCAAAACCGGCACTTTGATTAAAGAGATAACCTCCTCCGTGCTCTCACTAATATTCCTAAAGCAAAGCCCATTTCTCAATCCATAAATGGACCATATAACTGCTATGATAAATAGCCTCCACTAAGCTCTCCCAGCTTTGCCACTCCCAAATCCATGTCAAGCCCATAAAAGGCCCTCTATTAACTTAAGCATTGATGCAGGGGTGGTCATAGTGAGGTCGATCCCCATCATCCTTGAACGATAAGCACCTTGAATTCACAGGGTTCTCATGAATCTATAAAAGAAGAATTTTGAATCCACGAGAGAAATAAAGGAAATTTGAGGAATAATATTAAAGTCCTTAACATAATCGAATTTGCATCCTTCAATAACCTTAAACAAACCCTAAGATGTAATTAGAAAAGACTCAAACAAATAAAAACTAAAACTAAAAAATGTACAAAATTGCATATTATGTTAATAATCATAAGAGCGCAAAAAATATCCAGAGACTAAATCCATAAAATCAATTTTCTCTCAATCGATTGACATGACTCGTCAATCCATCAAACTAAACAAAAAAAGTTTCCAATGAGTTTTTCATCTAGATTTGAATTTACATCGATCGATCGATCAATTGACTCGACCGGTCCGTACATCGATCGATCAATCAATTGACTCGATTGGTCTGCTCGATCGACCTTGTTTGCTTGATTGAACTATGCTAAAATTTGTTGATTTTCTTCTGGACTTCTTCCGGTCCATTTGTGATAGGCATGTGCTTGTTTTACGTCTTATATTAGATCCCCATCACTTGAGGAAAAAAAAAAAACTCATCATTGAGTTATTCTCTGGTTCCGGTTCATGATACCCATACAGATACGTCATTAAATGTTCTTGAGATCCCCACATCGTCAGGAAAATAAAAAATATAAGCATTGTCATTGATCCTGCGAAGGATAAGTACTAGTCTGATCTTCTTATTCATCAGCTTGTTGTATGTTTGGGTTGCGTAGTTGAACTATAACGTTGTCACCCACATTAAACACTTTCAGATGTCGATATGTGTTAGTCATTTCCTTGTACTTATTGTTGGATGCCTTTAACTATGCATGTACATCAGCGTGCACACTTACAATTCGGTCTGTCATGTGTTCTGCAACAACGCTCACGCCTGGTAGCTTGGGCAATGAAACCAAATCAAGAGTATGTTTAGGCACTCGTCGATACACAAGTTCAAACGGGACTTGCTGGTGGAATGGTTATGCATACTGTTGAATGCAAATTCCGCTTGAGCCAAGGCAATATCACGTTGTTTGGGCTTATCACATGACATGCATCGTATAAGGTTCCCAAGTGTACGATTTACCATCTTAGTTTGCCCCATATGCATTGCGGATGATACGCATTGTTAAACTGTAACTTGGTATCAAATCGCCTTTACAAAGTCCTCCAAAAGTGACTGATAAACATAGTATCACGACATGAGGTGATACATTTTGGGATTCCATGTAGTTGAACAACCTCTCGTAAGAACAAATTTGTAATATGTGTAGCATTGAGAGTAATATTACACGGTATGAAATGAGTCATCCTAGAAAATCTGTCAATCACGACAAATACAGTCCATTCCATGCTGGGTCTGCGGGAGACCTAGAACGAATTTCATAGATAAATCCTCCCAGGGGCCATTGGGAACAGGCAATGGAGTGTATAGGCCTGTGTTCTATAATCGCCCCTTGGATGCTTGACATGTATGGAATTATTGCATCAGTTTTTATACATCCTGTTTCAACTGTGGCCAATAGTAACGTTTATCTAAAAAAGTGATTGTCATGTCTCACCCGTCCAGCTTCATAGGGGCGAGTATATTTTTTCGGCCATCATTTACAATAATATATACATTATTTTATCCTCTATGAGCGGCACCACGATATGATTGCCACGTCTGACCGAGTAATATATGACAGGCCTCCATGCCAACAACGTCGTAAACTACTTATTCATTAATGTTTACCAATTGAAAGAGATAATGCATTGTTCAGTTACATTTGTCACACTGACCTTCTTAATCTAACTAATCGTGTATAAGGAGTGATGTCTTTCCGTTTTCAACTGCAACTTCTCCACCATGACCTTGGAGATAATGTGTCTCGTTGCTCTTATTGTTTATGAACACATCACGAACTTTTTAATTCATCACACACCTTGTTCGAAAGATGTTATGTTATTGCAGGTGTACCATCTTCTCAGAAAAATACAATATCTGTCTCACTATTAGGGACTCATCGTGATATTGTGGAACCCAATACGCTTCATCCAATTCATTCTCCATAGTATGATCCACTTCATCAACATTCGGGTCTTCCTTTGTGTTTTCAACGCTTCAATGATTAATGACGAGATTTGTAACAGCCTACGCCATATTGTATGATATTGTCCGCTCTGGGCACATCCCGCATGGTTTTGTTATCGGGGTTGCTCCCAAAAGGCCTCATACAGTATAGGATGACAACTTTACATATAACCACCATTACTTCAAGCAATTCTTCTGATGTGAGATAAATTATGCTACAGTCAACTGCAATAGTAGCTCGTTCAGCGTGGTAGCTCGCCCAAGCCCTCAGGCCCCGTCCACATCGCACCCACTCATATTGAAGCAATAACCGGTGCGTCACATTATCCCCCACCGAGGGCAGGGCCGTCCCCGTCTTTGATACCATTTGTAACAGCCCACGCCCACACTGTATGATATTGTCTGCTCTTAGCATAGCTCACACGATTTTATTCTTACGGTTGCCCCCAAAAGGCCTCATAAAGTATAGGACGACAACTCCATATATAACTACCATTACTTCAGACAACTTTTTCGATGTGGGATAAATTACGCTACAGTCAACTGCAATAGTAGCTCACCCAACGCAGTAGCTCACCTAGCCCACATCACGCCCACCCACATTAAAGCAGTGACCAGGCCGTCACAAGATTAGCCACTTAGTTGTTGAGGACAGGTATTTGATAGGTGACCCAGTTAGCCACATCGATAACAATGGTCTGGCCTTCGTCGACCATAGGAGTTTGGGATCCTGCTTGGATCGACAACAGTGGTCACAACCCTTTGAGAGTCTCACTTGCCCGCATCCAACTATCGATTCATAGGCATTAGAGGTTGAGAGCGTCCCCTACAGGTTCTTTTCCCTTGGCCCGTGGTGCTCCTTGCGAAGGACCTGCAGTGGCTACCCTATTAGCAGGGTAGGCCCAGTGTGTTGGATTGCTCAAGCTGCGCCTCCGCTCGGGTGGCTAGTTTGATTGCATCATTTATAGTCTAAATGATTTACATTTGAACCCAATCCTGAATCGCAATATGCAACCCGCCATTGAATCGGGCGACTTGTTGCAATTTAGTATCGACTAAATCGTTCAACGTCATCAAATGTATAACTCTTTTGCATAATATCTCGCCATTCGACTACCTGCCAACAATTTTGGTATTGTTGAAAAAATACCTGATCATAGTCATTGGGAGGAATCGCACGTGCATTAGTTGTTTCATCCGCTGCCACGTGTGGATTGATGCATTCACCTGTCTCGTCTGTGCGAGCTAAAGTTGTTTCCATCAAGCTGAAGCATCACCCTTCAACCTGTAAGCCACCAATTTAATCATCTTCTCTTTAGGAATTTTCGTGTAGTTGAAGAAACGATCAACTTTAAGCAGCCAATCAAGAAAGTCCTTGATGTGGAATTTGAAAGTGCACCTACAAGTGCCCTGGTTTGTCAATTACGGTGTAAGTTGAGTCAGTCGGACAACAACGCCTAAAAGGAAGATCAATTCAAGTGTCTGCCTCAACTGGATATGTGGAAGCTCGCCATAGGTAAATCATATCCTCACATCCCAGTCCCAAAACACCAGGTGATTAAAACCCTTAAAACTAAGTAGAACACCTCAGAGTTTTATTGTAAGAAAACTTGTTACAAAACAGGAAAATCTTCAAGTTTTCTTACCCTGTCGATTATATCAATTCACCTTTCGATATGATCGACCTGCTCTGTCGATGTCCTTAGCATATCAATCAATACAATCAAGTGAGGACAAAAAGCATCCAGCAACCAGAGATTCATCTGGACGATTTATCAATATATCGAAGTTTCAATCGATATCATCGATATTCAAATATCGATCCCATCGAAAGTGGATCGATAATATCGACAGACAGTTTTTCGGTGCCCCTGTTTTTTCAAAGAAAACTATTATAAGCTTCGATATATCGATGACTGTCCGATTTAATCTGAATTTAAATATCGATCATATCGGAAGTCATTCGATCATATCGACAGTGGGCGCATGTTTCCTCCAGCAAATATTTCAAGGTGCTTCAAACGTTGATCGGGGGCCATTCGATGAAATCGATATTCTTATGTCGATGCCATCGAGTCCTGGTCGATTGGATCGAGTCTAGCACAAACTAACCAGCGTGCTTATAGGTAAATCTATATGATTTATCGATCTTATCGACAGGGTCTCAATATCATCGACATTCAAATTTCGATGACATTGGCTGTTCCCCGATCATATCTTTAGAACCTAAAATTCTTCAAGGCTTGTCTCTTTTATTTTCACTTGTCGATAGATCGATCCTTCTATCGATGGAATCGGAGTTCAAAATTCAGTAACATCGATGGTGTCTCGATCCAATCGACCAGTTGGCAAAAGATTTCCAAAAGTGAAAATGACATTTGAGTTTGTATCATCGAGAGGTCAGTCGATGCTATCGGGAATATACGCTCGATGATATCGACCCTGCTCGATGATATCGAACTCTGTAAAAAATGTGACCGTTTTATATCCGTTGGAACCTTTTGCCTATATATAGAGATGTTAGTCTTTATTGCTGGTAGAGAAAGAAGAGAGTGCTTCTGAGTATTTTAAACTTCATATCATTTATCTTAAGCCCTTTTTCTCAGGGAGTTCATCCTCCAATCCACCCTCATCATTGATTTCAATAGAGTAGATTGAGGAATGAACTTCCGCATTCAAGGATCCTCTACCTACTACCTTAATGACAAATCATTAAGCTAGGATGCCTTGAATGCATAAATGATTGAAATCACTCTATCTTCTAAATAGGAAAATCTTTAAAGAGTGGAATTTCATCATAACCTTGACCCGACCTGAAGTGTAGTATTGGTACATCTTTTGTGTTGTGGATTAAGGGAGCTGAAGACTCTTCATTAACAAGAAGGAGATCTTCATCACTGTGCTAAAAGGGACTCATCAACTTATTTTTAAGTATCTAGAGTCTAGAAGACACTTGTGATCATTCTTTTCTAGGATTGGGTCTTAAGTTTTGCTCACCCTTTGAAGTCCTCAAAGGAGGCCTCCGATGAGAGTGTACGTGTGGGTGCGTTGTGTGGACCCTTGCTCTGTGTGAGCATAAACATCTGGTTAGGAGTGAACTAGTAAAACTCTGGATTATGAGGTGAACTGTAACATCCCGAATTTTTGCCAACCTGGGGTTAGACGTCTTTAGGCAATGGGTCAACCATATCACTCTCATAACTCAATTCCAAAGTCAAAGAAATCATTTAGAACGAAATTCTTTAGAAATTTAACGTGAATTAACTAGCGCTATACTAGATTACCTGTGAAATAAGCACCAATCACTTTAAATACGATCTGTAAGACCTAAAACTTATAGAATTGTTGACGCTACATTACCCTAAAACGTAGGATCAAACTCTAAACCTGTTTGTTCTCAGGAACCCTTTGAAACTTTGTATTGGATCTAGACCGCACGTCGAAAGTCCGATATCTATAATCTTAGACTAGTATGACCGCCTAGTTGGACTTGACAATCATTTCGAAAATCAAGCCCAACCGATATCCTGAGACCATTTTACTGAGTCCAGAGTGAAGAGAGTGAGAAAAGAAAAATATTTAGAAAATTAATTCAATTTTTAATAAATCTAGCACGTGTCACTTGCGCGCTATTTTTAAGTGTTCTGACTGTTAGATTTTGATCCAAATTTACCCTCGGATCAAGATAGGTGGCCCTTACATGTCATAGTACTTGTGGCCCTGATCGAGTTTCGGTGACCGCTGAACTGAAACTGGTCCGCCACGGTCGATCTGGAAACCCGACTGGACTGAAAACTTAGCTTGACCTAGATCTAATATTAGAGAGCTTAAGTCTGATCACATTTAGTAACAGGACCTCCAGAAGTGCTCCGTTGGATCAGAACAGACCCGATTTGGTTATAACTTAAGTATACATTGACTTCAAGTCTGTTTTCGTTATGTTTGGGCTTATAAAAGGGCCTTAAACTCTCTCTCACAAATTTCACACAAATTTTCAAACCCTAGCTAAGAAAGAGAGAGAAAAGAGAGAGTGTGTGGGAGAGAAGTTAGTGGTTCTTCCTAAGATTCTTCCCAGTTTTGCTACGTGCCTAATCCACCTATCCGTATCGCTTTTTCGGCGACTCCAGCTTCGTTCTTAGGTAAGAAAACCTAACCCTAATCAGTTCTAGAGGTTCGAATAGCGTAAGTGATGAAATAACTAACCTATTTCATGCTACAGGTTACCTTTGTGCCGTAGACAAAGACTTAGAGTCTCTGTCGAGTTCGTTGCGATTCTACGGCGTAAGGTGTGAACTATATACGTTTAGGTTATGGTTTTCAAGACTTTCAATGTCAGTTAATGATTTATTACTGATGTGGATGCTATTTCGCATGTACAAAGTGTTGTCCGTTTCAATTTTCAGTTATACGTTAATTATGTTGAATATACTGTATTTCTCGTATTTATAGAAAATACCGTATACGTATAGAATTTGGATTTGTATTTAACATGATTATTTGCCGTGAATATATGCTTGTTACATGTGTGACAACTTCTTAGCGAGAGGACTTGCCATAAATAACGCCTTGGCCAATATACGCCATATATGTTAAAGTGTGTAGTTCACGTATTTGTGAAAATGTTTAAAAGAATGCGAAACCCGGATTGATGCATGCCATGATTATCCGTCATGGGTATATGCAAGTGGTGTATGGGGCAACTCCCTAGTGAAAGGATTTGGCCTAATACATGATATACCAACATATGATATGTATTTAGTATGTGTAGTCTAAGAGTTTGTGAAAATGACTGGATGAGTATAGAACTCGCTTTCGTGCTAACCATGACTAATTGTCATCGATATACGATTGTTGTATAGGCGATAACCCTTTGATGAAAGGACTTGCCCTAGTATGCAATATAATCGACATACGTAATGTATATTGAATAGTGTAATCTAAGTGTTTGTATAAATGCCTAAGTAAGTTAGTAGTTAGTAAAAATGTGATTGTTAGGTTGTTGAGATATGAATCTCAATTACAATACTTGAGTATACGATTTTCTCCATGCTTTGTGTAACCTAGATTGTTCGTATTAATTGTGTATACGATTTTCTCCATGAATTGATTAACTTAGATGAATCATGTTAAAGGTGTATATGATTTCCTCCATGTACTGTATTTACATTCAAGTTATACTTCATGAATGTTCACATGATTGTAGGATATGACTCATATGCCTGTTATAAAATTTGTATGTGATTGGGGCTGTGCTACAGTCTAGGTAATCGTTCTGTAAATGGTGGTTGAGGTTGTTCGCCACGTAGGATGAGTTTAGCGAATCTGAGCCGTGCTTGGGGGTGTTCGGCAGTGGTTAGGCCACACGGAGTGCTTATGCATTCCATGTCGTTCAACTCAACGTGCGCTTGGCCTAGTTGAGCTTATCAACTAACCCGATTGATCAATGTTTGTTCACCATGTTTGGTCGCAACTGTTTGAATTTAAGACACCGAGCTTACCAGTGAAACTCCCATTAACCATAGTACCAAGATCTCCTAAGACTCATGAGTCGGGCATGGTGGTATGGGACACCGTGGTCGAGCTGTCGGCCTACGCTGGGGTCACAAACCTCCCCGTAGTGACCAGTGGCACCCTACTCTGAGCAGATTATGGTGGTATGGGATACTATATTCTTGCTGTCGGCCTACACTGATTGGTGACGAGCCTTCTGTAGTGACCTTGAGTTTATCCTGACACTGCATAGGGGCGACGAGTCCTGATGTAGTCTTAAGGATATAAATAGGCCTATATTGATAAGGTGATGGGGGAGAGGAGCAACGATTGCGCGCAACAGCCCTGACAGCCCTTGCAGCGACATAAAAATGTAACATCGTATGAGATATCGTAGGACTGACAACCCTAGAACGGATCAATGTTGGGAATTAATATGAGGGAGGTGTCTTAGCTTGCCAATCCTGCTGTATGAAAAGGACTAATAAGAACTTGGTAATCATACTTATGACATCGCACTGCATGTGCCATTGGCGTTGGTGTGAGAGCACAGTGGTAATGATTCATGCCGCGATCGTTAGATGATGTCGCATGAGGGAGTTTGTGGTGAGGGCATGCATCATTCTTCATATCATCCTTCCATTAACAAGAGTATCTAGGACCTGTTTGATTGTACTGCTTATCATTACTGCTTGATTGAATTGATAACATGTTATCCTTTGCTGTATAGTTTCCACTGAGTTAGCTACTCACTCCCACGTTACGGGATGGTGTTGTACACACCAACCAGACCTTTCTTTAGTTTCAGATGATGGCGTTGCTTGTGAAGTAGAGCCAAACTTTATGATGATAAGGAGGATTTCTCCTATATGCAGATTCTGATCGACGGAGTTACAGGGTTACTGATTAGATGCCAATATACTTGGTATTATGCCTTTTATTTAAACACCCATGTATATTCTTTTCTTTCCATTTTTGGAGTATACATGTATTTAGCTTAACCTGATAACATGTTCACACTCTGGAGACTTACTATCAATTATACATTTTATATATTTATCACAGTCTTCTGCTTGAGAAATTTAACTGTCTCTGGAGTATGATATGCTGTTTTGGCTTAATCTACCTCATGTTTTATGCCTTATGCTGATAACATTCATCCATCATTGAAAATGTTGCATAAGTAATGTTCTAGAACTTGGGAGTAGAGTTTATGCTCGACCCTTGATTTTCGGGATGTTATATGAACCGTGTAAAACCTCTGTTAGGGTCTTAGGGTAAGATCCTTGGCCAGTGTGCCTAAACCGGGTGCTATGTGTTGACCCTTGCTCGTGGGAGCATAAACAGTCAGCCTCTGTGTAGGTTGTAAAGGTTGAAGGTGAACTTGATTTAAAACCTTAGGTTTGAGGTGAACCATGGGAAACCTCCTTAGTGAAATCCGGTACACTCAAGGGTTGAGTGTGGTAGCCGGGAGTGGAGTAGACAAGTAATCGAACCATAATAAAAATGACTGTGTCTGTGATTGATTCTTGTGGTTGATCATTCGTGTGATTGTGTTAATTGAATTCATATCTGCTCACACTTCACACACATAGTCACATCCATTATAGACTATAACTGCTTCATGCTTATTAATTTGAATAGTTTTGCGATTGGATCCTCTACTGAGCTTGGAAGCAAGTAGAGTTACATTTGAGTAATCCTGAAAATTGTATACCTGTTAGGATTAGAGTGATATGATTTTTAATATAACTCATAAATCTTTAAAAAAATCCTATTTACCCCCCTCTAGGATATATCGGCATATTCCTACTTCAACTCAGGTGGTCTTCACCGCTATTTCAGAATTGGTCGTTGAAAGTGTGAAAGATAGATTTTCATTATGAACTATTGATTTCTCCAATGTACCCGATCGTCACCTTGATCGGGGTATTGGAGGATCATGTCATTGATCACCTCGTTGTTGGATCCCACCTCCTCAAGCATGATCCTACGATTCCTCGCGGGAATCATCCCGCGATCGGTGTGGTTGTGAATTCCAATACATACGGGAGGAAAAATATTGCCACGAATATGAAGTTGCCCTAGAGCTTCCGTCATGTGGTCAAGAGCAACTTGTGGTACTTACATGACTTGCTAATTCTCTTGTTGCACCATCTCGAAAGTCATCGCTGTAAATGAATAATTTCCTGGAGCACTGTCCATGAGATTGTTGCCCGATATATTGTTAAAAAACATTGATTCAAAGAGAAACTTCACTCTAATACCAAGCTAACGCAGGGGTAAGCATGATGAGGTTGATCACTGTCGTCGTCAAACAATGAGCACCTTTAATACACAAGGTTCTCTTGAATCTATAAGAGAAAAGTCTCGAGTTCACGAGAGAAATAAAGGAAATTTGAAAAATATTATTAAAAGTCCATAAAATAATCGACTTTGCATCCTTAAATAACCGTAAATAGGCTTAAAAAGTAATTAGAGAGGACTCAAACAAATAAGGAAATAAAATCTGAAAAAGAGCAAAATTCTGCATTCCGTCAATTGATCAACCAATAAATCAAAATGGCACAAAAATGTCCAGAGACTAAATCCATAAAATTGAATTTTTTTCGATCGATTGACCCAACATGTCGATCGATCAAACTAAGCAAAAAAATGTCCAGTAAGTTTTTTATTTAAATTTGAATTTCCATCAATCAATTGATCAGTCTGATTGATTGACTCGATTGGTCTACTCATTCGACCTTGTTTGATTGATTGAATTATTCTGAATTTCGTTGATTTCCATTTTAGACTTCCTCTAATCCATTTGTGATAGGCACATGCTTCATGTCCTACATCAAGCATCACCCAACCGAAGCAAAGTATTCCAAGTAGTTCCAAACTTCGAGGCACAAGGGTAATAAATCAACGAGCGGTCAATCAACTCCTTGTCATTCACACACATGAGGCATATATTGGAGAGAATTAAAACTCTTGCTTGGAGATTATCTATCATAAAAATCTTCTTCTCACCCACAAGCCAAACAAAAGCCATCACCCAAAGAGGAGCTCTATAAAACGAATGGTGGAATGGGAGAGGTGGACCATCATGTCGGGGTAAGTTTGAAATAAGCCGGAAGAGAGACTTAACAAGGAACTTCCTAGAAGCACTCCACAAAATGCAATGAACTATAACTTTACTTTTTTTAAAAAAATGCAATAGGGGTTTATGCAATCATTGAAATGCAAAGATGCTACTAGGAAATTCATTTGTAGATAGTATTGATGCCAATACTCGTAACATTTTTGTAAGCTCGTTGAGCAACAATCAATGACATAAATAAAAAAATTAGTTCATATTGATGCTAATGCGAATGGAATTAATAGACAGCTTTGCTAATCCCACACACATATACAACATAAACCATTCAAAATTTCAAATATCGAAGGCCAGAGAGTTTTGTTAATCCCACGCACCCGTACAACATAACCCATCTACACACCAACCCTGTGTGCCAGACCATAGGTGTGCGAGATGCAAACTATCAAACAGATAAGTCCAACCAAGCAGATGCCTTGACAAAAATCAGGCTTGTTCACTGATCACTTGGCCATAGTTTTCAAAAGCCATGAATGGCTCAAAATTTTATTTTTAGCCAAGTTTTTTTGAAGCCATCCCTTTATTTATAGCATATTGCCCAGTTTGATGAGGGGACTGGCCCGATTTTTGGGCAAGGGCATCCGCATGGTGGGACCCACCTGATGGATGGCTTGGATCTAAAAAATGTGTAAAATGTAGGCAGACAAGGGACATCTAGATGGGCTTTCAATGGAAACATCCACTGTTGAAACCTTCCCGGAGATAGCGCCATGGTGTTTATATGCCTTCCAGACTTACCATTTAAATCAACTGTATGAACAAATATCATCCTCATAGACAACTTCTGTCACCCGTTCAATCCCCACCATTTTCACGTAGAATGACATGTCGATATGTTTGATTTTTAGATTCATATTCGATTGTTGTCTTTAAAAACAAATCGATGAAGTGGATTTGTCATGGACATCTCTGTGGTCCCACACGTTCCCAGTATGGCCATATATTTGTGTCCCGTGGCACGTGAAAGCCGCTCTCTTACAGTTTAGTGTATTTAATGTGGACCATTAGTTATTTCTTCTCAACTGCCAACTCCTCTGCCGCCAATTTAAGGGTTAATGAAGACTTACCATATTGGATATCATTTTGGTGTATGGGCCATCTGCTGCGGGCCACGACACGGGAACGGTCCATTTGTTGCGGTGTCTATGATGCAAGAAAGGATGCGAGGTTGAGCACCGTCTTTTCCTCAAGGGGATAATTGTTCCGAATCTATGGAACTTATTTCGACGCGTCATAAAGACTCCTTGAATCCGTGAAGAGAAAAAGCAAGCAAAATAGAAATAAATTTTATAAAATGCGTAATTTGATTGATCTCCTAATAAATGAGTTTACACCCCCATTTAAATAGGGATACTAAGCCATGTAAGAAGTTTCGTAATTAAACTATAACTAAAACTTATAGAAATTGTGACTTTCTATAAACAATACTTTTACTATTTATAGGCTAATAGTGTACATGGTTTTTGGCAAAAAATAGTGTCTTATTTAGTTGCACTGTGATGTTTTCCTTACTTCTTAAAGCACTTTTCATGTTGGAGGCAGCTCCTAAAGCCAATGGATGAAGAGTTATAACCAAATTAAAGTAGGATTTCGACCATCGGTTTGGTGGTATTTCGCAAATTAGGCATGGGCAACCAGCCCTCGCAAGGTTTGGTGGCTCAAGTAGCTCATCCTACCACAAGATCATATATAGTACGTTTGATAACTCATTTCGATTTACAAGATATGTTTGTTTTTAGTTCTAACAGTCTGGATCACTTGTGTCATCGACTGAACCTTTTCTGATCCATTTTAGCCATGAAACTGTCTGCGACCTGCTCTACATTAGCCTCGCATGTATATTGAAAATCCAGACTTACCATCCATAGTATTAGGTGATGGGGTTACCCAAAACGTTCAGAGTGGGTAGCAGCTGATCAGATATGTCTATTGTATCACAAGATAAAGCCATTTTTTTCTAGCCAATGAGTCTCGTGTTTCTCCTAACAATTCGATGGATTTGATTCTTTGCCAAGGTGGCATGCTATTGAGGATTCCGAGGCAACTCGACTTAGCGAGATTTCGACGGAAGCTTAAAATTCGACTGGCCTTAACTCGGACCAAGGCACTTGCCCGGTTATAAAGCTCTTTTAATTTGAAAGTAAAAATATACATGGGCTAGATCTGTGCTCTCTATATCTTTCAAAGAAACGAGGGCACTTAATCAACTAACTGTGAGACTGAGTCTGGGTTGAGCCGACCTAACTCGAACAAACACAAGTTTTTGTGTTTTTAAATTTAAATTGTTCTCATGCAGTGGACGTGTGGTGTGGAACATATGTGGTGTATGGCGAGGATCTTATGGTGAAAATGACCACATAAAGGGGGTATTTTGATTAGAGCTGTACATGAACCGAGTTAGCTCAGTTAGCTTGCTTGACTTGACTCGAAAAGGCCCGATTCGACTTAGTTCGAAACTGGGTTCAAGCCGAGTCGAGCTGAATTTTTGAGCTTGGAAAAATTTTAAGCCGAGTTTAAGTTTGCCAAAGCTCAACTTGACTCTGATCAAACCCAACTCGAATCGAACTAGTTCGGTGACTCGATTACTTTAATATTGATGTTGCTTACCAAGTGTTTGATGAAATAACTTAACGAAGTGTGGCCGGTGGCAAGGAAGGTATGTATATGAAACAAATATCATTTTTCTTGATTTTTACGTTGCTTAAAAGGTGTTTGATGAAATACTTATAAAACCACTGCTACTGTTTTATATACAGTGAGATTTTGAAGGCGCAGTCCATATGTTTGTGAAAATACTGCACGGTGAACTCAACTCGATTTTGGCTTGAACTCGATTCGAACCGGCCCGAGCCGCTGACCGAATTGAGCTGAACTAGCTAACCAGGCTCGAGGACCGAGCCGAGCCGAGCTTGAGTTGGGGTTAACAAGTGGCCGAGTGTGTTCACCTCTAGTTTTGATCATAAGTTACTTAAGCTGCTAATGTCTCAAGTAGCTTATTTTAATTTCTACTTATTAGATAGATAAATATGTTTGGTAAATAACACATTTTTCGGATTCTCCTCTCTTCCATATCTTTGATGAAAAGTAGAAAAGCTAAAAATTTAAGTGATTTTAAGTAAAATAATTACTTATAACTAACCATAAACCAAACTCATCTTAAATAAGTTACTTATCTATTACTGTAAGTAGATAAGTAACTTATTCGGTGGTATACAAACAGGCCTAAGGAATTAGGCAAGCCCACCTATCATGTGAAATGCCATTGTATACGCACAACGTGCAAGCGATGTGATGGCAAGGCCTCCCTAGCACCTCCTCTAGTAAATTCTTTTTAAAACACTATCCAAAGTTCCCTGACCTTTTCTTCATGAGTGAGGGGATGGAATGAAAATCATTAGAAACTTCTTAAAGGACACAAATACCAAGCTAATATCTGTATTTTTTCTTCATCCATATTTGTGCGACTTTAATAAGTTAGTGTAAGTATATTTGAATATTGAATATACCTTAATTTTAGGCCATGCACTAAAACCATATAAAACATATATATACATGATGGGATGGCATGTTTCTTATAACCTTCTTAGGTGTCAAAGAGGCTCCGTAAACGAGTTAAGACCCAGTAAGAAGTCAACATCTTACATTGGTAATTATTAATTGCTAAACTCAATCAAAGTCCACATGAATACTGCAGCGTAGTCAGTCATCCAAAGCTCAGGTGGTCCACCAAAGGGAGGAGCATGAATGCATAAAATCTCCGAGTTCGCATGATGGGGTCCACTTTGTTATGAAATAGCCTGTTCCTCGGGGTGTCATGCGAATAAAATAAACGGATTGGATGGAATATACAGACCAATGTGGGACCTCAAATACTAAGCGCCCACACCCCAACTTTTCCTAATGGTGTGGCCCACTTGATCATCAGATGAGCCTGAGATTTTGACCCCAAGGTGAACATGAGGAGGCACATCTGCTGAATAGGATCTCATTCATAATCCTCTCTCTTTATTATTATTATAAATTAGAGTGCTGTCAAAATAGTTAGATCCAGGAATTCAATTGTTTAAACAACCTTTGCATCGAAGTTTGTAAGAAGAAACACGGAAAATGGTGGTTATGTTTTATGAATGCAATTGCTGTGGTGTTTGTACGTGGAATTTGGAGAACAAACGGGTCTTAAGTTGAATATATAAGTAACTTATCATGTGGCCCACAAGATGGACAGATTCATCTAATACAGCACTATCATGTTATTCTTGAGACATGCACTGTCATATTTCAGATCTTATGGCCATGACATACCATATTTGGATGGTTAATGAGAATCATGGGTAAGTTTTAATTTAATTCTCATATTTATTTCTTAAACAAGTTTTGGTTAACTCATGTTAGGACATGATTCAAAGAATAAGACCTAGCAAAATCTTAAGTGGATGACACCATAGTGTGATTGACCATTAAATGCTTCATGTGTGCCTTAAAAGTTTTGGATAAAGCTGAAATTTGTGTGGCCCCTTCATCATAATTGTTGTGACCTTATCAATGTGTTGGATGAAAAAAAAATATTATGGTGGCTCCAATTAGTTTTTAATAGCCTGTATTCACTCACAAAGTTTCATGCGCTGTTGTTCACTTAAGATTTAGACATACTTCATAATTTAAATTTATTTTAAAAATTTTATCGTGGCCTGAAATGAGTTGTTTAAATAGATGAACATATGGATGTAAGGAATAAATATTTATGATGGCCCACAGCCTGGGATCCTAGGATGCCGATTAGCTACTGACAGATTGAGGAGCCTCACCCGCTATCCAAGTGATGTCACCAAGCTTTGTGGGTCTCACCATGATGTATGTGTTATAACCACACCGTCCATCCATCTAGACAGATCATTTTAAGGCATGATCCAAAGAATAAGTCAGATCCAAAGAATAAGTCAGATCCAAACCTCCAATGGACCCCACCAAAGAAAATGGTAGAGAGAGTGACACCCACCATTATAAACTTTCAAGGGCACAAAAATCTTTTATTAAACTGATATTTGTATTTTCCTGTCTTTAATGTCTTTTTTAAGTTATTAACAGGTTAAATCTCAAATAAATATCACAGTGGACTTAGGTAGGTTTCAACGGCGGGTGTCACTCTGTCCATTATTTTCTTCAGTGGGTCTACTATAGATTTGGATCTACCTTATTTTTTCCACCATGCCCTCAAATGATATCTCCAAATGGATGGCTGGTTTGGATACAACACATGCATTATAATGAGCCCATAGAACTTGGTGGCGTAACTTCGGTAGCGGTATCCCTGCGCATCCGCGTCCGAGATCCTAACCTGGGAGGCGGATTTCTTGCGAAATAAGTCCCTGTGCGGGGATACCAGGTCAGGCCACTATGATATTTGTGAGAAATCCACCTGTCCATCCTTATTTTTTAGTTCATATTTAGATGTTACGTCAAAAATTAATAAAATCCAATGCTCAAATGAGCTGAAAACATGATAATTGAACATCCATGGTTGTAATATTCGTGGGCTATGGGAAGTTTTGAATCATTCTAATATTTTTATTTTAAGTTAATGCCAGTAGAAATGACGCTATGAACGGTGTATATTAAATGTAAACATCACCGTTGAGAGGTTTCAAAGGTGGGAATTTCCCTAGCCACCTTTTCCTTTTGTACGGCCTACTTGTGTCTTGGATCCTACTTACATTTTTTTCACGTCATAATATGAGCTCACAAATTGGATGGACGGAGTAGATTCCACACAAACATCATGGTGGGCCCCACTTTGGTTACGCCTCCCTAATCCTGTGGATCATGAATCTCTGATTCCAAGAAAGCGACGGGAAAGGATTGGCTACTCCCACGGGGCTGGTGGTCGGTGCTCCGTGGCCCCACCATGATGTATGTGTTTCATCCATTCCATTCATCCATTGTTAAAGACCTTTTTAGGACTAGTATTAAAATTGAGAGGGATATAAATCTCAGGTGAACCACACCATAGGAAAACAATAGTGATTGAATATCCAACATTAAAATCTTCCTTAGCCCCACTGTATTGTTTATTTGACATCCGATCTGTTAACTAGTCACAGGTGAAGGAAAAAAATAAATATCAACTTGATCTAAAACTTTTGTAGACCCAAAAGGTGTTTAATGGTTGACGCTCATTTGACACTGATTCGTGTAATGTGGTCCAATTGAGATTGGTATATACACAGTTTTAATTTCACATGATAAAATGATATGGAAGAATAGATGGACGGCATCGATGAAACACTTAAATCATGTTAGGGCTCACATAGCACCGACCATCAGCCATTAGGTGGTGGCTGGGGGAGTAGCCAATCCGCGTCCGAAAGCGGCCGCCCGCGAAACTGATGGACGGACCGGATCTCACACCGACATGGCAGACTCGAAGTATCTTTGTTAAACTGATCATGATGTATATGTTTTATCCACACCGACATTTCATTGTTTAAGCTCTTTTCAAGGCATGGACGGAAATCTTAGTTAGATTCAAGTTTCAGGTGAACCACACCACAGGAAATAATGACCATTAAAGGCCTACTGTTAAAAGATTCCTGTGGCTACAAAAGTTTTGGATCCATCCGATATTTGTTTTTTTTTCCTTCATCCATAAATACGTGTCTTAATCAACGCGTTGGATGGCAAATAAATATTAAAGTGAGCTAAGAAAGTTTTTAATGGTAGGCATTCAATCGCAATTGTTTTCTATGGTGTGGTCTGCATGAGATTGATATGTAGCCAAAAATTTCAAAGTTTCCTAAAATGATCTTGAAAAATAGATGGACGGTGTGGATAAAGCACATACATCATGGTGGGCCCACAGAGCTTTATAAGCACTGAAGTCGGCATTGGAGGTGTTACCACCGAATCCGATTCCAACGTGTACACGCACGCAACTTGCGTATTTGGTATATGTAAAGCCCCGTTCACACTCGCAATCTTACACCTCGCTTTTTTCGTCTCCACGGCTGAGATAACAGGAGTTGGAAAAAAAACCCTAGCTTCCTCTTCTCTTGCATACCGCCCTCATCTTCCGGGATCTTCTCTCAAGTCCTTGAAGAAAAGGTGAATTTTTAATCCCAGCGCTAATTTCCCTCTCTAGATTCGTTTTCTTTGAGCGATTTTCGACAGATAGGTCTGAATGTCGATTTGTCGTCATGATTTTCACTTTTGTTTTAAGGTTATATGGTGTTTTTGATGCGCTTAGATGGAGATTCCTTTGATTTTGATAGATCGATCTGTTGGCGAGATGATCTAGGGTTTGGTGTTTGGTTGTCGGCATATTGCATGGATTTGGCTTGATGTTTGTTATAGGCTTTGATTTTTGGATTGATTTGAAGTTTTCTCTGTTAGATGATTGGTTTTGTATGTTGTATGTAGCTTTTTATGGTAGATTTGATGTTCCGTTTTAGATGAAATTAGTAGACTGTGTATTTGTTTTTGATTGGAGGTAATCTGTTTGCATGGTAGTTTTCTTTAACCTTGGTTTAGGAAATTATTAAGCTCTTGCCATTGAAATACATATGATTATGCTCAATATCTATTTGAATGGATATTTTCTGAATCACGTCTGTAAGTAGATGTGTATTTGCCATGGTAATGAAAATTCTGCATTGATTCTGGATGCTGTTGGATTTGTAGCCTTCTGTTGTTGATTTTGATGTTCCGATTTTGATGAAATTAGTAGACCATGCATTTGTTTCTGATAAGAGGTAATCTGTTTGAACAGTAGCTTTTTTTTTAAAAAATACTTGAGTAGGGAATTATTAAGTTCTCGCCATTGAAATACATATGATTCTGCTCAATATCTTTTTGAATGGAATTTTTCTGAATTGCTTCTGCAAGTAGATGTGTTTTTGCTATGGTAATGAAACTTCTGCATGAGTCTGGATGCTGTCTGGATTTGAAACCATGCAACATTGTGAGGCACTGAGGCAGTAGTTGATTGAATGCTCTTCTTTGTCTTCTCTGTTTCTTAGATACTTGTGATGTAGTTTTCATATCACCATGTCAATTTTTTCCTTTGCACGTTATTACCCTTTTTATGAATAACAAAGGATTTTATCGAAGAAATAAACAGAAAAAAGGATGCACCAGCAAAAAACTAAGAAACACAGAACAGGGGCCTACATAACATGAGTCAAAAAAAAGAAAAGAAAAGAAAAGAAAAGAAAGTCATTGACTCTCAGCTAGTGCATCTGACTAGCTCCTTAGCTAGTGCATCTTCCTTGAAATTGCCCTCTTAAAGGAAATGAGAAAAGGAAGCTGGGAGCTTGGCATTGAGCTTAGTAACTGTCTAGCACAGTTTCTAATTTCCGAGGGTCAAGGTTAGATAGGGTCCATTTGATTGAATTTCTGAAGCAAGGTATTCCGTAAGGGTAATGGTGGTTGTAACGGTCAGCACCTTTTTTTTTTTTTGGAAGACACAGGGTGTCCCCACCTCTTTTTGAAGTGAGACTAATCCCTGCGGATACACGCAATTACCCACAACCACGTGTATTGGGTAAAGCCAAGGAGGGGAATCGAACCCTCACCTATAGGAAGCAAACCTACGGTGAAGACCATTCGCCCAAACCTCGTTGGGTAACGGTCACCACTGTTACTTAGACCATACAGGCAATGGCTGTTACAACCCTTGTATTGGCCGTTATGGTCTCTTTTTATTTATTAAAAAAATCCCAAAAAACCTGTATCAGCCTCGTCATGGGCTGTAATGGCCTTTACGGGGGTGTAATGGGCCTTTACGGGGGCTATAACGGCCTTTATGGGGCATTTTTTTCCGTAAAGGCTGTTACTGCCTTTATGACCCTGTAACGTGTACCGGTTGCCACTGTTATCTTTATGTAATGGCCGTTACGGCACACCATGTTTTGGAGTCACCTTCAATTGCTACAGGGTTCAAATTATGGAGAATTGCTGAATTTAGGCCTTGAAGCAAGGGTCAACCTTAGCAAAGTTGGGAGTCTCTAACGCCCAATGGGCCTGAGTATTCCGTCACCATCGCCTGTAGTCATTGTAACACACCCCCCATTCAACACACCCTCGATACCTGCATCACTTGGAAGCTGTCCCTGGGTTGCTGAGAGGGCAATCATCATTGGTAACCTTATCAGCTGCTTGTTTGCCCCGATGCATGAGTGTAGAGCTAGCTGAATGTTTGAAGCTGGTATTAGTATAAAACTGAATGGGGCTTCTGGTCCCAATTGATAGTCATGTAGAATTGTCATTATATACATGAGTTCTGGGTTGTTCTGATGCTACAATGACTTAGTTGGCCTTACCATTTGTCACATATCTTTGTATGCTTTTGATGCCATAGCCGTTTTTCAAATCGTGGCAAGGGTGTCCATTGTTTCTCAACAACAATACATTATGGATGTGCCTTCTCACTCATGAAACAGTTGCACCTCTTTTGGAGGCTTTGCTGGATAGGTGTTTCTGATGAAAAGCTCACATAACTGTCCAAGATACATGTTCCCACAGGGCAACTTAGAGAATCAAGGAATCTTCTAAAATAAGGGTACCTCAGAGCACGCTAGCTTACTTTTTCTTGGGAATTTAAGTGAATAATCTACTTAAGTTGCTGATTTGAATTTTGAAGTGGAAAAATAGTGTTTGCTCATGCTTTTGGAGGAGAACTGGAACTGATCTTTCCCATATGGAATCAACTTCTTCTCAATTTCACTCACCAATACATAGCAGAGTTGCTCTATGAAGGACTTTGATCATGTTTCCAAGAATAAAATAGAAATACATTATAAAGATCGTGAAATGTGAGTGCATGTTTTTTGGTATATGTTGACATTATGTGAGACAATTATGTGGCTTCTTTTCTTGATGGATAATCTGAGGACTTCTATTGAAGGCAAAAAAGGAAAAAGAAACTACAAATACGAAATAGAGCTAAACATAAAGCTCTGCGGAGACATAAAAACACAATAGATGAAAAATAGTGGAACTCAAACCAAGTGACCAACCCATGACACAGAGGCGGACAATGGGGACAATTAGTGTTTAAGTATCGATGATATTGACCGTTATATCCCACGATATATCATGTATCCCACTTGTGCGATACGAAACCCACTAGTACTGGTGGGATATATCCCACATGTTCGATTTGGTGAGCATTTTTTATTTTCAAAATTTTTTTTTTTTCTTTCAAATCATGTTAAATCAGTGTTAAATTATTACAACTCCATGATTTTTCATGCTTAGGATTGTGAGCTTCAATTTCGAGATTTGGAAGACATGGGCCGAGTTGTGGAAAATAAAAATAAAAATAAAAATTTCAATTTCTCGCAAATTGGTTATAATCCGTGTCCAAATACAAAATCCAACATGTATGTAACATGATTTAGTGATTCTTCTTTTGCTTTTTAATGTATAACTTGTGTTTTCACACATCTTCTTACATTTATAAATTATATGAATAGGCTTAGAATATACTTGCATCAATTCAATTAGACAACGTATAAATTAGGACCCCATACAAAGAAAACCTATAATGTGCACTTGTTTTTTGTTATGTTTTGATTTATAAATGCCTATTGATGTCTTTTTTAACAATCACTGAACTTTCATTGAAAAATTCAACCAATTTCGTAATTTTCCCCATGTTTCCAACAACAACGATACATTATGCGGTACAACTGATATATCCTATGCGAGAACCGATATGTATTTGTATTCCAAGGGTGCGATATGTAACACCATATCGATATTTCGAACATTTGGGACATTATCTTTTGCCTAGAATTATAAGCCTCTTATTGTTCACACCTAATTTGTCTAAGGAAACATCAACCATCCTCATCGTTATGTTCTCTATTAACCTGCAAGAAATCATTTAGTGATTAATGCACTGGTCGAATGCCTCCTTGATCAAATCAATGACCCACCACATAATTGATCTCGTTCGTACCCACACAATAACATTGGAAGATTCACCCTCAATGATTCCTGGAAAGAAATTGAAGCTCACAAACCACAGAATAAGATGCATGGTAGATTTTAGGATTTCAGTTGACCTGTTTTTGTTTGTTTTGTTTTTTTCAAAAATTCCCTTACTCAAGGACTTGGTAACTTGAAGGTCGGGGGTGTGTTGTCTTTTCATCTTATTAGGGCATCTCTTGTTAAGGAGCTGATATGAAGGCGCTGTGCTTCGATGCATGGCATTATTATGCTTTTGGAATAAGATTTTTATTTTATTTTATTTTTGGAGCTTGACAATCTTGCTTGGAAGAAGAGGAGGGGGAACACTGAAGATGTGATCTATAATTCTTTACTAGAGGGTTGTAGCCTTGTAGGTACTTCTATACTCGTATTCTTGTTCTTTGATCCCTAGTTCAAGACCATAGGACTGTCGAGTTTGCTCACTGTTTATCATTCGCAATCTCTAGCATTCGGCTAGAGGATTGTTGGCTCCGTTCCCACAATCTCTTTCTTCTTTCTTTGATCTCTTGCTTCTCATTTTAGGGTTTGCATTATAGATGTATTTTCTTGTGTTATGTTTTCCTGCTTTGCTTTTATTCTTTTCTTTTTTCCTCCCCAAGATCCATCTTGAACCCATCGAACCCACACAAAAGAAACAAAAAAGCGACCCAACCATGTGACTCCCCGAAGTTCCAGAGTTGTGTTCAAATGTGCCCGAAATTTCCAACACAAGAGAGAGAAAAAAAGAAACCAACCATACGACTCCCCAATGTTTCAGATCTGTGTTTGGATGTGCCCAAGATTTTAGGTCTGCATTTAGATCAGCCCAAAGTTTTAGATACGCTTTCTCTGCCTCGGTAATTCAGTTCTGCCCTACATTTCCAACCAGTGTTCAAATCAGCCCAAGATTTTAGATATGCATTCAGACCTTCCCAAAAATTTAGATTTGCTCAGCCTTGTTGTCAGCCCTGCTTGAAATTTCAAATCTTCCCTGAGGTTTTCGATCTGTGTTTTTGTGTGATCTTAACCGCAAATTGGTGATCTGTGTTTTCAATGGTCAAGATCTGTCTCAGGACTGAACAGGATTTCAGTCCTGCATTTTACATGATCTCAACCACGCATTGGTCGTACATGTTTGATTAGTGGTCAGATCTTCCCAGAGCCACACCTCTATGTTGAGTCAGACATCTGCTTTCCATTGTTTCTAATGATGTGGCTCATGTGATGAGCTGACCAACCAGATTTTTGTGCCATGTTATCCTCATGGTGGGATCCACCGTTTTCATGGTACGGGTGTCCTACAGAAGTGGCATGTTAGCGGGAAAGATGGCACATCACCAGAGGTGGTGGCCTTGTTGCCCTGTTAGGTGATCATTTCTCCCAATTCCAATTCAATCATATGGTTTTTTAACATGGTGCAAATATTCATTGTTTTTAGAGGTAAACAAAGAAGGGACATTTTTTTTTCCCTCTCTCTCTCTTCATAAATCCCTTTCTTCATGGTATTTTTAAAAAGGAATGATTTTTTGATGCTGCATTAGGCTTATAGTTATTTCAGTGCTGAGAAAAAAGTAATTTGCTAGAATTTCTACTATTGCTGGAATTTTTAAAATTTGTGAATTGAGCCCTTTCATGTTGTGTCAGAAAGAGGAGCTCTTTTGTACTGTTGGCATGATAACTAATTTGGAATTTTGGGATTTCTACTCTTAGTATGGTTTTGTTTTCAATATTTGCAAGATATGGCTCAAGTGCAGTTTGCAATTATCATCCCTGATTGTTTTACTCCATCATTGCTTGTGAATTTATCTTGGTCCTCTGCATGTCTTGTTGGAATTGATAATTAAGTTTTTGGATGATTAAAGACAAACACCTATATTTATAACTATGCCACATTAGTATGCTCATTAATCTTCCAAGTTAAAGATATGCACAAAAGATTCGATGCAAGTCCTCATGTAACCGAAGCTCTTTGGAATCTCCTAGCTTAAACAGTTGTCCTCTTGAGGTATTTTCATTCCTCTTGGATGCATGCCCCGTGCTGTGGGGCCCTCTTTTGTCTCTCTGTTTGTCCTGATGTGGTTGTTTATTTATCCCTAGGACTGCTTCCTTTCTTTGGTTGGTGATAAAATAATTTTCCTTGCCTTCCGAAAAGGTTCATTTGACGAGTATACTATGCTGGCTTTTGCTATATGGCATCACGATGCACGCTACTTAACGAATGGCTCAGATGGTAGTTTTTATGTCATCCTTGCATTCTATCAAAACTCGGCCCAAACATGCCATCTTTCTCATAGTAACTATAGGACACTTGACTGAGGGTTTGACAAGGATTTGCCGGTTCTTAGTTCTTATCAGTGTGGCTTATGGTCAATAATTTAGATAATTGATTTCTTGCTTATCATCATGTATGGATAATGCCTTGGAAATCTCATCGACGGGACAATTGTAATGTAACCCTTCGATTTGGTGGCTACACGGTCAAATCTGATTTGTAGACGAAATTTGGAGGACTGGGAGATACCCAATCTTGTCAGCCTGCTGGATCGCATATATAAAACCAGTCCTAATCAGAATGTGGAAGATAGAATCTACTGGAAACTCGATGAATCTGCTGCCTACACGGACAAATCTTTCTACAATCAATACCAGCTTCATGGCACCCTTTCGTCTGATCCTTTTCCAGCCCATGTTTGGCGCTACTTTGCTCCCCCAAAGATTTTGGCTTTCGGTTGGTTGGCAGCAAAAAAGAAAATTCTCACTATCGACAATTTAAAGAAGAGAGGAATGGTGCTCCCCAACATCTGTCTCTGTTGCATGAGGACTGCAGAATCAGTTGACCATTTGCTGTTGCATTGCTCTTTCACTTACTTTATCTGGGCAGAATTTTTTTTGGTCTTTCAAGTCAGCTGGTGTCTCTCATTCTCAGCGGATCTTCTTCTTAAGGCGTGGCACGGCATAAAGTTAGGAAAGAAGAAGACGCAGATTTGGAGAATGGCTCTCCTGGCCATTTGGTGGTCCATTTGGGGAGAACGAAACGAGAGGTGCTTTAGGAATCTCTCAAACTCAGTTGAGGTTGTTGCGTCAAAAGCAAAACGTCTGGTGATCGAATGGGCCGCTAATGTCGCCGTTTTAAAAGATGAAGATTTTCTTTTCTTAGGAGCTTAGCGTTTTTTTTCGCTATCTCAGCGATTCGCTTCCCTCCTTTTGGGTTTTCCTTTCTGCGTTTTCTTTGCTTTGGTGTTTTGTTTTTTCTTCCTCTTGTTTTTTGTAAGTTCCCCTTTTGCTTCTTAATATATTTCAGTTGCCTTTCAAAAAAAAAAAAAAACTTTTCGATTTGGTGGCTATTATAGATGGATATTCAAATCTTGGAGCCTGTAGCTCAATGGTAGACGGGGCGTGTTTTTAGCATTGAGGTCTTGGGTTCGAGCCCAACTTATCTATTAAAAAAATAATGCTTGGGAGTATCTTACATGCGTGGTCCATCCACGGTGAAATGCGACAAATGGATGATTTGTGTTAGCATTCTATAGGCCTACTTGTTAGAACTCACAACTGACTACAGGTACAAGGCCCTGTGTCAAGCATCATTCCAGTTGTCAGACTGATATTTTCTAGTGAGGAATTATATGACAAGTGGCACACATCCTTGGGTAGTATACATGTTTAAAATTATAATAAGTGGGGCCTAAGCATTTTCAATCTAGACAACTAATTCATTGTGTCCCACCATGCATGAACCATGCCTCAAATGTTTTTTTTTTTTTGTAATAGGAATATCATAGCATTCCTTGTTGTGGCCAGGCCAGAACATATACAGCAATCGTTGACATTCAACAGAAAGGAGTGAGACCTAGCATTTAGCAGCCAGGATCCTCAATCTGAGATATTTTTGAGACATACATCGTTCACTTTTGGATTCAACAAAGTGATTCAACATACCAGTGGTATGAATTATTGAACCATTTACCCACTTGATAGGATTCAGAACAATACCTCTTTATTGTTGCTGAAATATTAATGAAAAGAAACATTAATGCAAGTTTGACGCACATCATTGCCATTTTAACCATAAACTTAAATGATTGACTTTTTGACATGGCCATTCTAACCATAAACTTGAATGATTGATTTATTGGTTTAGTGTTTAAAAGCAAGTACATTTAAAATCTTGGTGTTTATCTTTAAGTAGATGATTAAGAATTGCACATCTTTAGTTACAGTGTAAATATTGGTGTATGTCTATAATTTTCCTTTAAACTTTCTTGTTCAGTTTGTATCCGAGCTAATGAAATCAAATAATTAATGCCTTGTGTATTTATAATGCTTGCTTGTGTAAATTCGAAGATGCCTATTTGGTTAAATTTCGTAATGCACCATAAATGCTTGCTTTAATTAACAACATTTAAAATTATCATTCCTGGTTGTTTTACTCACTCTTGTCTATTTAACGCATGTCTTGTTGGAATTGGTAATCTCTTATGTTTGATTTGTGTTGCTAGGTGATGAAAATCCAAGAATGAGTGGCTTTTGTCGTTTATAATTCATTACATGCATTTCAGACCTGGTTAACCCGAATGTGCCCTTGTATCTCACAGGCAACCCCACTCGAGACCGGTGTGAAAATGCCCCTGCATCAATCACTCCCGGTGAGGAGTCTCGAACACGAGACCTCCCGCTCTGATACCACTTTGATGCAGGACAATTGACCGCCTGCTCTAAAAGCTTGAATTGCTAGAGCATAGCGAATCAATCATTTTATCTCATAGCCCATGCCTCCCATCCCATGGGTTAGGACCTCGGCTGAACCCCCATCGTGGGCCCCACTTCACACAAGCCACCCCTTCACACGGGTGGGGCCCGCCTCACATAAGCCACCCGCCTCACATGGGCCGCCCCACCGTGAGTGTGCCCCTGAATCCCACATGCAACCCCACTTGAGCCCGGTGTGAAAATGCCCCTGCATTAATTGGGTGTTCTCACATGTCATGACCTTCTTTATATCCTTATTGGCCCTTAGTGCCAAATTGATAGTTCAATTGGTGCTCATTGCACACACACAACAAGGCAATTATAGTAGTGCTCCTCTAGGGAAGAGGAGGTTCTAGGGTGCCATAATCAAATGGGTCTTGTCATGAAGCTTGTGGGCTTCTAGGAGAGGCTAGGCTATTGTCGGCATCTCCATCATACATGATATATAACGTAGTCAAACCATTGACTTAGTGTAGTCCATGTTTAAGGGTCTCGTCTCAACAGTCATAGCCCTTTGAACAATGGTACCCATATTGCCAAATCCCCTACATTTTCCGCCCTAAGTCGAGTGATTAGGATTATGGGTCATTAATGATCTGGATCCCTATTTTTACCAATTTTAAATTTGGTTCAATACTCGTGTTGATGAAGTTGTAAGTAGAATTTTTGTGGGCTTGGCATAGAGGCGCAGTGGGTAAATCTTGGAGAGTAGTTTGGGGGCTTGTCGCGATGTTTTTTGTTTTGGAAGGATCATAACAATCAATGTTTTCAAAACAAGGGTGGTTCTACTGAAGAGGTCATCTGTTTAGTGAAAATTGTTGTTTTGGAATGGCCTTCTTATGCATAAGCAACAAATTCCGCCTGTCTTTCTTCTTGGTTTTTGTGATAGTGTCGAGCTGTATTCTTTCCTCGCCTTTTGGCTAGAATCTTAGTAAAAATTTCAGTTTTTTCTCTCAGAAAAAATTAGAATTATATCTGTTGGGTAGAGACAAAGCCCCAATCATGAATGACTTATCTCTGCCATTTTTTCCATGTTTTTGGGAGTTAGTGAGGGTTGACGTGGTCAATTTTTCAGTTGATTTCTTTGTTAGTGGTTGGTTTTTGTTGCAGCCAGCTATTGTGTTCATATTATCCCCCCCAAAAGGAGCAGATTGTTTGTGGGACTCTAGACTAATTTGCCTAATTGCCCATATAAGATCCTAGGAAAAATCCTGGCTTTTAAACTCTTTAAGTCCTAGCGAAGGTTATCTCTATAATATCCAGGGGGCTTTTGTTGTTGGTAGACAATATTAATAGTGCATGAATGTATTAACTCATGACACATTGAAGTTAAAAAAGGACACCATATGCAAGCTTGATATTGAGAAAGCCTACAATCATGTGGTTTGGTATTGAGATTTTCTCGACCACATGTTGAAGTGTTTGGTATGTGGGTAGAAATGGAGGAGGTGGATCCAAGCTTGCTTTCGTTTGACCAAGTTCTCTGTTTTGATTAATGGGTTTCCTAGAGGTTTCTTTAAAGCATGAAGGTGCTTCGTTAGGAGGACTCACTTTCTCCTTCTCATTTGTAGTGGTAGTGGAAGCTTTTTAGCAAAATGCTGAATATAGAGGTCAAGCGTCTCATTAGTGGGGTTAGGGTGGAGAATGTGGGGCTTCAATGTCCCATCTCTATTTTGTTGATTGCACAATTATTTTTTACAATGGTAATAGGATTTGCTTCTGGGAGGATGTGTGGTTAAGAATGGGGTTGGTGGCTTAGGGAGTCTTCCTTATATTGGGTCTCTGGGCTTTGGAGGGTGGTTGGTATATTGAAGGCCAAATTCAAAGAAGGGGTTAGTTTCTCTCTAGGTGACAGAGGATTTGCTTATGGGAGGATGTGTGGTTAGGAGAGGGATTGCTTCTTGCCCTTTCCAAGGGTGTTAGACTAGCTCCAAAAGCGAGCATTCCTATTGTTTATTGCTTCCCTCTTTTGGGTGATGAAGTGGTTTGGCTTCCTCCCTATCGAAGGAATTTATCGGATGACTAAGTCGATGATTTTATTTGGCTTTCGGCACGTCTACATGGCATCTATCTTAATCTAGGTGAGAGGGATGAGGTGGTTTGGAAAGAGGATATGGCAGCTACTTCTACAGGATGGTACTACAGTTTTGATCATTACATGTTGTTTGAGTTAGGACGCTTGAATTGTGGTCCCTATACATGGTTATTAAGTCGGATATGAAAGCCTACGGTGTGGAGACTCCGAAGGGGAGGTGTGATGGATAAGCTTCTTCAGCCCTCTTTTCTTATAAATATGTCTTGGTCTCCTCACCAATGCAAATAGAAAACCATAATCCCATTCATAGGTTTTCATAAGGGTATATAAGGCGCGGAAGATCAAGTATTTCTATTGGCGACTTTGCGGCATTGTGGATGTTTTCCTAACAATGTATATGTTTAAGATTACAATTTGAATTTTCATTATTGATGCATAGATGATCTGTTTATTCTGCATTCAGATTACAATTGGTATCAGAGCTGACTATGCATTTATCTTGGGAATTGTTTTTTAAATTCGAAGAGATTGGATCTTCCCCACCTCGAGCATGATTGAAACCCTTTCTAGTGATGTCAGATTTTGACGGTGATTTCAACCCTGATTAGTATTTCAGGCAGTTGTCGTAGGTTGTTTTTTTTTTTTTAAATATCATATTCAGAGATTAAAAAATAACACCATCGCACATTTAACAACCAAGATGACAATGGGTTTTTTGCCATCACTGATCGAAGGCGGCCATCACTTGTGGTGTTGAATGGCTGTTGTTCATGGCATTGTTAGCTGTTTGCATAACCCTAGCCAATGCAGGAACCCTCATCCACCATGGCCGCCAGGCCCTGCATCGACCTGTGTTGCCTTGTTTGTGAGGTCTGACAATGATTCAGTACCGGCTATGGTTGTTATCTTCCTTGGCGTTAGCAGTAGTAGTCGCGATCGTAGACCTGTTCCTCAGTGCCGATAGCCATGGAACAACCTCGATCTTTGATCAATAGCAGTGGTGGACATTAGAGGGCATGTAGATGGCTGCAATCATGGATTTCAACAACTCTAGCAATTTAAAAAATAAAAAACTAAATAGATTGTTTATGCGTCAATAATGGAGATTCAAATTGTAATCATAGGTGCATATCTTGTTGGGAAGATATTCTCGATGTCGCAAAGTTACGATGGGGATGCTTGATCTTCCGCACCTTGCACTCTTATGAAAACCTCTCAATGAGACTAGGGTTTTCTATATGTGTTGGTGAGGGGATCAAGACATGTATTTATAACAAAAGAGGGTTGAAAAAGCCTACCCATCATACTTCTTCCCTCTGGAGTCTTCACACTGTTTTTCATATCCAACTTAATAACCGTGTATGGGGACCATGGTTCAAGCGTCCTGCCCCAAACTTATATGTAATGATCACAACCATAGTGAGGTCCACTGGATTGTTCAATCTGAATAATCCAATGGTCAAATCAAAACTGATGATCGTGTGTGGCCCGCCTGATAGGAGTCTTACATTCTCCCACTTGGGGGTACACTGATCTTTGAAAGAAAACAAAATATTTGTGATGATCATGTGTGGTCCATGTAATAGAGTCTTATGGCGTTGTAAGCCGATAGGTTTGAATGGGCTTTGGCTTTGAATTCAAACCGAAGTCCAAAGCCAACAAGTTTAATAGTCCAAAGTCACACATCGTTCGTTTGGTTCTTTGGCCACCCCCTGAGGCTTTTGCCTAGTTGGTGGGTAGGAACAATGTGCGTACTATTGATAAGCTTCAGAAGAGGTTGATGGTTATTCCCAGCATGTGTTTTGTGCATGCAACAAACATAGGGTTGGTAAATCATTTGTTCATCCATTGTCCATTTGCTCGAAAGGTGTGGGGGCAGATTTTTCTCCCACTTCACTGTGTCGTGGGTGATGTTGGGTTCCATAGAGGGTTTGTTTTTAGCATTGCATGGGGGTTGTGGTCAGTAAAAAAGTAAGGGTGATTTAGAGGCTAGCATGTTGGATGTCTTTAGAAAGGGGAATATAGATACCTTGTGTTGGTCTTCTTGTTTAAAGGATTGATGTGTAATTTGTCTATTGGGCTTTTAGTTGTTGTATCTGCTGCTAAGTTCTTTTCAGCACTCCTCTTTAATAAAAACAATTCATTACCCTTTCAGAAAAAGCATGCATATGATACGGGATCTAGAATAATAACATTCATTGATTCATATATTACCCCAATTAATTGGGATAATGATTAGATGACGATGATTAAGCAATATATAAATAACATTATCAACTCGTATATAAAATTACATTGCATATACATAGAGTATGTAGTGGAATGACCCACGCAATCCTACCCTATGTACTTTGTGTTGGAGGAATCAGCACACCGCATATCTGCTCCCATACAGATAAACATGCTTTGGACCTTCTTTGTCCCATTGGTGTTCTGAAGTGGATAGCTGAAAAAACAAGGAAAACTAAGGGGTTGTTTGGCTCATTGGAATCTTAAAATGTAGAAAGGGAGTGTTTCCAGGGATTAAAATATTTGTGAGAGAGATTATCCCTGTTGTGTTTGGCCTCTTGGAAGACCATTCCAAGGATTTCAGAAAACTGCATTTAGTCATTGGGAGGGAGGGAAAGAAATTGTGTCACTGTGTTTGGTTGGTGGGGGGCTTAATTTTTCGTTTCCATAGGGGCTACTTTCCAGAAAGTGCATGGTTGCTTTTGTTTTGATCTATAAGGGATATTTTCTAGGTACCCAAATTGACCCTTAATGGTCCAAGCCCCAATGAGAAAGATGTTCCAGCAATGAGATGGTTGGGACTGTAAAATTATATCGATATTTGGGCTATGGCTGTCCATGTGGTGGCCTACTAGAACAATGGTTCTGATTGTCGTGGATATATTATGCTGGAGAGTTCAACCTCCTTACTGATTCATGCCTACTCCTACCATGCCATGGAGGCATGGATCATCATCTTCAGACAAGAAATTAATGGTATAAGTGTCTTTCTCCTTCGTCGGTACTTTTTAGCCTTCTAGGATTACTCTATATGAGAATGCCCTCAACAACGCATTCATGTCATCTCTGCTTCCCAATATTAAGGTTTTAACGAGCTCCCCCTCCACCTCGTTTTCTTCCGTGGCCTTGGTTTGGGTTGGTGTGTTCAATGCTAATGTAGTTGATGGATGGCTGTAATGAGGACGTGAGATTAGCTGAAAATAGGGGGAGTATTCCGGATATTGTAGAAGAGTTTTTTGTACTCCGCCCAGTAGGAGTGAGAATCAACAGATTGAGGATGTTGTCATCAAGTCAACTATGTCTATTTTAGTCTAATGACTAAATTGTTCATTGATGATCAAGCAGTGAACGTCCCCAAACTCTTTGTAATGTCCTAAAGCAGCTCCGTAGTAAAGAGAGAGGGAAGCACTACTATCAAAGCATGCTTAAGGCATGGATGAAAATAAACTATCCCTAGTTTCTGTCATCGTTGCTGAGCCTTAACTTCTTTTCTATGGATGTGTTTTTTCTGGATAAGGATCACTGTCCTTCTTTTGCTGTATACCCCCTCCAATCCATCCTTTGAAGGTGGAAGAAAGGGTGCTCATTGTATTATGAGCTCCAGAATGCAAAAAAGGTGGAGGGAGGAGCAAGTCAATCAGTGATATTTATTTATTTTTGAATAAGGATGAATAGTTCTTATACATAGGATAAAAAGAAATTAATCTCTTTGAATTATGAGGCAGGTGCACAGTTGCACAGTTTGGATATACATGTTTCTCTCCTTATGCTATATCTTTCTTCTCCATGAAAAAAACTATCCCTTGTTTCTGTTGTCTTTGCTGAGCCTTATTTTCTTTTCTATGGACATGCTTTGCCGTATAAGATAAGAGCTGCCCTTCGTTGCTTCTTTTGTTGTATCCCTCCATCCTTTGAAAGTGGAAAAAAGGGTACTTGTTGTATTACGCGCCCCAGGATGCAAGAAGGTGGGGAAGAAGCAAGTTAATCAGAGATGATGATGTGTTCTTTTTTATTTTTTTATAGGATGAATTAGTTCTTATGCATAGGATGAAACGAAATTAATCTCTTTGAATTATGAGACATGCAAAATTTGGATATATAAGTCTCTCTATGCTATATCTTTCTTCTCCATACTTCTTCATAACATTGCTGTGGCAAACAGCCAAACTGATTGCTAATTCACTGACTTGTTTCCATGAATTTCATGTCAGTTGACGGTTTATACCATGCTTATGAGATATAGAATGTCTTTCCATTCTTTCTTTTGTTATCCTTTTTAAAAAAAAAAAATAAAAATGTTTCGTTAGAATGCCAATATGCTGATCTGTGTACTTATGAATTATCTGTAATATGCACAGGTAGATTACTGCTTCCCGTGTTTGCAACTATCCTTTTGCAATGGCAGACGGTCATGAAACTGATAAGAACATCGAGATGTGGAAGATCAAAAAACTGATCAAGGCCCTTGAAGCTGCAAGGGGAAATGGCACCAGCATGATCTCTCTAATCATGCCTCCTCGTGACCAGATTTCTAGAGTAACTAAAATGCTTGGTGATGAGTTCGGGACTGCTTCAAACATCAAGAGCAGGGTTAACCGGCAGTCTGTGTTGGGTGCCATTACCTCTGCTCAGCAGAGGCTAAAACTTTATAACAAGGTTCCTCCGAATGGGTTGGTGTTGTACACTGGAACCATTGTTACGGAAGATGGGAAAGAAAAGAAGGTTACGATTGACTTTGAGCCTTTTAAACCTATTAACGCATCGCTGTACCTTTGTGACAATAAGTTCCACACTGAGGCTTTGAATGAACTTTTAGAATCTGATGATAAATTCGGGTTCATAGTCATGGATGGGAATGGAACCCTGTTTGGAACTTTGAGTGGAAACACACGTGAGGTGCTCCACAAATTTACCGTTGATCTCCCAAAGAAGCATGGAAGAGGAGGGCAGTCTGCTTTGCGATTTGCCCGTCTGCGGATGGAGAAGCGTCACAACTACGTGAGGAAGACAGCTGAGCTTGCCACCCAGTTCTTTATCAATCCTGCTACGAGTCAGCCCAATGTCGCAGGATTAATCTTGGCTGGTTCTGCTGACTTCAAGACGGAATTGAGCCAGTCTGATATGTTTGATCCCCGTCTTCAGGCCAAGATACTGAACGTGGTTGATGTGTCTTATGGAGGAGAGAACGGCTTCAATCAGGCCATTGAACTATCATCTGAGATTCTATCGAATGTAAAGTTCATACAGGAAAAACGATTGATAGGCAAGTATTTTGAGGAAATAAGCCAAGATACTGGGAAGTATGTTTTTGGGGTGGATGACACGCTGAAGGCTCTAGAAATGGGTGCAGTTGAGACACTGATTGTGTGGGAGAATCTGGATATAAACAGATATGTGTTAAAGAATAGTGTTACTGGAGAAATTGTTATAAAGCACCTGAATAAGGATCAAGAAGCTGATCAGAGCAATTTCCGTGACCAGGCTTCTTCTGCTGAGTTAGAAGTCCAGGAGAAAATATCCCTGTTGGAATGGTTTGCGAATGAGTACAAGCGTTTCGGCTGTACCCTTGAGTTTGTGACCAACAAGTCTCAAGAGGGCTCTCAGTTCTGTAGGGGGTTTGGTGGCATCGGTGGGATCCTTCGCTATCAGCTTGATATGAGGGCGTTCGATGAGCTGTCGGATGATGGAGAAGTGTACGAAGATTCTGATTAGCAATCAATCAACTCCGACCTTAGCCGGTGCATGGAAGCTTGGGCCGGCTGTTCCCGCTCCGCGGGAGCTGCTCCATCCATGATTGAGTCATGCACGCACGATCGGTTTACCAAAAAGTAAGGTTTTGCACCTTCCTCTTTATTTATTTTTTCCTTTGCATTTGGTAATATACTTATTAGTAGACTCATCAGAATCATAGATCTAATTCATCTATTTTGCATTTGACATTTATAAATATATTCATACATGCATAAGTGAAAGGTGAGCACTTCCACCTGGGAATTTTATTGATCAGAAAAAAAAGGATTACAAATTAAGAGGACATAAATCTGATCTTCTTCAACTATGTCCTTATATCACATAAAGTCCATGGACTCCAAAAAAGGATAAGACTTAATTTTCAGGCAATTTAACTCTATAGCATGAATGGAAATATTCTCTGCTGTATAGAATTTAGCTGTATAGGAACTAAATTCTAAGAGTTAGATTATCATCTCAACCCTGGATTTCAAGTCACATGCTTTCCACCTGAATTGATCTAATATTTATCTTTTGGCAATATCGGATTCCATGAAGAGTGGCACGAAGTTACACTATCGGCTTTGAGCAATGACCATAAGAAAGAATGAGAGAGCAAAAATAAAATGACCAGCACCAACCACTCTGTGCTCCAACATTCGGCTTTAAACATGCCTCTGCTGGAAGAGCTCACACAACCATAGTCAACTATCTTATTGTCACTCCATGAATCTTGATGTTCATGGACTGCAAAGACAAGATGTGAATGGGGGAAAAATCTGGAATCCCCCTCCCTTTCTTCTCGATGATGATTTGAATCCACCCTATAATATTTTTGTTTCCTTTCAAAGAACCTTCTGCTCTGTGCTTTCCTACTTTCCCATCATTTTAGAGAAGGAAGTATTTCCCTTTACATCATTTATCTTGTGCCACATGGCTGCTATAGAGTACCACAAGCCAATGGCTGAAAAGAATGAGCTTCCTCAAATTGAACATTCGATACTTGTGAGAAGCAGCTCCATATCTTATTCACTAACACTGCCTATGAGCAAACAGATGCTGAAAGCATTCACATTGGTCATCAATAGAACAGCAATGACATTTAGACGGCTTGATGCAATTCGACTACCTTTCTGTTCAATCCTACCATCCACTTGAACACAATTCTTGAAGCATTTCCCCATTAAAAAAAAAAGCATCTTCAAAAGAACCCAGCCATACCAAATCCAGTTTAGTTCAGAGGAATTTTTCCCCTAATTTGTTGCCAAGCTTCCTACTCTGAAAACTTCCCATTTGCTGACAATTTGTCAGGTGAGTTTTGCAAGAACAGTGTACTTCCCACAGCTTCTGTTTTAAAAGACTTGGATCATTTCTCAACTTGTGCATGTTTTCTAACAATTGGTTTTGGAAATTGCTTGGTTTCTAATGTGCTCTCTCTCTCTCTCTCTCTCTCTCTCTCTCTCTCTCTCTCTCTCTCTCTCTCCAGGAACATCAGATTTTCGTGGTTGGGCAGGAGTTTGTGCTGGGCAAGAGCTGCAGGTATTCCACTAAAAAGACCAGATCGTCCTTCACTAGCGGATGCTACAAAGTTGCTTTTATTTTGGTGTTGTCTTTGATGTTGATGAGATGCGGACCCAGCAGCTACTTGCATTGGTGTTGCAAAACCTTATCTAAGTAGGTATCTCATGGTGTATGAGTCTTTGCATTGGATATTGCAAAACCTTCTAAGTAGGTATCTCATGGTGTATGAGTCTTGCATTGGATATTGCAAAACCTTATCTAGCACGTATCTAATGGGATGAGTCTCATGACTATTGTTGAGTCTCGTGCTTGTTATTGCAGAACTTCATCTAGTAGTTTCCTCTTGGGATGACTCTCATGAGTATATTATATACATCTCTGAGTGTAAAAGATCATCTCTGCTGTCTCTTTCTTGAATGATTGGTTTTTGGTTTTCTTGGTTTCCATCCTGTTGTATTTCTGTTGCCATACCTTTGTGTTTATTATTTGTCATCTGAAATGAGAGAACTCATTCACCTACAATCGGTTGTAAGTTGTCCCATATTCCCATTTTTGTATGCCTTCAAAATTTCCTCTCCTTTTGCCCAAAGGAATTACTTATAGAAATGGGTTGTAGGTTAACCTGCAGCCGATTCTAGTTGTTTATGATCTCTCTCTCGCTTTCTTGGGTGCTTGTTTTTTTCGTCCAAAAGGAACACCAACAGAAGAAAAAATGAAGATTACTAAAACAAATGCAGGCGAGTGAAAGGTCTGGACCATGCATCAGGTGTGGCCTAGTATGAAAATGCCTGGGCTGTATGTCTTTTCCTTGTAAATGTGGCCCACATAGCGACTTAGACCAGCTTGATACCAATTTGGCCTATGCAATTTTTTTGTTGCTGCTAAGCAGTTCATCTTGTGTGGCTTTGGACAGCTTATCATCGTTTTTTTTTTTGGGTACTATGCTGCACGTTGGTGCACATTATCTGCGCAGGTTTCTTTCTTTTTTGGCCAGCATGGCAGTTGAATATGGCCTTTTCTGTTTTCCTCTTTCCTCTGCCCTCAACCACAAGCATAGTGATAAACACCACTGAGATTCTGAAAATATTGTGATTTTTTGTGTGTTTGTTTAAATTTGATCTACTATTTTATTGCAAAATCTCTACAGTTTTTAATTTCTTGTGATCTTGTCCTGAAATTATTAATGTTTTTAGCCTAAAATCATTTAGAAGTCAAATAGATTCATTTTATAACCACCAGTTTGCTGGGTGTCCCCAAACCTTGAAAATGACACGTGGGACACCCAGTCAATAATCCAATTTGCCATTGGAAGCAAGCCATGGCGAATGAATCACGCTAGAATCAAGCTACCGGGGTAAGTCCCTCCTTTTGCATTCACCTATGGGCATGATGTGGTGTTACCTTTTTAAGTCATTTATAAGAGTTGCATATCAAGCTAGCTTAACTCCGCTTGAGTTTATAAAGGCTAGTTAAAAGAGTTATAGAGTTGCATATCAAGCTGGCTTGATGCCGCTTGAGTTTACAAAGGCTATGCTGGTCAGTTTTTTTTTTTTTTTTTTTACCCACACACACACACCCCCACACAAGCCCACCACATGTGCACACACCGTGGGATTTCACCAGCATGGGTAATCGAACCCTTGACCCGGTGTTGAAGCTCCAAGGAGTCTACCACCCGAGTAAGAGCAAGGACCCAGTGGTCAAGTTAAAAGAGTTGTACAAAGTGCGATTGAAGACCTTAAATTCCATTATACCAAACAAAGCTACAGTTGCTTGAGTCTACAATAAAAAAGGTTAAAAGAAAAGCCTTTGAGGAAGGAGACATGGTTTGAAAGGTGGTGTTACTATTGGGATCAAGAGAGACTGCATTTCAAAAATGGTCATCGACTTGGGATGTACTGTTCACAGTCCTCTAAATTATTTGAGGAGGATCCTATATTCTTTGCGACATGTAGGGAAGGGTTGTGAAAGCTTTGATTAATGAAAAGTTTATGAAGGCATATTATCCCAATATGTGGGAAATGATTTGAAGCCGGGTAGAATATCCTTACTGCTAACCACAAATATGTACCGAACTAGGTTGAGAAGAGAAGATTAGTAAAAAAAAAAAGATCTTTTATTGATGTAGAAAGGAGGGAAAACATAAAGAGCCCCCCTAGCTGATTACAAAAAGAAGAAAAAGAAAAGAAAAACAGAAAAAGCAACAAAGGAAGCAAAGGCTCAACCGAGCAGAAGTTTTAGGTGTGCGTTGCTTTGATTTCCTCGAATTTTATTTGCGCACGAGACTTGGCCTCTTCTACCCGACGCTCTCTTTTCAGGACTGGCCTCTTCCACCCGACACTCTCTTTTCAGGACTGTCCCATGGTCACGACATGCTCGAGGTGGTGTACAATTTTATCCCCACGGTGGTGGCCGATCTTTTGCGCGCTGCTCTCTTGCAACCGAACTTGAAAGGTAGTGATTTGAGAGTCATGAAAGCCAACATGTTTCTCCAGGTTGCTGCGGTCTTGTGGTCTTTCTCATGATAGACACGCTCAATCTCTTTGATGCTATCCATAAGGTCCTTGCGTTGGACATGGAGAACTTGGAGAACTCGCAGCACTGTCTTGTTGAATTGATGTTGCCGAGTCCAGCCAAGCCATTCATTCCAAGCTTCCTTGTACTTGTCAGGGTGGTCACGTGCTTCATTATGAAGGGAAGCCTTTTTGCTTCGGGAAGTAGCTGACTCGTTGCCACTCAAACTCCTCCTCTAACTAGGTGTTCCCGGGGCAGTAAAATGCTCTCAAGACCTCCAGGATCTCTCCTAGGGCTGGATCAGTCATGGCAGCTTTCCTACTGTTCCGGATGAAGGCATCCTTGTCAAACAACAGGGAGGATTGACCGTAGAAAGCGAGATCATCCGTGAAAATTTTCCTCGGGTAGGCCTTGGCCTGGGAGAGATAGGATGAAGTTTCAGTTGCAGGCATGATGGCTGAAGACTCTGAAAGAAGAAGTTACAAAAGAAATTTGCCAGCGTGAGGAGCCAAAATGAGAAGTGTCGTTTAAATAGAAATCAAAGTGCACGAATCATTCCCATATTCATTGCATCGTGGCAAAAATTATGCATATTAATGGCATGCAAAGCATTGTATCACCTTTCAAGAAGGTGGGGCATGCAGCCACAATTGCATTTATTTCAGCTAAGGAAACGGTGCACGAAGTAAAAATGCTAAGTAGAAAGCAATCGAGACATAATAAGAAACAAAAATAACACTCTGGCCAATTCCATAAATAACATGTGTTATACAGGTCGACATGAGAATTAGAAGTCAGAGGAAGAAAAAATAGCCATTTTCTCTAGTGTTTTTGCCCGCCTAACTTCTTGTTGATCAAGAGCTGCTTGAGTCTTCAAGGCCACTCACCTGGCCTGGCTGACATATGAAATTTTGTTCTGGACAAAGGTGACTAATGTGCTGACTTCATTTCTCTGCTCTTCCTTGATCTTTGCTAGCTCCTCGTGGCGATTCTTCAATGCTCCTAGTTTCTTCTCCAATGATGCAATTTGAACAACAAGATCAGTCATTTTTGTGTCCGACCCTTTTAGTTTGAAACATTAGTATCAGGATATCATTGCCAGAGGAGGTAATGGAACCATAACGTCATCAGTTACAAGAGTTCCAGTAGTCGTTGCTTGACCATGAGAAGTATCTGATAGAGTAGATGGCCGAGGTGGTTTTTTTCCTCTTCCTCGTCCATAATCATGGATGCATAGTAGCTTTGACTGAAGTAGGTTGATCAATTGATGGTGTAGAGTAGAATGGGAAGAAAATTTTTTGGGAACTCTATGGCATCAATACAATGAGCTCGTCATCTTCTTGATCGAGAGCGATCAATGTGACCTCATAATTGGAGAAAACATGGAAAGGTTCCATTGACCAAGCAGTTTCCGTATCCCCTGAAGCTTGATCATCAGGTCAAGGGACATCGCTCGTAGTCACTTCGGAATCAGAGACATTGAGTTGTTCTGTTGGAATAACTAGCTCGTCTGCTACAACAGCAACAATGGCTATTTCGGGTTGTTAAAGTCTTGATACCGTAGGAATGATTTGTTTCTCAGCGGCCAAAATTTTCCTTGTCACTGCATAGATGAAAGATGTTAGAAGAAGCAGAGAACATAAAGCAAATAGACAGAAAAGGAAGAGAGAACATTAACCTAAATCAAAGTGAACAACAAGAGCGTAGTATCGGTCAATCATTGATTGAATTTTGGTAGGATCGCTGATAGCTGCTGTAAAAGGACAAGCAGAAGTAGGAAAAAAGGGGTGGATTTGGATTGTAAGGTTTAAGATAGCGATCGAGAGAAAGGTTGGGATCATTCAATCTTTCATTATCTTTCGTCCATTTATTGAAGGCTCAATTGAAGTGAGCTTGTTATATCTTTTACAAGCTTTGTTCATTTTCCAAGAGTACTTGGAAGGATGTATTCCTGGTCAACACTTGGTTTTATAATGTTTCAGAGGCATGAACAACCTTAGTTGTAGGAGGAATACCTAAAAGTTTCTTTGTAGTTTGGCCAGTCTTTGCTGTTGCGGAAGAGCTTTATTAGCACGACTGATATGACGGGAAATGCAGGAACAACATGAATAAGACCTGGAAGAGGTCATAGATATGAAATTCTCCTAAGAATGAGTGAAGCTGTAGATGTTGAGGCTGGTTGAGCTGGTAATACCGTCTGAACATGGCCTGCAACTGTAACCTTTGGCACTTTGGTTGGGGAGATATTGACCGTCCTTATCGTTACTGAAAGGGTATGGTCGAAGTGGCCGATGTTGTTCTCCATGACTGTGTCGTTCCTTGGATTGGGGACAGTTGATTTTGGTACCGTGATCCTTTTATTGCCCGTGGTTGTTGGTTTCTTCTTCTTTACAATAGGTTTCTCTATCCTTATTACAGACGGAAAGAGTTAGGCAATGATGAGCTCAGTAAGTTCAATAACCAATCTCTCATGGTAATCTTTCCACAAATTACATAAAGTGAGCATCTGACAAGGACAATTGTGGAAGATAGGAGGTTGGAACATAGAACCTACAGTCTCAAAATTGTTATGGAGAATGTGGAAAGTGCTGATTGAATCCATGAGCAAGTGATGGTGTGGAGGTTCATTGCAAGTTCTGTGGGCGAATGGGTAAGGAATGCATTGAGGTAGGGCTAATTGGCGAGCGAAAAGATTGGGATAATATATATTTTTATATGCTAACTTTAGCATTAACACCTGTTTCCACGGTGCCGTCATTAGGGAGATCTCTGCAAATGAAATAACTCTCTAAAGCTTTGTTTATGAGCTCAACCATCTAAACATTGGTTGTCTCATATTCCTCTGTAAACCAGTTCAGACTGAATTCTTTATCGTTAAAAGAGCAAAAAGAGCAGTTGGGTTTATTTAGCCGAGGGAGAAGTAGTTCATGTAGTTTGTAAACGAATGAGTAGACTTATGATAAAAGATGTTGCACTGACAGAAGGAATTATAAGAATTAGAGGAAGGGATAGGATTTATAAAAGCAGAACAAAATTATTCACAAAGCTGTATTTAAAGAAGCCATAGAAGCCTCCATTGTAGTAAAAACCTTTGGTGGTTGCTTCATAAATGCCGCGATATAGATGGCTGAGCATGAATTAAGCAAGAGCTACCTGTCGTCCCCGGGCTAGTACCTCGACAAATGAACATATTCTTTTATGATCTGTACAACACCCACAACAAAGTAAGTAATGGCAAATCCACATTAATAGAAATCTCGTGTGCTCCTGATCATTAACAATTGCATGGGTCCTGCGCTAGATTTGCAAAAAAGTTAGAGCAAACTTTGTCACTCCTGTCTGGAAGGATGAAGTAGTGCTCGTCGTCCTAGGCGAAGTTGGGATATACTATATCGCCGAAAGGGAGATAATGAGTTAAGGCGCATATATCCATGACTGTTAGGCTCATGAGACCACATTTGAAGTGGAAGATGTTAGTCAATTAGCTCTATAGGGTTGAAGTTGTAGTAAGAAGGGAAGTGTTTGTTGTATATTCATGCAGGAAGAGACTGACTCATTTATAGATGCCAACCTATTTCCATGAATCGCTATGTTGTTCAGATGCACGGTCATACCATTCTGACTATCTTTCTACGGGTATTGGACAGGATCTTGAGGTTTTAAAAGTGTTTGCAGAGTATGGATATATGCATTTATATATCCATATTGAATAAGAAGTTTTTCACCCAAGCAGCTTGTAAAGAATTATTCAATCCATTGAATTTGCCCGTGGGTAACCTCTGGATGGAATAAGATATGCCTTATTTGTGTCAACAGGGATGGTAAAGATGATGTCACAGTTGATGCCGATTATAGTGCTACACATCATTAATAGACGAAGCATGACCGAGAAGCTCGAATGTAGGACATAGTTGAGAGAAAAGTGGTGCTGAGGCGGTTTGTAACGCCCTGAAAATCGAGGGTCGAGCAGGAGCCCGACTCCCGAGTTTCAAAACATCACTTATGCAACATATATGATGATTGAATGTTGTCTGTATTAGTGCATTAAACATGAGTGAGATTATACCAAAACAGTATATCATACTCCAGAGGCAGTTAAATAATGCAAGTAGAAGACTGAGAGACATATGTAAGCATATATAGAACGCATAGACCATTGCTGGTCTCCAGAGTATGAGTACATTGCCAGGTCAAAATAATTACATGTATTAGTTCAAAATATAAAATATCAAGGATAGACCAACTACAAATGATAAGCCCTGTAGCCCTCGCTGATCAGGATGGTCTAAGCAAACCGCCTGATAACTGCATATATGAGAATTCTTCCTCGTCGTCATGAAAATTCGGCTCCGCCTCATACGTCGCGTGATCACCTGCAACTAAGATAGAGTCTGGTTGGTGTTTAAAACACCGTCCCCAAACGTGGGAGTGAGTGATCAACTCAGTGGAGGTATAAAGCAAAGATTAACATGTTATCAATTCAATCAAGCAGTAATGATAACGCAATACAACAATCAGGTCCTAAGTACTCTTGTTAATGCAAGAATGATATGAAATAATGATACATGCTCTCGCCTATGCTCCCTCAGTGACTTCATCTTACTATCACGGCATGCAACTCTTCCTTAGTGCTTGACCTGCTACGTCAAAGGCACACGTAATGCAGTACATGCACTTGATTAGTCGGATTCCTTACTTAGGTTTATTCATACAGCAGGATTGAGAAGCTAAGGTACCTCTCTTATATCAATTCTCAAACAATGATCCATTCTAGGGTCGTCAGTCCTAGCAAATCTCATACGATATTGGGGTTCTAGGTCACTATAAAGGGCTCGTCACCTGATCAGTGTAGGCCTAGTTTACATTATAGTTGCTACGGGAAGGCTCGTCGCCTCAACGCAGCCTTAGAGTATGCTCGAGGTCACTACAAATGGCTAGTCACCTAATCAGTGTAGGCCGACAGCTCGAATACAGTGTTCCATACCACCGTATTTGGCTCACGAGTCTGGGTTGCTCATTGATCACTACGGGTGGGCTCGTCACCCAACAGCTCGACCACGGTGTCCCATACTACCATGTCCGGCTCATGAGTCTTAGCGGATCAAGGTACCAAGGTTAATGAGTTTTCACCGGTGAGTTTGGTACCTTAGATTCAAGCAGTAGCGTCCATACATGGTGAACATACATCGGGTCAATCGAGTTACTTGACAAGCTTGACTGGTATGAGCGTACATCAAGCCGATCGGCATGGAGTGCGAAAGCACTCCATGTGGCCTAGTCACTGTCGACAAGCAGCGTACGACTGGATTCCTTGAACTCATCCATCGTGACCAAATAGTTTGGCCACCGACACTGTATATTACCGATCGCCTGGACTACATCGTAGCCCCAATCACATTCCAATCCATAACATTCACATATGATATTCAATGACAGCATGTGATAACTAATCTAAATAGAAATTTCATTTTAGCATTTCAAGAATCATATAGTACACATGTTATCACATATCCACACTATATCTGTACATCACATAATAGTAAGTTAGATTACATGAAGAAAACTATACTACAGGTAAGGTGATTGAGAATCACATCTCAACACCCCATTTGATTACGTTTCAGCAAACATCTTCTCACTCAAGCAATTTATCAAACACTTAGTTTATACGTATACACATACATATTATAAGATAGTCATAGCACGTATTACGATAAATCCTTCCACGAAATACTCGTCATACATACAAAAATCATGTATTCTGACTTACGGACAGTATTAAGTATAGATCAGAATTACATATTCATTCAGTCATTTCAACAAATACATGGAATGCGTTTTAATAGACATAGTTCATATACATATATAATATGTGGAAATCATTGTATCCAAGCACGTATGATAGCAAGCAAGTCAGTCATAATCATTATCTGACATTGAATGCCTTGAAAACCATAGCCTAAACATTCATAGTCCGCACATTTCGTCGGTAAACTCGCAACAAACTCAGTTTTAACACTATGTCTTTGTTTACAGCACGACCGCAACCTATAGCATGAAATAGGTTAGCTATTTCAGCATTTACTCTATTTGAATCCCTAAAACAGTTTAGGGTTAGAATTTCTTACCCAAGTACGGAGTCAAAATCGTCGGAATAGTGATACAAAAGTGGTGGTTAAGCGCGTGGAGGGGTGGGATCGAATCCCAACAACAATCGCTAACTCTCTCTGTCTTCTCCTTAATTTCTTTTTCTCTTTTCTCTCTTCTCTCCCTTAGAGTTTTCCAAATTCGTATGAAATAAGGGAGAGAGGGTTCAAGGCCTTTATATAAGCCCAAAATTGATGGGAATGGCCCTAGGGCGAAGGTATACTTAGGTTATAGCCAAATACTGGCCGTTTCGGTCCAACGGAGCTATTCCGGCGGCCCCTTTTCTGAATGGGGTCGGACTTAAGCTTCTTGACACTGGATCTAGGCCAACCTAAGTTTTTGCTCCGATCAGATCAGTGGATCAACTGCAGGGAACCAGTTTTAGTTTAATGGTCACTGGTGCTCGATCAGGGCCATAAGTACTCTGACCTGTGTTGGATATTTTCCTTAATCCGAGGGTGTAATTGGGTTAAAATCTGACAGTATGAAACCTTAGAATCTGCCTGCAAATGAATGACTCAATTCACTTAAGTTTCAGTTCATTCTCTAAAGTTATTCGCGTTTCTCACACATTTCGCTTCGGGCTCAAGTTGCACGTTTCTGGATACTGTTAGGACTTGATTTCTGAGGTGATTGTCAAGTCCAGTAATGTGGTCATAACCGTATAGTTTCAGGGTAATCGAACTTTTGACGCGCGGTCCAGGTCCGATATAGAGTTTCATGATGCTCCTGAGAGGAACTGGGTTTTGGGATGGATCCCAAGTCTTTAGGTACTGTAGCGTTAACGTTTCTGCTCGTTTTGGGTCTTACAGATCGTATTTAAAGTGATTAGTGCTAATTTTGCAGGTAATCTAGTTTAACACTTAGTTCATTCTCGTCTAATTTCTAAAGGATTTGGTCCTTAGTGATTTCTGCCTGAGGTGGTACTCGGGCCTTTGTACGGATTTTTCTGAGACGTTACATGGTTACTGGGACAAGCGTTTAAGAAGATTCTAGAAGGCCAGAGTATTGTCAAAGATATTGCTATCGACTGAACGTGGAAAAGAAGCCTCTAGATGGCAACCACGAGGAGATTTATAAATAACATAGGATTTCAACGAAGTAAAGTGTCTCATACAAACCAATCAAACAAATAAATTAAATCTATATTTTAATTATTCTTTATGTTCCTTAGCATAATCAATCCTTTACATTTCTTACCATAACCAATAATCTAATTTAATATTAGGAGTATCAATAATTGGTAGTTGCAATTCTTAGCTATAATTCAAGTTTACGCTCATATGCTCGACGATCTTCACCGAAATATAAGTTTCTTTCAAAAAAAGTACTTTTGTAGTTATTCCCATTGGTCGACTGTAAGTATTTCCTTTTTATATATGTTTATATTTGAAAAGTCCTTTCAAACTAAAAATAAGGTGAACAATCCTATCTTTTGGTAATCTCCTGATCATTTTAAACAACATTTTATCAGTGACTAAATATGATACCAGTGTTCTCGTATCTTGGTCATATATTAACAGTTCTTAGAGTTAGACAATCTTGACCCAATCCGGTGGATCCGACCCGATCTGACGGCTTGGATCGGTGCGGATCAAGTAGGGTAGTTCAGATCCGAAAGCTTTTCAGGTTGAGTTCGGATCCATACCTATCCTGACCCATCCAATTGGATCTGATCTGGACTAGGTCTAGTATTTTTTATTAATATATATTTAGTTATTTACTATTTTACCCCTAAGGTATATATATTACTTTTACCTAATTTTATTTTTTACCCTACCCTTTTTACCCCCTTTTTACTAGCACCCGAACGAGCGCCGAACCCAAAATCCCCAAAATCCCTACCCGCTAGACGTTACCCGGCCTCTCTACCCGCTAAACAAGATGGGAATGCGATCGAACTTGCATTTAGTAGGAAAAAGATTGAAGCAAGGAAAAACTATCTCCTCCAATTCGAGGTAAAAGATAAATACCATCTAAGTTTTGCAATTGAAAAATCCATCTTTTGGTTTTAGTGTTCTGATGGAGATTTCATCTTTGCAGCCGGAGACCCACCTTGAGCATAAAGATGAGCGCATCAAGTACAGTGACTTCATTAACAAGGAGCTTATATTGTTTTCCATGGCGGATTTGCAACGATCAGTCCCATTCATGGTTGATGGCCTGAAACCAGGCCAAAGGAAAATCTTTTTTAGTTCTTTCAAGAAGAATTTTGTCAAGAGGCGAAGGTATGCTTACTGTCAGTACATCCAAATTCAGAAAATGTAACGCCTTGAATTTTGAGGGTCGAGCAAAGATTAACTCCTGAGATTCTGAACATTACTTATGTCTTGCGGAAACTAATATTTTGATTTCCTTCACATTGGGCATTTGAGCATGCATAGAATTATACTAAACAACGTACTATACTCTAGGTTTAATGTAATTAAAGCAGATGTGTAAATCAATATATATATATATATATATATATATATATATATATATATATATATATATATATATATGTATCGAGAAGTTCCTTCCAGAGTATGGGTCCACGGCTGGGTGTAATGTATATATATACAATTCCAAAAATTAACAAAATGTGGTAATGTAACTTCCAACTAAGCCTATATGCCCAGCGCTCCCTGTCCGATGGTACATGGCTTACATCGGCTCATCCGAGAGCTGAAAATAGGAGAATTCCTCCTCGTCCAAGAAAGCCTGCTCCGATGTATCGGCATCAACAACACCTTTATTTACACTAGCGTCTAGTTGGTGTTTTAAAACATCATCCCAGAGTGGGAGTGAGTGATCAACTCAGTGGTTCCATAAAGTAAAAGTTATACATGTTATCAAGTCAATCAATACAGTAATGATAAGAAAATATAAGACAATCACTTCCTAACTACTCTTCTTCATGCGAGAATGGAGTTTATGTAATGATGCATGCCCTCACCCATCGACACTCCCTTAATACGTGACTTCGACCACCTGTTTCCCATATGACAACACTTCTTCAAATATGCGACTCTAACGCCTGTTTCGCTACATTCTAACTAATGCAATGCATGATCATGTTAGCTAAGTTATTATTTATGCCTATTCATCCAGCAATTTGGGGAAGCTAGGATACCTCCCTTTTAAACATCGATCATAACCGAATCACTAGGCATTGAACGACTGCAGCGGTCCTGCTTCTGTGTTATTGATACGTCTAGGTTCGTCATTCATAGATAAATGCATATGATAGACAAGTTGTAAGAAGTGATGCCCGCGGTTACTATGGGGAGACTCATCACCCTAGTGTAGGCCGATAGCACGAGCATGGTGTCCCATATCACCATGCCCGACTCACGAGTCTTAAGGATCATGATACCATGGTTAAATAGGGATCTTTACAATAGTGAGGTGGTACATTAGATTTAAGCAATTGTGCTCATACATGGTGAACATACAATAGGTCAAGCGGTTCTTTAGGCAATTTCGATTGGTACGGGGGCACACTAACATAACCGACAAGGAGCACATGAACGCCCCTCGTGGCATAGCCACTGTCGATATTTAATGTCCGACCCATATCTTTCGAATTTACCCAAGGTGGCTAACCCAATTTGGCCACCCAAACTTGGAAGTTTACCGATTGCCTGGACTACACTCGTGACCCTATTCCTATTCAAATCATGTTAATAAACATTCATAATATATGTGTTAGCATTTGGTAAGTAAATTTTGATAAACTATTCATTTAGGCATTTCATCGAACACATACACAACGTCACACTATAACTTACAATTAATCAATTCATTAGATATAGATATAAGTATATTTATGACAACAAGAAAACCTACATTAGCAAATCATAAATTATTAACTATAATGAAAGTATTGATAAATCGTAACCTAAGCATTTATAATCCGCACCTTTCGGTAGCACGCCCAACTCAGATTCGCTCCTAGGAATATGTTTTCAAGGAAGGATCGTTGGCCGCCTAAACGAGCACACGAGTTAATTAGGGTTGGAGAAAACCCATTTGGAGACCTACATCTCTAAAGGATTTTGTATTACTTACCCTAAGTCATAGTAGGAGGAGTTCCAGTAGTGGGAGTGGTGGTGGTTAGGCTTGTGAGTCGATGGAAGATGATTTCCCTTCGTGGCAAGCACTACTCCAATCTCTCTTCTTCTCTATCTTTCTCTTTTCTCTTCTCTCTCTCTCACCTTAGAGTTTCTAAATTCATTTTTGGGAGAAATGGGGTGAATTGAGAGCTATTTATGGCTCCAGATGGTGTGTAAATGGCCTTAGGGCCACTTTATATGATACTTCTACCACATACGTGGCTATTTCTGACTAATGGGGCCCTTAGGAGGGCCCGTGGGCTCATCTATGTCATGGGGTAGGCTCCCTATCAACGGATCAACGCTAGGACACAGTTTCGATGCGATCAGATAAGCAGATCGGTTGTGGGGAGCCTGTGTCAGATCAACGACTATAAATGTTCAATAGGAGCCACGGTTATACGGATGTGTGTGGAGAATTTTTCTTACTCTATGTATGAAGTTTGGTCATAAACCGACGGTCCGAAATCCTCAACTTTGCATAAGAGTGGACGACCCAATTCATTTAAGTTTTAGCTCATTCATTTAGAGTATTTGCACTTCTCATGTACCCATCACATTATAGCCATGTCAAGGATAGCTTCGACAATCTCAACAACTACCTCCACCACATCAATGACGACAACAAAATCAAAGACCTCTATAACACTGATGTCAGCCCTTGGTTGTGTTGTCGCACTACCAGAAGAGAGTAGGTTTCTACCAATAATTTCAGAACGCCATCACCTAAAGAGACTGCAACTAAAGTAAACGTCAGCGCAAACTACTTCATTCGTAGACCCACCATGCAATTTTATTTTACGCCTTAGCACAATAAATTTCGGGGACGAAATTTTGTTAAAGGGGGTAGAATGTAACATCCCATATATTTTTTTATGGTGGGTATTCTGAACCCCACTGTTTCTCATGGTGTGGTCCACCTGAGCTTTGGATCAACCTCATTTTTTGACCCATGCTCTAATATAGACGGGCAAGACCGATGGACGGATTAGATTTTTCACAACATCCATGTGGGGTCCGTTGTCGCTAACAAAAAAAAAAGAGAGAGATAATTGCGCACGTCACCACGTTAACAGCCTAGCCCCAAATTTCTCTCTCACTCCTCTCACCGTAACCAACCCCATCTCTCACTCCTCTCACCACACGACCTATCCTCTCTCCCCAATTTCCCCTCCCATTAAAACTCTCCTCTTTCTTCTTCCACCATTCTTCATCGGCGGAACCCACCAAATAATCCAGGCCACTCACGATCAACCCAAGAAGATTTTAACGGCAAGCGTTCAACCCCACTGTTTCTAGTCTTATGGCCCATCTAAATTCCAAATCTGCCTTATCTTTAGAATCATGTATTATTACGACCCGACCAAGTAGCTGGATAGAATGGATTTCTCACAAATATCTCGTTGGACCCACCTAGCTTCTGTTGAAGTAAGGGATTTGAAAGGCTTCCACAATTCAATCCACGCAGATTGAAACCTCTCTGATTTTTCCTCATTTCTCTTTCCGTTTTCGAGCTAACCTATAAATCGGGAAATCTCAACTGTCCATTGGATCCATCTCCAATCTGCAACGTCAAAACTATGCCATTCAACCTCCACTTAACACATCAGGTAGGTGATCTTCCCTGTTGAAAATTTTAGGTTAATATATAGATTGATTTGATTATTTTCTATGTGTTCAATTTATTTGATTATTATCATTAGTTGCAGATTATTTTATTTGATTTTTAATTGCATCGTATAAATTTAATTTAATTGAGTTATTAATTGATTTCAATTAATTATCGTTATGTGCTCAAATTGTAATTAATTCCTTCTTATTACATGATGAATAATGTATTTGAATTTAAGGGTGCTCTGCCTTAAAATGATCATTATATTTTTATGGGTGCTTTGCCTAGGGTCATTCCCGAAAGGATCGGCACGAGTGCTCTGCCCTGGGTGATTCCCTAAAAGGATCAACACACACGAGTGCTCTGCCCTGGGTATTTACCGTAAAAGTTTATTCACTAGGTGCTCTGCCGAGGGTCATTCCCTAAAAGGATCAACACCGGTGTTCTGCCGAGGGTCATTCCCTAAAAGGATCAACGCACACAGGTGCTCTGCCCTGGATTGAACCAAAAATGATTTTAGATAACGGCATTGTCTTATTTTGTTAGTATGAAAAATAAATTATTATTGCTGTCATGTACAATGACGATTCAATACTCGTAATTAATCATATTTGTATTATTGAGTTTTATTTATGTTAATGTAAAATTTTCAAATTTGGGAAGGATGTGAAGGACCCATATAGACTGTTTTGCAGGGTTTGTATATGAAGGACCGGTTGGACAAGATTGAAGGCTTTTATATATTTATATATTTTTTTATTTAGAAATTAATTAAAATTTAATGTATGTTGTTATTATTATTATTATTTTTATGTCAATGTAATTAAAGATTTAAAGATTGATAAGTGAAAAATATTTAATGACAATGATTAATATTATTTTAGTTGCTCTGATTGCCTTGAAAATGTATGAAAAAAATGTGGGTTGCGATGTATATTCATTTAAATACAACTCACAGTCCTGAAATTCGAGTCTGGGCCTGGCCAACTCGAGTTTCGAATTTTGGGGTGTGACAGATTGGTATCAGAGCCTAGGTTTTAGATTCTTACGAGGACCTTAAATGTATGTTATACCAATGATTAAATAAAACCTAAGTTATAATAACTCATAACTTAGAATAGAGGTTGAATTAGAGACCCCAACTTAGGACCCCCTTTGCTCTTGTGATAAAAAAAATAAAAAATAAAAAAAATTAAATTAAAAATTCAAACTTAGAATTCCTTTTGATTTGTGTTAATATGGAAGATAACCCTATTTAGACATGACATTAGGTAAGGAACTCAATTTGGACCATATATGAATTTTATAGAATTTTAGCTCTTCACTTTTTGCTAGATAGCAATGGATAGCAAGAATTGATTGACTTTGAAAATTCATAACTAATTAAGTAAAACTCCGATTGAGGTGATTTAAAAGCTCAATTGAATCTTGATAAGTATAATTTTATATAAAAATAGGTAAAATTAAAAAATACTTACCCTTGATGTATGTATTTGAGGTTAAGAAAAACCTGTCCAGAAATTATTCAAATCTGGACAGCGTGTACTCTCTAAAACTTTAAAAATTTTATAGGCTTCAAAATATTATAAAATTTTACAGCGGTATAGTAGACTTATAGAGATATCTATATAAAAATTGTCAAGTTAAAATAACATCTAGAAATATCAAAAATATCAATTAGAATAACACCCTTATGACCAGAAATTTCTACACCTCAACTTTGATATATATCTTAGTATCATCCTTGTTGAACCATCACATATACCAACTCCAGCTACCAAATCCTTCATTGGAAATCCAATAAATATTTTGTGAAGCATATTTTCAACCGATCGTAGATTGTACTTGTAAACAATTTAAGTCATGTCACTCCATCATGAACGCATGAACCTGATACCTTTAGAGTGGATCACTTGCGAATAGAGTAACTAGGACCTAAAGTATTTTTAGGTTATTTTGGTTATACCGACCATGATCACACTTCTATATCTCTACTACCAAAATCCTGTCACAGCTATGGATATGAGGACTATGTTGCATATCTATGCACGACCCCTTCCGCTTTACCAACCATAACATCAGAGACCACCTAAGTAAGTCTATAGGCCACCTCCACATAATGGGTTGTCATCCATGCACCAACGATCTCCACTGTACTCTTCAAATGCAACCATCATCTTGAGATTACTTCCACCTTTTTTCAAAAATTCCACAGTCATAACTGAGGTTACAACATAAAGACACCCACAGGACATCTCAAGGTCACCCTAGTAACCACATCGATAGCCAAGGCCAAGAAAGGCATGAGCCACAATCTCAAACTTAGGAACGTATCAATGCCAGGATTCCACCCTTAGACCACGCAAATCACCTTATGTATACTGAAGACTCATTAAGAAGTTATGACAACCCATCACTACAACATAATGAAGTGCAATGCTATTATACTACAATGCAAAGACTCAACACAGCAATGAAAAGAATTCCATAACAAAGCACCGAGATTCAATCCGAAGCAAGATCAAACCAACCATCCCACAACAGATCAAGTGAAGAGTTAGTGGAAATCATCAACCTCGCACTGGTAACCACAACATTCAAAGTTATCTACAACATTCGAAATCACAACCACAATGCTTAAAGACTCAACTGCAGCACTAGGTTTCTCCACGGCCATACCAAGTATCTCAACAATAACCTTCGTCGTACCCATCTAGAGGTGGTCAACTTAGGCCCGATCCGGTGGATCCGACCCGATCAGACCCGACTCGGTACCGTTCCGAACAGAACCGATGGTCTGATCAGACCTGATCGATTCTGATCGGCCAGATTCAATTTAATTTCGAATCAGGTTCGGATAGCACTATACCCGGACAGATCCGATCCGAATATCCGAACCGAATGAGTTTGAACCGATCGAAACCGACCCGACCCGGAGGGGTATACCAATAAATACTCTTTTTTTTCACCCAAAATTTAAAACTCATTTTACCCAACCTATTTTTTTTCCCCCAAAACTCTCTCGCCCAAGAGAGAAAGAGAGAGATATGTTTGAAATAGGGAAGCTGAGTATAAAGGTTGTGGAGGCTCCTGAAAGCTCATCACTTCCAAAGCCTCTATTAATCAGCACTCCAATAGAGGCAGGAGAATATTCAGTGGTGGTTTTCTTCCATGGCTTTTGTCTCACCAACGGCTGCTATTCTACCATCCTTCAACACGTTGCTTCTCATGGATACATTGCAGTTGCTCCTCAAGTTTATTTACATGCGTCGATCTGTTTCAAGTTCTTCTTCTTCTTCCCTTTTCCCCCCTTTGCTACTTGATTATTTTTCCAAATCTTTACATCAATCTAGACCATTCAAATTGCTTGACCCAGTTGTGAATTGAGATTTGGTTATACCACATTTTTGGAGTCATGGTGTAAAATGATCTCTAAAAATAGATGGACGGCATAGATGAAACACATGTGATGGCGGGGCCCACTGTAGCCAATCCGTTTCCCGCCACCATGATGGCTGTCTGATAACCCGCAGCTGGCGTTGGTACGTGTCGTGCGAAGCCGAGCACTGACGCTCCTCGAGCTCCGAGTTGTACGAAGGGTTCAAAGGATATCAAAGTTACGTGGGCCCCACTGTAATGTATATATTATATCTACACTATTCATGTATTTTTAGAGGTCGTTATAGCGCATTATCCAAAAAATAAATAATATCCAAAGATCATGTGGGCCACACTACAAATAACAGCAGAGAATGATTTTCACTATTAAATGATTCGTGTGGTCCACATAATAGTTAGATCTGTCTTATTTTTCGTCTCAAGCCTTAAGACGAGGCCACCAAATTGATGGACGGTTTGGATATAACACATATCGCATGATGACATCCCTGCTAACGTCAAAACAAGAGTCCCACTGTGAAAACTGAAAAGACGGTACTGCACTTTCATGTAGTGCACGTCAAGAGTATAACACCTCCTGTCTAATTGCATATATGTTTTTTCATATACATGTGGGGCTCACCTTTCAGTATTATTTGACATCCAATCCGTTGATTAGGTCATAGAGTCCCAAATGAAGAGAAAAAATAAAGATCACCTTGATCCAAAACTTTTATGGCCCTCAATATATTTTTAAAGGTCAGCTCTCATTCAATACTATTTCCTGTAATGTGGTCCACTTGAGAATTGGATATACCTCATTTTTAAACTTATATTGTAAAATGATGTGTAAAAATATATGGACGGCATGGATGAAATGCATACATCATGGTGGGGTCCACCTAGCACCGACTTGCGTCAGGGAGAGTAGCCAGTCCGTTCCCTCTCCGTACGTCCCAGCTTTATGTAGGCACGTGACGAGCACTAACTGCAAGACCCGTATCTTGGTCCGTACCGTTCCTTAGACTTCTGCGGTCTTACCGGTTGAATTTCGACAACCTTCGGCCCTTAGCCGATATCGACGCGCGACCCTGATTCATATGCCGACAACCCGAGTCGACTCAACCCGAGACCAATACCATAGCGACCGCGCCGTCGTTGCGATTTCGATACCACGACTAGCGCGCCAAGGCGATACCCTGGTCAAGAGATATGGGCCAACGTTCGGTGCGAGAAAACGCCGCGCATTGCGAAAACTAAGGAAATCTCTACGATGTGTCACATCAATCACATCAATCCCATCAATCAATCACCCATCAATCCATCACATGTCAAGTACACATCACTTCCATCCCTTTTTCCAAGCAACCACAAAAGTCTTCACCACCCATACCTCTCTTACACAAAAAGCCACAAAAGTCTTCATCACCCATACCTCTCTTACACAAAAGCCTCAAAAGTCAAAGATTTCTTATACAAACATCACTCACCACATCCATCCATTACTCTCTCTCTCTCCCTTTACATCACTCTCTCTCTTTCTCTCTTTCTCATTTTCAAAAATTCCAAGCAACAAGAGTCCATACGTATGGAATTTCTCCAAATTCCCAAGCTCCAAGTGGCCCACCTTCCTACCCCATCATCTCCCATCTCAACCCTCCATTCCTCATCTTAACCGTTGAAGTTGAAGCTAAGGTGCCAAGGAACCCCTAGGAGCGAGAAGATCGGACGGTGGGTGCTAGTTCATACTTATTTTCTTATTTTTATGATGGGCCAAGTGAGGCCCCACCGATCAATGGTGTGGATCTCACTTGGGACCCTAAAATATGGCCGATGGACCACTTGGATCATCATGATCATTCCATGATGGGGCCATTCTCCATGGACCTCATCATGATGTTTATTTTCTTTAGAAAGGTCATCTAGACCATTCATATTGGTGGGGAAAGGATCCCCACCGTTGATCTTCAGTTTTGATGGTCACATGTGCAAAATGACCCACTTGATGTATGATTTCATGTAAGGGAGGGCCCATAATGACGGGGTCCCTCCATCACAAGCCGTGTCCCACTCTCCATGTCTCTCTCTCTCTCTTTTATTTCTTATATTTTATTTTATTTTATTTTATTTTATTTTCTTAGGATTGTGTGGTCCACTTGAATGGATCCCACCTTGATGTAATTTTTATTCAAGTGGGGCCCACCTTGCTCATGGCACCCATCAGTGGTGGCCCACTCCATCAGGGCCCACACTCAAAAAAAAATATATATAAGACCGTCCAGCATCTGGGACGCTGGACGTTTCAACAGAAAGGAGGAAAAGGAAGAAAGAAAAAGGAAAGGGACTTGGGTGGTTCCCTTGCATAGGCCCCACCCTGATGTTTATGTCCGATCCAAGCCGTCCATCCTCTCACCCACACTATTTTAGCCGTTAGGTAGAAGTTTGGGGCTTATTGGAAGACCTGGTGGGCCATAGTATCAAAGAATGTACCACCACCATTCAAGGATCATTTTCTGTTTTTATTTCATTTTCTAATTCCAAAAAAATTCAAACTTTATACTCATTTCAACTGTTACGGGCCACTGAACGTAATGGCCGGGGCGGATTTCATTTTAGCGGGCCCCACATATGAAAAACCCCAGAAAAACGGGTTTTCAGAAATTTTTTAAAAAAACAAAAGCAAGAGGCATAGCCTCTGACGCCTGCTGCTGCAGGCGGGCGACCGTGCACGGACGGCCGTGCAGCCATCCACGGCTGCTGCCGTGGGCCCCACCATGATGTTCATTGTCATCCAGCCGGTTCACACCGTGGGCCACCCCTTTAAGTGAGTCCCTGCCAAAAATCAGCTCCATCCATGACTCAGGTGGCCCACACCATTCGAAACAGTGGGATTGAGTATTTACCATTAAAAATCTGTTTGGGGCCCACTGTAGTTTCGAACCAAGCCGAAATTTGTGTTTTTCCTTCAACCGGGTCTGTTTGACCTTATCAATGGGTTAGATGTCAAATAAACGTCACGGGGTGGGCCCCACGTGGAGCCCACAATGATGTATGCATTTTATCTCCACCGTCCAGTGGACGGTGGAGCTCTGGTGTTGTGACGGTGGAGCCCATGGGGCGTGCGTGCGTGCGTGCGTGTGAGTGTGCATGCGTGTGTGCGTACAGCTGGGTGTGTGTGTACGTGTGCATGCATGTGGGTGTGTGTGTACGTGTGGGGCCTCCCTTGATGCAGGCGCATGTCCAGGCCGAGGGCCTGGACGTTTCATTTTCTTTAAATTTAATTATATTAATATAGTATATATTGTTATATTAATATATAATATAATATTACATTTTATATCATATGGGTTAGGCCCATTTGGTTTGCAATAGGCCTATGGGCTAGGTCCATTTGTATTACAAAAGGCCTATGGGCTAGTCCCATTTAATTTATGAAATGCTTCTGGGCTAGGCCCATTTGCTTCATTTAAGGCCTAAGAACTTGGGCTCACTTGATATGTAAAGCCTATGGGCTTAACTTGATATTTAAGGCCTATGGGTTTAGGCCCAATGGATATGATCTAAGGCCATGTGACTAGGCCATTTGATGTACTCAAGGTCCATGAAAGTGAACCCATTTGATATATTGTAAGGCCCAAGGGACTAAACCCATTTGATTATAAAAAGGGCCCATGGGATTAGGCCCATTGGATTTATTTGAGACCCATGAGTTAGGCCCATTTTATTTGATTAAGGCCAAGGGGTTTAGGCCCATTTGACTCATGTTAGGTCTATGGTTTGAAGCCCACTTGATCTACATGTGGGGCCCAATTGGTGTGACCCATTGGTCACATATTAGACTCATGAGACTAAGCTCATTTGATGCAATCCTAGGCCCACGGGTTTTGACCCATTGCAATGCACGTCAGACCCATTGGTGTGGCCCATTATATGGCCCATCTAATGAATAAAAGGCCCATAAGATATGGCCCATTTGATATATATATGTAAGGCCCATGGGATGAGCCTACAGTCCATTGCAATGTGTAATTCCCATACAGTCTATCTAGCGCTGTTTACAAAGATCGTGCCTGGGAAGCAATGTTGGTTTGACGTCCACATTGCGAGTGTAATGATGGTTGGATGTCCACATTACGACTCTCCTTGGGGCCCATTACTGAGCCGTACTTATTGTGTATAGGCCGTCCAGGTCCATCTGCATTGTGAGATAGTTCATTTTATTATAACATGTTTAGTGCAGTTCCATGACTCATGATCATACGCATCATATGTATGCTTGACGTGAGAATTGTCTGATCATATCATTTGCCTTTGGGCAGGTTATTTATGGGCTCCCGGTTAGGCGGTGTTGCCCTACATGAGCGCACGATATGCGCAGGATTTGTTGCATGACTGGATAGCGTGAATCATGCATTTCGCATTTGTGTGACATGGTTATTGTACGCCCTAGCGACATCAGGGCCGTAGCCTCCACAGACGCATCGTGGTTGGCAGGATTGGATACCGAAAATCTTGTTCTACATGGGGTACTATAGATATCCCTGGGTGAAAGTCCCTAAACCCTTATGGTACCAAGAGGTTGCTCCAACATCTAGACCGAGTGGGTAGATGAGCATTGAGCGCTGAGCGCCGATTACTAGACGGTTACGCTCTCCACTGTGTCGTGGTCGGTTGGAAGGGGGTGCGGCCTTACCCGCCCGAGTGTAGGGGGTAATGCTAGGCTGAGTCTGACCAACTCGAGGAATGGGTCCGCTATCGACGAGTCGCGCCCGATATTGGCAGACGGATAGTGTGGTCTCTTCCACTTACCTTATTGCGCGCGATGTGGCGGCAATCTGGTTTAGAATGTACTAGACCCCGGTGATATTCCATATTTGAGCTGTATTGATATGTGGATATAGATGAGGACCTGTATGCTTGAGTTGCATTGCACACAGCATGGCCTTTGGGTGGCCGATACCATTCATGTCTTGCATCGCATAAGCCTTGGTACGACTCATGATATTATGGTTCCATCTGCATATTCCATATTACTCTGACATTGCATGTTCATATTACTACCTTGCGCACACACTTTCACCACCCTCTAAGCTTTCTATAAGCTTATGCACGACTGTTGCGTGCAGGTGACGTTGGTTCGCAGCAGCGCTGAGGCAGGAGCACGTTGCAGAGCATTTTGGAGTTTTTATTCTTTACCATTGTATTTCCCTTTATGCTCATTGTACTTGTAAAGTTTTTTATCATAGTGGAAATGTAATGGAGTTCTTGGTTATTGTTTGTGGGTTATGCCATTAGTTATGCTTATTACGAATCAAACTGACATTGAAAATTCTCCTCGTAGCATCCCAGGATCGGAACCTGGCGAATGGGAGCTAGGAGCCGAGAATGGAGTTCTACGGAGGCTGTCGGCGCTGGATTCGGCGATCGAAAATTTTGTGAGCCCGGTTTCCGAGTTTGGGGCGTGACACTAACGCTCCTCGAGCTCCGAGTTGTACGAACGGTTCAAAGGATATCAAAGTTGCATGGCCCACCGTGATGTATTTATTATATCTATACCGTTCATATTTTGTAGACAATATTATATAGCATTACCCAAAAAATAAATAATATCCAAAAATCATTTGGACCACACCATAAATAGCAGCATATAATGATTTTTACCATTAAATAATTCGTGCGGTCCCCTCGATAGTTAGATCTGTCTTTTTTTTTGTCTAAAGCCTTAAGATTAAATCGCCAAATGGATGGACGGTTTGGATATAACACATATCACATTATGAGAAGGTAACGTGAAACGTACGGTGCACTGCACGTAAACATGGTAATACACATGGGAAAGCACAGTACAATTCTTGTAGAGTTACGTGGGGCTCACCTCATTGTATATATTTTATCTAAGCCGTTCATCTATTTTGACTCATCATTTCAGTCGTTGAGTAAAAAAATGTAGGATATTGAAAGTTGAAGTGGGCCACACCACATAAAATAGTTAAATTAAATTTAAACTATCCGAATTGTATCAAATCCGATCCGACTCGGTTTCTCTAACCGAGTCGTAATCTGTTCGGGTCAGTCCAACAATGTATCGGACCTGTCCGAGTCAGGTGACTCAGACTCGGTCCCGGATCTGTCCGAGTTCGAATCCAGGCATAAAGATTACGGATTTGATCGGGTTATACCCAATCCGATCCAATCCGGACCGATGCCCAGCTCTATACCCATCACATTATAGCCATGTCAAGAACAGCTTCGACAATCTCAACAACTACCTCCACCACATCAATGACGACAACAAAATCAAAGACCTCTATAACACTGATGTCGGCCCTTGGTTGTGTTGTCGCACTACCAGAAGAGAGTAGGTTTCTACCAATAATTTCAGAACGGCATCACCTAAAGAGACTGCAACTAAAGTAAACGTCAGCGCAAACTACTTCATTCGTATACCCACCATGCAATTTTATTTTAGGCCTTAGCATAGTAAATTTTGGAGACGAAATTTTGTTAAGAGGGGTAGAATGTAACATCCCATATATTTTTTTATGGTGGGTATTCTGAACCCCACTGTTTCTCATAGTGTGGTCCACCTGAGCTTTGGATCAACCTCATTTTTTGACCCATGCTCTAATATAGACGGGTAAGACCGATGGACAGATTAGATTTTTCACAACATCCATGTGGGGTCCGTTGTCGCTAACAAAAAAAAAGAGAGAGATAATTGCGCACGTCACCACGTTAACAGCCTAGCCCCAAATTTCTCTCTCACTCCTTTCACCGTAACCAACCCCATCTCTCACTCCTCTCACCACACGATCTATCCTCTCTCCCCAATTTCCCCTCCCATTAAAACTCTCCTCTTTCTTCTTCCACCATTCTTCATCGGCGGAACCCACCAAATAATCCAGGCCGCTCACGATCAACCTAAGAAGATTTTAACGGCAAGCGTTCAACCCCACTGTTTCTAGTCTTATGGCCCATCTAAATTCCAAATCTGCCTTATCTTTAGAATCATGTATTATTACGACCCGACAAAGTAGCTGGACAGAATGGATTTCTCACAAATATCTCGTTGGACCCACCTAGCTTCCGTTGCAGTAAGGGATTTGGAAGGCTTCCACAATGCAATCCACGCAGATTGAAACCTCTCCGATTTTTTTTCATTTCTCTTTCCGTTTTCGAGCTAACCTATAAATCGGGAAATCTCAACTGTCCATTGGATCCATCTCCAATCTGCAACGTTAAAACTATGCCATTCAATCTCCACTCAACACATCAGTTAGGTGATCTTCCCTGTTGAAAATTTTAGGTTAATATATAGGTTGATTTGATTATTTGCTATGTGTTCAATTTATTTGATTATTATCATTAGTTGCATATTATTTTATTTGATTTTTAATTGCATCGTATAAATTTAATTTAATTAAGTTATTAATTGATTTCAATTAATTATCGTTATGTGCTTAAATTGTAATTAATTCTTTATTATTACATGATGAATAATGTATTTGAATTTATGGGTGCTCTGCCTTAAAATGATCATTATATTTTTATGGGTGCTCTGCCCAAGGTCGTCTTCGAAAGGATCAGCACGGTACGGGTGCTTTGCCTATGGTCATTTTCGAAAGGATCGGTACGGATGCTCTGCCCTGAGCGATTCCCTAAAAGGATCAACACACACGGGTGCTCTGCCCTGGGTATTTACCCTAAAAGTTTATTTACCAGGTGCTCTGCCGAGGGTCATTCTCTAAAATGATCAACACCGGTGCTTTGCCGAGGGTCATTCCCTAAAAGGATCAACGCACACGAGTGCTCTGTCCTTGATTGAACCAAAAATGATTTTAGATAACGGCATTATCTTATTTTGTTATTATGAAAAATAAATTATTATTGCTGTCATGTACAATGACGATTCAATACTCGTAATTAATCATATTTGTATTATTGAGTTTTATTTATGTTAATGTAAAATTTTCAATTTTGGGAAGGATGTGACCTTACGAGCCGTCGCGCTGACACTCATATAGACTATTTTGCAGGGTTTGTATATGAAGGACCGGTTGGACAAGATTGAAGACTTTTATATTTATATATATATTTTTTATTTTGAAATTAATTAAAATTTAATGTATTTTGTTATTATTATTATTTTTTTATGTCAATGTAATTAAAGATTTAAAGATTGATAAGTGGACAATATTTAATGACAATGATTAGTATTATTTTAGCTGCTCTGATTGCCTCGAAAATGTATGAAAAAAATGTGGGTTGCGATGTATATTCATTTAAATACAACTCATATTCCTGAAATTCAGATCTGGGCCTGGCCAACTCGGGTTTCGAATTTTGGGGCGTGACAATGGTCCCCACAATTTATATGCGTTTATCTGAAAATATGGCCGTTCCAGTCATTAGGTGAGTCATGGGTCTTCATCAGGATTCTTTAAAACCATTCATTTTTTTTTTTTTTTAAATTTTTCAAAAAAAATAAAAATAAATCTAGACCGATCCGAATTGTGCCCAATTTGATCCGACTCGGTTTTCTTGACCGAGTCGGACTCGGATCGAATCCGGCCATGCACATTTCGAATTGATCCGAGTCAGGTGATCCGGACACGGTCCTGAATTGAATTGAGTTCACATCAGGCCATTGAGATTTTGGATCGGATCGAGTTGGACCCAATTCGATTCCATCGGGACTGATGCCCAGCATAACAGTTTTAACGTGTTTTATTTATTTATTTATTATTTTTAATTTTTAATTTTTGTGTCGGGGGATGGAGCCGCACAATCATTTCTGGCATGCTCTCAGATACTATCCCTGACATAATTCGACATCCCAGCAATGATCTTACACCTGCGTTGGACCATGATCTGTCTACAAGGGAGCTCACTATGGATGGTTGGGATTGATCGATACGTAATTCGTACATGTTTCAAGTATTGAATATTTCGCGCCCCTCTGCTACCATTTCAACGTAGAAGTGATCAGGACCGTTCATACACCATGACCATGCCCAACAGACAGATGGGCCATACTTGCTGTAGAAAGTGGGCGATTATTAGAAAAATGACCAAAATTTCGTATTCAAAGTACTGATAGGCCTTGTAACTGGCACACGTGTGCCACATTTGCATGTATTGCCAAACTCCTCCTGATACACACGAGCAAGTCGTTTAGAAGATCACACCATAAAAATCCAGGCAAAATTATCATTGACTATGGATCCTCACGGTTAAAGTTGAGTTAGAAACAACGGTCTGGATCTCACTATGTATGCAATGGGGATCTATAATCAAACCAGCTGTAGGTTCTGGACAATCGTGTGGTGGGGTAGAAGGGGCCATCTTCTAAGTGGGGCCCACTCGGCATTTACTTTTTTTAAACAATCAGTTTTGCCATTACGTTGACTGGAAGGGCGTAGGCATCCAGTTCTCGACTTATTTCCAAGTGAATGTGGACCGTTGATCATTTTCTTATAACGGTTATGATTGTTTCATGAACGGATTTTTGGGAACCGTCTGGTCATGATGGGGTCCTCGTATCAATGGTTCAGATTACGGGCCCACTTGTGTAAAATCAAGTCTCAAGGGTATGGTGCACAAGTGGGGCTGTCTCGGTGATCTAGACCGTTGGTATAATGGGTCCTTCCTATCTCCTCATTGGGGCAATACCAAGTTCCAAATCAGTATCCACACCGTCCATCCATTTGGAGAGATCATTTTAGGGTATGATTTAAAGAATGAGTCAGATCCAAAGCTCAAGTGGACCACACCACAGAAAACAGTGGGGAGAAAGACGCTCACCGTTAAAAACTTCATGGGGCCACGGAAGTTTTCGATTTTCCCTTCGTCCATGTCTATGTGAACTTATGAACAGGTTGGATCTCAAATAAACATCATGATGGGCCTTAAGAAGGTTTCAACGGTGGGCGTCACTTCCCCACTATTTTCGGTGGTTGGGTCCACTTGAGCTTTGGATCCGCCTCATTCTTTGAGTTATGCCCTAAAATGATCTCTCAAAATGGATGGACGGTATGGATACAACACATACATCATGGTGGGGCCCACGGAACTTGGTGACGTCACTTCAGTAGCAAATCTCGCCACTGGAGCGGACAGCGTCCGATCGCCAGGATGTTCTCACCGTTCGATTGACTTTAGAACTGATCGTACCATCGCTCTGCTGGCCCCACACGATGAGTGATCAGATGATCGGAACTGTCCATGCTATGAACTGCAAGCTATGTTTCACACAGTGAAAGGATGATCTTAAACATGACTATTTTTAGACGAATTTGGAACAATAAATATTTTCAACGGTTGATACTCAATGCTAAAAATCAAAGCGTAAAATCATCAAAAAAGCTTGATTGTTGTTGGGTAGCTTATTTATAATAGTAGCAAGAACATGGATGGTTCAGATTATTTAACCATCTTAGCATGTCGGCCCCAGTGGATGGTGACATACGCTGGATTCTCCGTCGCGAGATGGGAAAAACGCAAGGAAGCGACTCTTTTGTTTCCTATCGTAGGTGGGCCAGTGCATGTCTACGGTCGGCCCACCTGATGAACAGCCAGGATCTCTGCACGTGTGCCGTAGTTCCTTTCTTGAATCTCTCAATCGCCCTAATACCTCTGAACACTCTCTTTCCTTCAATTTACAGCGACCTGCGTCTGCTGCTAGCGAAAAATTCTTCCAATTCGCGGAAGCCAAACGCTGCTCTCTCTCATTTCGTCAAAATCACAAACAGTTACGCTGCAAAGAAAATCTCCAAATGGTAAACCAGAAAAACCCTACTTTTTTTTTTTTCAGATCCGAATTCGACTTATTCACAATCTATCCAACTCCGCAATTCAACATACATTTACTTTTGTTTTTGCTCCATTGATCATGACTAATCGCAGATTCTATCTTTTTTCTTCTTTTTCGATTTTACATAATGAATCTTCGTAACAGCTACTACGATCCAATACGCATTCTTCGTACCTTATTCTGGTGCGGATTTATGAGGGGCCCACTGTGGATTGCAGATGGGTCCAATACCTTGAATGTATGGCATGACCTTGCGAATAAGGGCCTTGTTGGCTTCATATGCATAGATCATAGAAATAAAATGCAAAAGGTTCTTCTTGGTGGGAGAACGGCCTTTTATAAGCTCACTACAGAGTTAATTCTCATAAATTGGTTAAAAAATCCGTTACAAGGCATACCCCTTTTGTAATCACTTAGGCTGTTTGGGTGCCACTTAAAAATGAGTTCATCTCATTTTGGTTAACGATAATTCTGTATAAGAGTTTTTTTTTTTTTTTGGAGGGTTCAAAAATAATCCTGATCACTGAGAATTTATAGACGAGACTGAGTTTCCTACTCATTTTGCCCTGGAAAGTTCATTGTGTGAAACTGAGTTTGTAGATTTGGGGCCCATGGTTGGTCTATCTAAGGCATTAATCTGACGGCTGCATCATTGGCGGACCCTTCCCAAAAAACTCCCCAACCAGAAGATTCTAGCAATTGAATCTTTGGTCTTTCCTCCATTGAATGTGTCTTGTTCATGCATTTCTTTTTAATCATGTATTTGCATCTCATTAATGGGAAGGTTAGAGTTGACTGATTGGGGGGATTTTTTTTGGGAATGGTACGTCCATGTTGGGGGCTGTTAGATCAATGGCATGGATAGACCAACCATGGGCCCCAAATCTACAAACTGAGTTTTGCACAGGAAACTTCCCTGTGCAAAGTGAACCCCCCCCCCCCCCCCCCCCACCCACTAAAAAAAAAAAAAAAAAAAAGAAGAAAAAAAGAAGAAGAAGAAGAAGAAGAAGAAGAAGAAGAAAATAAAAAAATAAATAAAAAGAAGAAGAAGAAGAAGAAAGGTCAGCCTCTTTATATGAACTATCATTTCTAATACACAAGTACTATTAACTAAGATGAGATGGTCTCATTTTTAAGTGGCACCCAAACAGACCCTTGTTCTCTCACCAACTTTCTTCAATAAGTAGCATGATCCTAAAAGATCTTATGTACCTACTAAGAAAACCTAACCAAATGCCAAAGATCCCTCATTTTAAGAATGACTATATGGGATCGTTTCATCTTGCCACTCTCCAAATCAATCTTGTCTACAAGGTTGTTTTAGGACTTCCCTTGGATCCCATGCAACATCGAACTCGTTAGATCAAACTGTTTTATTAACGTGTTTGATAAGGAATAGCTTTTTCTATTTGCAACAATGGCCCTTTTGCCGCTTTTCTTGTAATGCTAGCATGAAGTCTTTGTGCAGATCTTTCATTGACTTCTTACTGTGTGAGCTTGATACAAGACAATTAACCACTTACTCTAAAAGCTCGAACTGTTAGAGCATAACGAATTAATCCCTTTATCACATAGCCCAGGCCCCAAGTCCATGGGTTAGGTCCTCGGCCGAATCCTCCTTGTGAGCCCCAAATCCATGGGTTCCGTCTAACACAAGCCACCCGCCTCACATGGGCCCTAAATCCATGGGTTCTGCAGGCCACCCACCTCGAGTGTGCCCTTGCATCCCATAGGCCACCCCACTCGAGCCTGGTGTGAAAATGCCCCCGCATTAGAGCTACCTCATGTGTAAATTATGGCCCATGGTACTTGTATTTGACAGTGCCTCTCTAGTTTATTTGATCAATCAATTAGTTAACCCCTTGTTTGTTTGGTGATTATCTTTACAAGCCACTACTCTTGCAATCGAGCAAATTATATTGCCGATGTCATAGTGCATGGCCTGTACATCTTGACTTAATGATATATGTCCGAATGAAGGCCTTCTACTAGTTTTCCCACCAATTGTCATTTTGACCAATTTCAAGCTTGGTTTGAGGGTAATTGAAAGCGACTTTGATACTCCAATACAGTCAATTCTTGACAGTTCTTTTGCAAGTTCACCGTGGACATCCTCATACTTGGAAAGGCCAAAGTTTACCGCCAAACCTCTGACACGCCTCACAAGTGGGAACCCTCTCGCTTGACTCATACCTATAGGATCACTAGTTGATATCTCCATTGATGCTAATGGAAGCAATCTCAATCTTTAGATCATCAGGTGTGCAGTGGAAGCAGAAGTATCTTTCTGTTGTGATATCCTACTAGTTGGATCACCCTCCTTCCATTGTAGAAATTCTACCTTCATGCTGTGAAAATTTTGATGTTGATCACCATGCGATCCAAATATGTGTGCTTCACCATCATTGCAATGATGGTTGTAAGAATTGTTAACACCACGATTGTGCCCATCTTTGTTGTGATTGACTGATCTAGGTGCTAGATCTGGTAGATCATTGGGTCCCTTTTCAACGTTAATGTAACAAGAAGGATCAGCTATCGATGACCCTGGGCCTGTATTAGCAGTGTGTGCTACTCATTCATTATTGATGGTCCTAAAGGAGACAATCGAGACCATTTTGTTTCTATATGCTTTCCCCAAATTGATGTTGAGATTTGGGCTTTGTCTTGGTTAAACTGGGCTAAGGGGGAGGATTATATTCCAAATATTCTTGTTAATATTTTCAAGGATATTAGAGCATGTCTGATGGGTTAAGGACTTTTTGCCTAAAGATTTTTTATTTTTTTTTGAACAATAAGTAAATTGCATTAAAAAAGGCTGAGGCCAATAATTACAAATATATAGAAATATACATCTGCACCAAGAGACTCAATGTTCAACTATGAAGGAAGAAAGCCAAAACTACACTTCTGCTTGCTCCTTGAATGGCCCAACTAAAGACTTGCACTGCTTCTCGCATTTTGTTTCTAAAGCATCACTCATTTCTTTCCCATTGTAAAGCCCAAAGAATCGCTAACAAGCCTAATCTCCATACCCTTTTCCCTAATTTCCTTGATCCCCACCACGCCAAGCAATGAGGAATTCCTCTATTGTGTTCGGGAACACCCATAGAATCCCAAAGAATTGCAGAAAAAGATTCCAAACCTCCCTAGAAAATGCACAATGAATAAACAAATGATCCATAGATTCAACATTTTTTAGACACATCAAGCAAACGTTTGGAAGGATCGTCTTCCTCTTGGAGAGATTGTCAACTGTTGGCACCTTATTCTTCCTTACCAGCTAACCAGAAGGCGCCAACTTCCTAGTGGCACCATAATGCCAAAGAAAGGCCGTTGGAGAGAGCCGAATGTCTTCGTTTCCTACACTCAACAACCGATAGCATGACCTAACTGAGAATGAACCCGACTTAGCCTTTAACCACCTTAAGGAATCCACATCCGATTACACTGGAGAAACGGAAGTAAGCATCTCAAGCATTTGAATCAACTCTTTAATCTCCTCATCTAGCAGATTTCTTTTGAAGGTAGGAACCCAAACAACCTCATCACCCTTGACTAAGTAACTACTCACTTGCACCCCCTCTTCCTTGGCTAGCCCTACTAATAATGAAACCTCTCACCCAATTTCACATCTCCCACCCACCTATCCTCCCCAAATCTAACACTCTTACTATCTCCCAAATGAAAGCCTATACCCTCCCAAACTCTCTTTGGGACACAACCGATTTCCACAAATAAGAAGATCGATACAATGAAGAAGACTTTGTCTACCACTCCCATTCCTCTACCCCATATTTTCTCACCATTACCTCATTCCATCTAGCCTCTCCCTCTGACCCAAATCTCCAAACCGATCTACCTAATAAAGCTAGATTTGTCTCTTCTAACTTTGAAATTCCTACACCTCCTTGTCCCAATTTGACTCTAATGATTACATGATGTTGTTAGCCAAATCAGGATCTTAGAGACAATCCTTCTAGTTGGACCGACCTGTTGTCGGACTATAATTGTTTCTAGGACTTGCAATCGGACCGTGATCATTCCCGAGACCTGCAATTGGACCGTAATCATTCCCAGGACCTGCAATCGGAATGTAATTGTTCCTAGGACTTGTACTTGGACCGTAATCATCCCTGGGACCTGTAATCGGACCGTAATCATTCTCGGGATATATTATTGGAAATTGGACTGTAACTCTCTCTCTCTCTCTCAAAAAAAAAAAAGAAAAGAAAAAAGGGATCAGATAGTGATGATATTTGATCCGAGTCTTCAAAGCTTTAGCATATTGGATGGCCAATTCTTGAATGGTGTTAATCAACTCCCTAAGCAATTTCTGGTCACTAGAAGTAAACCTTGTCTCCAGTTGCTAATTGATAGCATGATCATCTGTTGTTTTGTGAAGTTAAAGGGGCCATGGACTGCTATGTTTGGAGCCGTTTCTTTTCAGCCCCTGTGATAGTCATGCACTAGAATTATACCAATTCTTTCATACCATGTGATATGAACCCAATGGTTCATATGCAATCTTGAAATAAAATACAAAAGGTTCTTGGATGGAGCACAACATCCTATAAGCTCGATACCGAGTTACTTCTCATAATTTGGTTGATAAATCCATTACAAAGTACATCCCCCTTTATAATCACTTGTTCTCTCAACAGCTTTATATAATGAGTAGCGTGATCTTAAAAGATCTTAATTTCCCTACAAAGCGAATCCTAACGAAATCCCCAAAGATCCTCTCCATGCTAGCATGGCTAGATGGGATTGTATCAGGCTTGCAAAATGGAACGTAAGACTGGTGTCATTCATACCATCCATTTTGCATGAATTCCATGGCTGTGGTTATTTGATCATGGTCAGTTTTGTGTTGTGTGAGATCCATAATGGATACATCTTGTCCAATGGTTTTTTCTCCCTGGTAATAAGGTACAGAGAATTGGTACAGGGCCAAGAGTCCGCGCTGTGATGAATAGGGGCCACTTTTATCAAGGAGGGAACCAATGCATTTTTTTTTTTTTTTTTTTTTTTGAAGCAGGTGGGAACCTATGTATAAAAAATAGGGGGTGTAACTGTGCAAGACTGCAAGTAGAAGTTCCAATTGGCCATTATTTCTTATTTTTTAAGGTATTTTGTTTAGGAAGGATCATTCAAGTGCATCCAATTTGTGGCTTCCACCACATGGTCCTCAATGATTGGATGCTCCTAGCTGTCTGATTAGTAACCATGAAATGCACCATTGAAAAAGAAGATGCTGGTTGTCCAAGTTCAGTGGTGAATGGAATGGTTAGCATTGTCCAATCTGGGTGATTTTTCGGTGGTTACCCATCCACTGTGGTCTTTGATTTGGAAAGTTTGGATTGATATAGAGGTGTACTGCATGTATGGTGAATGCATGCATGTGGTCCGTCTAACAACCTCTTCTTTTTTGTTTTTTGGTTTTTTAAAGCATGGTGTAACTCAAAATATGGGTTATTGGTTGGATGTTTCATATTGATATTCCAGACAGTTTGGCATTTGATTTGATTGACCGTGTTGATCATTGATGAAGTTTTGGGATTCAGGCTTTTGCTTCTGTTTAATTCGAATGTGTATTTGAGAGTTTTCATACTGATTGTGTAAGGGATTGTTTGTGAAAATTTGACAGTTAAATTGTGGATATGAGCTGATTTCCATGTCTGATTTCTTTCTCGGTTTATTTAAAAATGTATTGTTGTTGTTGTTGTTGTTCTTCTTCTTCTGTTTTCCAATCAATATTGTTTGCCATTGTTTGTATATATAAAAATAGTTTTTGGTCAATATTTCCAGGCGAACACATTGCGCTCATACTTGACGTGCATAAGAAACACTTTGGAGGCTGCGATGTGTCTGCAGGTAAGTGGGATTTCTTATTAGCACAAGGATGAAAAGCTGTGGTACCAACTATGGGTACTGATACATATGTGGATACGGAAGCAGCGATATGACTCTCCATTTCTCAAAAGTTCTGATTGGGATTGAAGCCAGAAAATAGTTTAGCTCCGTTCTTATCCAAGAAGGGCATGGGATTACACCTTTTCCAGGTTGTAATGGCTTGGAGAGATTATATCCTCATTTCAGTCTCTTTAATAATTACCCTATCCACCAATAAAGCTATATGGTAACATGGAATTAAACAAGATAGTGTTGTGGAGTTCCACCACAATGGTAACAACCCTAAGGAGTCTCACCTTTAGGGTTCTGGAAGATTTGCTTCAAAAATTTCTTCTTGGAAGCATCTAACTCCTAAAATATTACCAAATGTAGGAACCAAGCAATATATATATATATATATATATATATATATATATATATATATATATAAATTCAATTGACTATGCATTGTTGTTCATCCTAATGTATGGCTTTATAGATTGTGCTCTTATCAGTTGGATATAAATTGTCATTTTTTCTAATGGATAACTCAAATTTATTAAAAAAATGTAAAATAGAAACATATTCATGAGGGGATCTTTCTACCGAGGGTAGAGATAGGAGGACAGAGCTCTCTCTCAGTTATGCTAAGCGTTCTAAGGAGGAAGAGATCAAATGGTGGTAGAGATTAAGGGTAGTATGGCTCAAAGAAGGGTATGGGGATACCCGGTTTTTACATAGCATTGCTAGCGTGCAGGCCCGAGGAAACAAAATCTCTGGTTAATGGGATTTCAACTTTGGACAAAGGAAAGTACTATGACTCTATAGTCTAGTCTTATTCAAATCTCCTTTTTGGGGACAATTGGAAGAGGCCAAGATTAGAGAAGCTTGATTTCTTGCAGTTGGATAGTGTTGATGTCTCGCGGTTGGAAGCTCCTTTTTCTGAGGAAGAGGTTAAAGCAACTTTGGGTTCTATGTGTGGGGATAAGGCTCTAGGCCTGAACGACTTTCCTATGCTTTTCTTTCAAAGATTCTGTGACCTCCTCAAATACGTTATTATGGAGTTTCTAATTGAATTTCATGATCATATCTACCTATCCAAAGAGCTTAGGCCAACTTTTATTGCCCTTATGCCTATGGTTGAAGGGACTGCCCTGCTTAAAGTCTATAGACCGATTAGCCTCATTAGAGGCCCATATAAATTGTTGGCCAAGATTCTTGCTATCAAATTCAAGGGAGTTCTCTCTAGGCTTATCTCGGAGTTTCAAGGGGCTTTTGTGGCAGGAAGGCACATTGTAGATAGTCCGCTAATAGCTCATGAGTGCATCAATTCTAGGTTCAGAGAAAAGCGGAGCAGTGTTGTTTGTAAATTGGATTTGGAAAAGGCGTATGATCATGTTAACTGAGAATTCCTCGACTACATGCTTGGCAGATTGGGTTTTGGTCGGAAATGGAGAGATTGGATGAAAGCACACGTGCAGTTGCCCTCCTCTATTCTGGTTAGTGGTTCTTCGAAAGGATTCTTTAAAACATCCAAGGGCGTAAGGCAGGGGAATCCTTTATCCCCTTGTTCATCATTGTGGGAGAGGTGCTAAGCTTGATGCTTCGGAAAGGGGAAGTGAATGGTTTATTATGCGGTTTCAAAGCATCCGCAAATGGGTATTTCATTGGCCATCTACTATATGTCGACGACACACTATTGTTTTATGATGCGGAAGAGTCTTCGGTGGATAGCTTGCTGAAGCTAACTGTTTGTTTTGAGGTGGTGTAGGGGTTAAAGATTAATGTTGTCAAGTCCGAGATGTTGGGTGTGCATGTGAGTGATGATAAGTTGCGCCAGCTTGCGGCCACTTTTGGTTGTAAAGTCGGGTCTTTTCCCACAATGTATCTTGGGCTCCCTTCATGTATTGGGAAACTTGCTAAGCATCTATGGGATAAGGTGATTGAAATAATTGAGAGGAAGCTTGTGTCATGGAGGTGTAGGTATCTTTCTTTGGAAGGTCGGTTGATGCTTGAGTCTGCTTTTTCTAATATGCCAGTGTATTTCTTGTCCCTTTTCAAATGTCCTAAGGAGGTGCTGTATAGGCTTGATAAACTTAGAAGAGAGTTCTTTTGGAATAGAGCCTTTGATTCTAACAAGTTCCATTTGCTAAAGTGGTTAGAGGTTTGTAAACTAATTACTGAGGGGGGAGCGGGGATTAACAGTTTGGAAGATATGAATTTGGCTCTTCTAGGGAAATGGTCGTGGAGATTTGATTTGAAAGAAGGATGGTTATGGGGGGACATCATAACTAAGAAATGTAGGGTTTAGGAGGGAGGTTGGTTCATGAAGAGATCGTCACTATATAGAGCCTCTCACATTTGGAAAGCGGTTTCAACATCCGATCATTTTGTCCGTAGGTGGGTTGCTTTTGCATTGGGGGAAGATTGCCGCATTCATTTATGGGTGGACATATGGTGTGGTAATTGTGCCCTGCAAGATCTTTTCCCCAGGGTGGTGCAACTTGCTCTTAACCACTTCATTTTTGTGGTGGATTGCTTCTCTATAATTGGAGATTAGATGGTGTGGAGTCCTTGCTGGAGGAATATGTTGGATGAGGAGTTCAGGGAGTTCGCGGAGCTTTTAGATCATCTCAAGTGTGTTGTGTTTTTCTTGCCTCGGACATTGCAAATTCGATGATCTGGAAAAGGTCATTCTTCCGGGAAGTTCTCAATTTGATCCCTAGCGAAAAGTATTCGTGATCCTTTCGACTTATCTTTGCTGCCTCACCCTTTCCACCATTGGTTTTACGGAACCCCTCCAAGGGTTGTAGTTTTTGTCTGGTTGGTGGGCTGTAAGAAGATTCTCATTGTTGATCATCTTCAGAGGAGAGTAATCATTCTCCCCAATATATGCTTCATGTGCATGGACAATGCATAATCAATTGATGATCTTTTTATACACTGACCTTTTGCTGCCAAAGTTTGGTCGCATTTCTTCACCTTCTTCCATGTTGATTGGGTTATGCTAAGTTCCGTTGTAGATCTTTTGAGGGCATGGCATGGGGGAGGCATAGGGAAAGACAGAAAGGCAGTATGGCGGTTCACTCTCATGACTGTTTTTTTGGGCAATTTGGGGTGCTAGAAATGGCATTTGTTTCCAAAATGAAATGGTAGGGGTCAACGAGGTTGTTAGGCGTGTGAAAAGGCTCATTTGTAGTTGGGTGGTGTATGTTAAGGTTGATTTGGCTTGTAATCCTTTTGGGTTTTCTTAGTCGTGTTGGTGGTGTGTGGGTTGTATTCTTTGCCACTTTTGCGGCTTTCTCAATAAAATTGCTCTCTCTCTCTCTCTCTCTCTTAAATAGAGCGTTCTTTCCAAAGAGAGGATCTAAGGACTCCTCATGGGAGTCGACGATACAATTGATTCCCCCCCTTCTTTTTTTTTATTTAAGTGTGGGCTTGAACTCAAGACCTCAATGTTGAAACTCACTCTGTCTACCATTGATGCACGAACTCAACCCCAATTGGTTTTCATTAAAATTTTCCTAATGTTTATATTTAAAGACCAAAGCCTCATTTTAAGATCGTTCAAACTAACCAATAAAAGAAATGTCTAGAATAAATGATAAACTTCGAAGGGGGAGTCGGAAGTGGCTTTTCCAGCAGCTTATTAGATTCCTAGACAGGTTAACTGTAAAGCTGATTCCCTGGCTGGAGAAGGGGACAAGGGGTACTTTGCCCTTCTGTTGGTATTGTGATTCTTGGCAATTGCCTTGATGGATCTTTGTAGCTTGTCAACCAGGGCTTGAAGCCTTATTGAGGTTATAGATAAAAACAAAATGTCCTTATTGAAGTTAAGGAAGTCGATGCTTGAAGCCTATTGGCCCAAAAATTCTTCTGGTAATCTCAATCAGTATGTATCCTAAAAATTTGTAATAAAAATAGAAGTAATAACAAATGATGCCTTTACTGGCTTGTGATAGAGTGGGCTAGAGCCATTGATGCCTGTGATGGTTCTCCTGTTGAGGTTTTCTAGGATAGCTGGGGGATAATTCTTCTTTGTATTCATTAGATGATTCCTCATCATCTTTCTTGTATTTTCTCCTCCTCTGAGTTCTAATAAAATCTTGGTTGCCCTTTTTAGAAAAAAATGAAATAATCTTATAGAGTCCAAAATTTGCCTGGATACTTGCATATGTTCTGAATCATAACGGCTTGTACATTGGTATACGGGTCTTGATCCTTCATCAAAACTACTGGTGTGGTTAAGATCTTTAATTAGATAGTTGGATGGTCCAGTTCTTTAATGTGGAAGGTTGCGTAGACACAATATTTAATTAGGACGCATGGATGGACTCATCTAAATTAGATGGGCTTGATGTTCAATGACCAAATGTTGGTCAACCTCGATATCCCATTGGATGATTGGAATGTGGGTGCAAATAAGGATTTGGAGATATAGTGGAAAACATTCAGCTATATTGCATGCATCATGTGATGTGCAGTATGAGGGTAACATTGGGAGAACTTCAGGAAAATGGTGGAGCTTTTTGGTGAAGCTTCAGGAGTTGTTAAAAGACGCATGATTATACACTTTGAATTCAACATGTTACAAAAAGAAGACCAATAATTTTCCATTATTCAGGGGATGAAACTTATGGGGTATCATCCAAAAATGATGCAATTATTCTAAAGTGAGTTCATATGGCTCAGATGCCATACGATTGAATCAATAAAACACAAAAATTACAACCAAAAACTAACAAGAACAAAAGATATACCTTGGTCTTAGATCCACATGGAGTTATGAGCCAACTCGAAGTCATCGTCCCTATTTGTACCCAAGTGGCTATAATACTGCTACTCCAAATAATTGTGTAATGTTGCCGGCTCATGATGTTATGATACTGGGACATGTACTCTGTAACATATCATTGGCAGTCATCCTCAATAATGTGCACTGGTATACCCAATGGTGGATTCTGAGTAGTCACCTTAACTGTCACCATCGCTCTCAGTAGCATTGGCTACTACTGCTTCTGGGCACCTCCATACTCATTTCTGTATTTTGGATACATCTCTTCATAACCGTACCCTTGTGCGTATCTGTTTTTGTACTCAAGACCATGCCATAACTGCGTGACCACAAATGGGTGTCATAGCTGTTGGAATCACTCATGCCATAGCCATATGAGCCATATCCATAAGGCAACATGAAAGTGGATCTCCTTTCCTATTGTTGATGTATATGGATGCAATGCTCCATGCAATAGCTCCTCATTGAATGCTAGGTGCTTCTTACAATGTGAGAAAAGCTGATTTGTCTCGCCCCTATGGATTTGTGGTTGTGGGACAAGCACCCTGGTTCGGGTCCTAGGTGGCACAATCAAACCGGCCCTTCTCATTGAATGGGCTAAGAGGCTTCTGATTTCGAAGGTTGTTGCTGTTCTCACCGTTGCTGCTGCTATCGTCGTGGTTATCGCCCCTGTTGCCTCCATCATCTGCAGTGTATGTGCAGGTAGATGGGGACAAAGTCTTATCGTCACTCTTTGAATCACTCAATCTAATGCTATGTGATTCCCATGTAACCATGATACCTGACCCTAGATGTCGGGCTCCTCATCAATGCACCAAACGATTCGTTTTGAGGCTATTTTCCCTACTTAGACAACTAGTGGAGACATATAGGGATTGGAAGAAGGATCTCCACATTGTCTTTATTGAGAAAGCATATTGGTCCCGAGAGAGTTTATATGGTGGGTGTTGAGAAACAAAGGAGTGTCAAGAGAATATATTGACATAATTAAGGATGTGTGCGAGGGAGCAGTAAATGATGTGACAACCTCTAGTGGAGATACAATTAAGTTTCCAATTACTGTTGGCTTGCACTAGGGGTTGGCGTTGACCCCTTACCTTTCTGCATTTGTTTTGAACTAGTTAATAAGGGATTTATAGAAAGAGCCCCCATGGTGCATATTGTTGCAGATTACATAGTTTTGATTGACAAGACGAGGGAGGGGGTAAATGCAAAGCTACAACTAAGAAGGGATGCTTTAGAATCTGAAGGTCATAAAAATAGTCGGTCAAAAACAAAGTATATAACAATAGGAAGGAAAACGAGGAATCAGTTAAAATTGTTGACCAATAGGTATGACAAAATGACAATTTTTGATATTTTGGATGATTAATTGAGGCAAGCAAAGAGATTGAGAAGGATGTTGCTCATAGATTTAAAATTGGGTGGATGAAATAGAGATTTGCCTCTGGAGTTTCATGTGATTCCGCATACTAACGAAACTGACGATAATTTTGCTATCAGACTAGCCATGCTTTATGGGGCATAATGCTCGGAATCAAGGTACAAGTTCATAGGATTAGCATAGCAGAAATGAGGATGTTGAGAGGGACAAGAAATGCATTTGAGGGTACTTAGGTTTAGCACCAATAGGTAATAAGATGAAGGTAAGTTGGACTTAGATGGTTTGGCCATGTCCTAGGGAGACCAAGGTATTCAATAATGGTAATGGTGGCCATAATGACCATCCTTATGGCCTTAGGCCCCTTAACGGCCATTCTGGCCTTGTAACAAACATTTTTTAAAGAAGAAAATATATTGGCCCTATTATCAGACCGTTACGGGCCTTATTGGCCCTATAAGGCCATTACATGCCATTTGTTTAGAACAGGCATTACAGCCCCATACTGCGCAACGGCTCCCACCATTGCTGTTATGCAACAGTCGTCACAAAACAATTTTTTAATACCATAATGGAGATGAAGAACTGCAACAATGAGGAGTTCATTGGTTCAACTTGAAGGCTCTAGAAGGGGAAGGAAAAGGCCCAAAAGGGTGCGAGTTGAGGAAGTAAGAAAAGATCAGAGGATATGTGGGTTAATTGAGGATAGTCTTTGATCAAGGTATATATATATATATAAAAACTGTTACATAACAGTAATGGCACTAGCTATTACGTGATATGAGGTCATAATGGCCTGTGTGAAAAATTTCGGACCGTAATAGGCCCATAACTCTCCGTTATGACTTTGCTAATGACTTAGGGCCATTATGCATATATACCCTTTTGGTGGTTGTTTTTCATTTCCCCCATTTTCCTTCTCTTTTTCACATATTTGCTTCTTGAGATTATTTTTGACTAGATTTGTGTAATTTTCAATATTAAACACAAGATTTAATCTATTCTCGAAGAATCAAAGATTTTGGGCTGAATTTCCAGAAAATCGAAACAGTACGTAAATTTTTTTTCTTGTTTCAAATGTATTGATTGAACATTATAGTACCAAATTTACCAAATCTTGCTAGGTTAGTGTTTGATTTTCAGTAGTTTTCAAAAATTTTTGTCAAAATATTTGGAGTGTACGTTGTTCAAATACATGTATGGAGTTTAGTTCTCCACATGCATGCACAAAATTAGTGTTTTTCATCTCTTAATTTTTATTTTTTTTGGGTAATTTCAGGTAATTTATAGGATGAATAGTGACATTTTTTTTCCTCAAATTTCTTGAGGGGAATAATGTCAAATGTTTTGGGATATGCATTAATAGGATGAATCCCATGGATTGCATTTATTTCGGCCCATTTTGGGGCCATATAAAAATAGCCCATTACACAATCATAAATATATTCAAAGTAGAAAAGAATACATAGAATCCTCTCATTTTTTTTTTTTTTTTCTGAATTTTCTAGTATTTTTTGCACATTTTTTTTTCTTAGAAGAAATTCAATGGTTAGGGGCCGCAACGTAATGGTGTAGCAGCCAGCCATTACGCTGTCCGTTAATTGTTAAAAAAAGATCTTTTTCCCCAAAAAATGATAGGGTATGGCCAATTTGTAGATCAGCCTAGACTCATCCACATTTTTTTCTTAAGTTACATTTTTAAAGGGTGAAAATGGAATAAAATTGGATTTCCTCAATTTTTTCCGTTTTCACCTTCAAAATCGAAATTTCTTGTGTGAAATCCATGTCAATGCATGAAAATGAAGAACAAATTTAACTTATTTTCTTACATAGATATGGATTTCAAGCCTAGACTCATCCACATATTTTTTCTATAAGTTACATTTTTAAAGGGTGAAAATGGAATAAAATTGGATTTCGCCAATTTCTTCCGTTTTCACCTTCAAAATCAAAATTTCTTGTTGGAAATCCATGTCAATGCATGAAAATGAAAAACAAATTTAACTTATTTTCTTACATAGACATGGATTTCAACTTCTTTTCTTGCTTTTTTTTTTTTTAAAAAAAAGAAAAGAAAATTTAAACAAACGATATGGCAAAACCCTTTTTTGATTCTTTTGGATTATTTATTTTTTCAATGGTGATTTTTACTGAGGGTGTAAAGTGGTTAGCATGAAAAGTGAATTCAGTAGGAACAACCATACTGTGGAGGACAGTTTTGAGTAAGGAATACATGCAGGGTGACTTCCAAGATATTCCAGGCTTCAAATCTGTTCCTCTACTACCGGTATGTTTGAACTTTGAAATGATATCGTGGATGATTGATAAGGAGAGGAATGCTCGATATAGAATGGTCACTTGCTTGAAAAAATGCCAAATTAGCCACTTTCGTGAAAAAAAATGAATTGTAATACTTGACGCTACCATTCCTTATTCCACATGTCACATTACACAACAATACATGTTTTTAATGAGGATCCATATAGTGTTTTTTTCCTTTTCTTTTTTGATTGGCAACTAATGTTTTTATTAAAAAGATTTAATCCTCAATATATATATATATATATATATATATATGAGACCATACAGAAATCTAATTAGACAGTGGATATTGGGAACTTGGAACAAGTACCTGCTCAGGAGACACCTTTTGTGAGAGTATCTGCAATAGGATTGGCATATCCTGGGTCATGAAAAAAAAAACATATGGTAAATTGAGCGATGGTTGCTGTTCTTAATTTGTTTGCTTCCTAGCTTTCTTTTCTTTGCTTTGATTTATTTTGTAATTGGCTTCTAGGGTTTGGTTGTTGTATGACCTTTATAGTTGAAATTGTTTTAATGCCTTGGAGGGAAATACTTCCAAAATATTTTACACCATGTGAGATCTAGCAAGTTTGCATTGAAGTCAAAACAAACTCTAGTTTAGAGCTATGCATTGCAGTCAATTTGTTTGAACGACTATTTATGTAGTCTATTCTTCACTGTTATTCATTTTGTTGTTCTTTGCTTCTTGTAGAATTTTCCTTGTCAAGAAGTTGAAAGACATAACAAGCCAGAGGTTGAACTAAAGTAAGTTTTTTTTTTTTTTGTTTTTGTTTTGGTTTTTGTTTTTTTTTTTTTTCTGACATCGGTTTGGAGTGAACTTTGTTTCCATGTTGGACTTGCACATTGTGGGAAACTGATTGTTCAAGAAATCCACAAAACATAAAAGCATGACAAAAATGAGAGTGGCTGTCTATAATATAACATTTATAGTAAATCAAGGAGTGTTAGAATGTTTGCAGATACAATTGAGGTGTAGGTGAATGTTTGAGATGTTTTAACAAGATATTAATTGTTTACTTCCATGGCACTATCATAGTCAAGCAATGTCTACAACATTTCTAAGTTAAACATTCAATTTTGTTTTCTGAACTTACGGTGTTTTCTTTTAGTCAATAGTTTGATGGGCCTCATGCGGGTGGACTAGCTTATTGATGCCCTTGGACCTCTATATCTGGGTCAAAGATCTTTTCCTGATTTCCCTCAGTTGTAGCAGTTTGAACTCTTTGGGCCATAAGTTCATTCTTCCACAACCAGGGAGACTTTTTCACACTCCTCATGGACTTGCTGAGAAAGAAACTGATTTTATTTTATTTTTATTTTTTTAAAAACCTTGCTGGTAAAGGAAAATCTTGAGTGCTGTCACTACTAATTATTTGAGTATCCGGAGATGATGATTATTAGTAATTTTTGTTCTGGTCTATATTAGTAGGGACCTAGTGGTATCTGTCATGTTGTACGGGTACCCATTTACTTGGTGTCCATTTAATTCTCATGTAAATGCTGTCCCATTTAATGCCCCCCAGTTCTGCCGCATGTGTGCCACTGCGACGTTTACTTTTTCACCATGCTACGAGGCTTTACTTGGTGTCCATTTAATTCTCATGTAAATGCTGTCCCATTTAATGCCCCCCAGTTCTGCTGCATGTGTGCCACTGTGACGTTTACTTTTTCACCATGCTACAAGGCATAACCTTTTTCATAGTTTCATTACTGGAATGTGGTAATAGCTTTTCAGAATCATGACACCAGCCTTGGATTATATCCAAGCCATCAGGATCCACTGATCAAATTCTGTGACCAGATTATTGAATGGACACCTGCATCTATGATTCCTTCGTAGATGCTTGGTATGAAGATTTATTATTATTATCTTTTTCATATGTAAGGATCTGATATTGCCTTTATATTTTGCAGGACCAGCCCGGAACTTTTGCTGAATCCAGTAAGGACCATATTTGACATGGACGTAATGATCAAGACTATTGGTGCCATTTTACAGCTTGACCTGAAAAAAAAAGTGCCATTTTTACAGTTTTTTTAAAAGGTCACAGTAACTTTATTGAAAAGGAGGACATGAGGACCTCATAAACCACAACACATGGAACCAAAACAAATCAAACTGAAGCTACAGGGCAATGCAAGAAAGGCTTTAGAATTGAGGCCCAGGCAATGACATCTAATCTTGCCCTTCTAAAGACAACATCTCGAAGGCTTCGCCGATTTTGGAAACACCTTTCATTCCTCTTGGCCAAAATTGACCATAAGCTAGTGAGAAGCGATTGCCTCCAGAGAATCCTCTCTTTCTCACTAGTGTTTTAAATAGCTTTGCTATATAGCGTGTGACTTAGCCTTAATGCAGCACAATTTATAAAAATAGCTCAAGTCATGTGTAGCCTACGTTATATACTAATTTCACAGTGTAGCTTCATGGTTCTCAATGACGGTATCAGTCGCCATATTGGCCCATCAGAAAAATGATACGATATGGCGTTGCAGGTCGGTATCGGGGCCGTATCAGGCCATATTAGCCTGTATTGATTAAAGTTTTAAAGCAAAAAAAATGTAAAAATATATTAGAAAAATAGAAAAAAAAGAGATATTCAAGAATCTATCATTTTTGTGTGTGTGTGTGTGTGTGTGTGTGTGTGTGTGTGTGTTTGTTTTGACCATGTAGTCAATGGTGTACTCCCCAAGCATCATGACAAGAATTTACAAAAAAAAAAAACGATTTTAGAACTTTTTTTATGAAAATTTTAGAAAATACATGTGTAAATAAAAAATAAAAAAAACCAACAAATTAGTAGATCCATATTCTAATACTCTTTAAGAATCATAAGGAAATACACCTATGGTTAAAAAAAAGCCCCAAATCTTCAATAAATCAGTAGATCCATAGTCCTCTAATACTCAAGTGTCATAATAAGAATTAGAAGAAAAAACTAGGTTTTTTTTTTTTTTTTTGAAAATTTTAGAAAATACCTACGTATGTAAAAAAAATTAAAAAAGAAGAACCCCCCCTTCCCAAATCTTCAACAAATCAATAGATCCATAGTCTTCTACTACTTCTCAAGCATGATAACAAAAATCAGTAAAAAAAAAATTAATTTAAAAACTTTTTTCTCAAATTTTCAGAAAACAACCGTGTAAATAAAAAATAATAAAAAAGAGAGGAAAACATCCAAAATCTAGATCAAATCATCCAAGATCTGATTGAAATAATTTATATTGTTTTTTCAGTTGGATTCCAGATTGAAACAACAAAAGAAAAATATTTTGTTTACTTTTTTTAATTTTTACTATTATTTATTTTTTATTTATTTTTTTTTCAAAACCAAACCTATGAGCTTCAATTCTTCAATTTGATGCCAAAAAAAAAAAAGTTTCCATCTTCGAATTTGATTTGGATTTGGTCGGAAATGCCTTCAAAACAATCATTCTTTGCAAAGAAATTAAATGGAGGAGAAAAGAAAAAAAAAAAGCAATTTTTTTTTGAGCCGTATCCTTACTCCTTGTTATGTGCAGCCTATGCTTCATACTGAAAATAGCGTAAGTTACGTGTAGCCTACACTTCATACTAATTTTACATACGCTACTTGCTACATAGCCTATGATACGAGATATGTAGCTTTACGCTACAATTTATTTTTCACTACGACATTAAAATCAATTAATGTTTTCAACAATTTGTTACATTTTTAATAAAAATTAGTTAATATCTTTTCAATGATTTTGGTAAAATAATACAAGGAATAGTATTAAATCAGCTAGATTGCTCTTTCTTTATCTTTATACTTAATCTTTGCATAATTTTCTTATTATTTTAAGTTGTGTTTGGTTGCACCAAATGTTGTTAAGTTTCATCATAAATCAGACTAATTTGGTGCAAAATTTCATGATATTTAGTGCAACCAAGCACAACCTTAACTAAAAAATCTAGAAGTAGCATGTAACTTACGTTGCATGCTATGTTGCTCAAGCTTCAAGCATCAAAGGGGTGAATGCTACGTTACACACTATTTGCTATTTAAAACACTATTTCTAACCAAGGCAAACCCCAAGCCAAGCAAGAAAGAACTCCTCAAATGATCTTGGCATCAGCCAACTGCATTGGATAGGCCAAGGAGGAGCTCCCACATCACTCCAGAAAATCTGCAATGTAAGAATGGTCCACAAATTTTGTGGCACTAAGATGCAGGATGCAAACATTGGGAATCATCATGTGCCTTCTTTGCCGATTATCCACAATGAGCACTTGATCCTTTCCAACTAACAAGCGAATGACTCTTGGTGGCCTTTATTAGAACAAATACAGGCCGTGGAATCCTTAGCATCAGTCTGGAATGGGGAAGTCAACTCCTCATAAAAGGATCAGACAGAATATCTCCACACCCAACTGTCTTCCTCCATAAATGATTGGGGCTGCCTTTAAAGAAAAAGTAGGCAATCGAATCATTTCCTCCACTTCATTCATGAAGATTTTTACGACAAGGGGAGCCCATGCCACTTGTGCTCCAACCACCAAAAACAACTATCAACTGCTATCTCTAGATCCACTCGAATACTTGCCAATCTTGGGAATAAGGCGCGTAGGGGCCTATATGAGTACTCAAGTCCACCCAAAATCTAATGCATGCCCCATCCCCCACTACATAAGCTATGCGTTGACTGAACGATGAGGAACACCCCTATGGTTGTATGTACGAAAGATCTCTTAAAGAACCAACCACGCGTCTTTTCTCCATTATGAATGCAATCACTTGCCTCCAAAGGCTATCATCCTCTGCTTTAAATTCCCCAACCATTTACCAATCAATGCATCATTCATTGATTTAATATCCTTGATGCCAGCACCCTCATAGGTTTGCAGTATCTCTAGCTCGACGATATTGATAACACTAGTAGTGATACCGAGAACACTGGTAGCATAAAAAATTCCAAGTATCAGCAATGTATCGTTAAGTATTGCCAATGTATCGCTACTATTTTCAACTATGTAAAATCCAAGTGTTGCTTGTATTGCCAATATATTGATATCGCCAAGGTATCGCCAATATTTTCGACTATGTAAATTCTACGTGTCGCTTGTATCATTAGTGTCAGCGATATTCCGATAATGTCGCCAATGATGGTTGGACTCTATCTTTCCCAACCATTTTGTAATTCTGAAATATCGATCGATGTTTGGATGGAAGGTTGAATGGATAGATTGGACGATGGGATGATTGGACCGATTTCTTACAATAGCAAATGCTTTTAGGCACCCATTAAATGAAAACTTGTTATGTACGCATTCTTTTTATAATTTTTTTAGTTCCTAAATATGCAAATATGTGTGCTTTTGCTCTCTTGAAGCTTCACTGAAAAATTCCATTGTTTTCCCCATATTTCCCCAATATTTCCCCGCATTTCCAGTTATCAACTACTATGTCGATATTGTTTATATATTTCCCCAGCCAACGAAACTTGTGGCGATACCGATACCTCGAACATTGTGCACACCTCACTCCATTGCATAAGATGAAATTTGTGCTTATTTTTGTCCCTTTGCCAAAGAAAATCACGCCTAATTCTTTCCATTCTATCGATCACGGTCGCTAGGTAGTAAAAGAGACATAAAATAGATCAACATACTAAACATGGTAGCTTTAATCACCACAATGTGACCCCCAAGAGAAAGGTACCTTCTCTTCTAACTGGACAACTTCCTCCCAATTCTCTTGATTACCTTATCCCATAAATGCTTTGTGGGAGCCCCAAATATGATGACAAAAGACTACTTGCCTTACATCCAAACACCTCTGTCACATGCTCCACTTCCTCCAAATGCAGCCTAATACCCAAAATTTTGCTTTGTGAATATTGATCTTAAAGTGAGACACCTCTTCGAAACATTAAGTGATTTTCATCACAAAAGATATTGGTGTCATCCGTAAAATGAAGACGAGATATCTAAAAACAAGGCATTTTTTACCCTAATTCCAACCAAAGCAGCTGAAGGTTCTTTAGCCACCATTCCGCACTTGAAAAAACCTTTTGCCAAACCATTCACTGGAGCTAAGAACCTGCTTGACCGGATGCACACCTGAATCCACCTCCTCCACTTCTCACTATACCCCACTTTAAGCAACATATAATCAAGGAATTTCCGATCAACGTGATCATAGGCATTTTCCATGTTAAGTTTGTAGACGATGCCTTTTCCCCCTCCCTATATCTCAAACTGATATGCTCATGAGTAATGAGTAGTCCATCGAGAATCTGCATTCCATTAATTGAGGCCCCTTGTGGCTTGGAAAATTTCTTAATACTTTCTAGAATGTGGGAGCAAGGATTTTGGCGAGAATTTTATATGGGCCCTTGATCAAACTGATTGGCCTAAAATCCTTGATGCAGGACCGATGCGTGAACTAAGTAACATGTGAGATCAAATAGCCGAATTAAGATATTTAACAAAAAAAAAAAACACAAACATCGCTATAATCATCACAAATATTATGAAAATCAAAAGAAAATCATGCATAATCCTAGCGTAAGCTACCAACATCGTAACTCAAGATCATTAAATAAAAAAAAATTAGGATCTGATGGATGTAGGGACATCCAATTAACATAAGATATAGTCTATTTTAAAATTAGGGTTTGGGTAATTTGAGAAAGTAGGAAAATTGGGAATTTTCGGTTTAGGGTTAGGGTTTTGATTGTGGATGGGTATGGGAAAGTTGGGTTTGGAAAAAGATGAAGATTTGGGATGAGAGAATTAAGAATCTGAAGAAAATACCTGGACGGGGAAGAAAAGAGAAGACGATGTGGGGATAGATGGAGACCTCGCACATCCGTTGATGAAGATTAGCTTCGCACCAATCTTCCTTCCAAATGGCATGGAAGTATCTTCAAATCCCATAAAGATGGGAGAAGAAAGTAAGAGCTTTTCTCTTTCTCTCTCTCTTTTTTTTTTTTAAAAAAATAAAATCACAAAATTCAATGGGAGAGAGGTTGCACGCCCCCTCTTTTTATAGATCCAAGAAGTTTCAAAAATTACAAAAATTCTCCTATCTTGTGAATTTTAACAAAAATAACCCTAGTCTAAATAAAATCAACTAAAATACTCATAATGTGTCCAAATATAAAATAATAAAAAACTAAATTCTAAAATATGATAAAGTCTAAAACTGATGTGGACAATCAATGATCAATGGCCCGATCGTCGCGTCCCTCCGATCCAACGGTCTATATCACTCCATAAAGCAGCCCATGTGCATCTTCCTAGTGTGGGGTCTTCTAGATGCTCGCACATGCACATGTGGTCTCTAGCACGATCACGGGTACTCGCCTAGCCACAGGGAAATCGGCGTGGCCCGCCTCCTCCTCTGATACGTATGTAAGGTTGTACATGACGTGATGTCTTCATCAATCCCACGACAACTCTATTCCTTCTTTGGGATACAATCAACGAAAGAAGCCCCTAATTCCCGCAGTTAGCTAACTACTCTCATAAAATTCCACAATGAAATCAAATCCTCCATCTCATCCCAGAAGAACTGAAAAATTGCAATAGGAAAACCATCTGGCTCAGGGGCCTTATCCCTCCCCAAAGAAGAAACAACTACTTCGGTTTCCTTATCGATCTGTTTTTCAAGATTCTCCACTTTAGCTTTTGAAATTTGACTTAATGGAAGGTTATCAAGTGTAGGCCGAATCCATTCTTTCTCTTGAATAATGGTCTTTTTTTCCTCCTCTCCCCAAAATTATTTAGGATAGACGCAGAGTTTAAGTGCGTAAAGAATTCATGACTCTTGATGCCCACCAATTACAATGAAAAGCTGATTGGGTGTTGTAGGTGTCATCATATTCTCTCATTCTTAGATGAATACTGTTCCCATGGATTCATCCTCTCTGAAAGTGTCGTTACAATCCATCTGATGTTACTCTTCACTGTTTGATTTCCTTCCTCCCCTCTCCCATGGATTTCGTCTTCTCTTCTTCCTCCTTCCCTCTCCCTCTTCCTCTTCCCCGCCTCTCTAATCATGATGTTTCATGGATCCTCGGCATTCAAAATGTTCTACTTTGTGCCTGAACTTGTTACTTTGTTATATATTGAATTCAACCATTTGATTGCTTATTGATTGTCAAACCGCTTTTGCAATTGCTATTTCAGGTTTTGATATGTCGAAATGAAGCAGAAAAATGCTTGATAGAGACATCTATCAATTCAATTCGCATTAGCATCAAGGTGAATTTAATCTATTATTTCTGTCATTCGTTGTTGCTTATCAAGCTTACAAAGATTTTACTAGTATTGGCATCTATACCATGTACAAATGAATTTCTTAGCAGTATCTTTGCATTTCAATGATTACATAAGCCCCTGTTGCATTTTTTTAAAGTAAAATTATAGTTCATTGCATTTCGCGGAGTGCTTCTAGGAAGTTCTCTGTTAAGTCTCTCTTGCAGCTGATTTCAGACTTCCCTCAGCATGATGGTCTGCCTCTCCTGTTCTGCCATTGGTTTTATGGAGCCCCTCCCTGGTTGGGGGCTTTTGTTTGGCTTGTGGGTTGGAAGAGGATTCTTACGATAGATAATCTCCAAAGAAGAGCTCTAATTCTCCCTAATATATGCCTCATGTGTATGAACGACGAGGAGTCGATTGACCAATTGTTCATTCATTGCCCTTTTGCCTCTTAAGGTTTGGAACTTCCTCGGATTATTTTGCTCTGGTTGGGTGATGCCCAAGTCGATAGAGGGCCTTCTATGGGCTAGGCATGGAGTTGGGAGAGCCTACTGTAGGCTGTCTATCTTGACAGTTCTATGGGCCATTTGGGGATCGAGAAATAGGCAGTGCTTTAGGAATATCAGTGAGAGCACAGAGGAGGTTATCTCTAGAATCGAAGGGCTCGTTTCGAACTGGGCCATATATGTTAAGGCCATCCCAGCTTATCCTTTTTGTTAATTGTTTCTTTTGTTGCTGTATTCTTTTCCTAGTGCTAGGCTTATAATAAAGTTGTTGTTACCTCAACAAAATAAGTAGTTCATTGCATTTATACTACAGTTCACAGTGAGATGAACCTGAAACGTAGTCAATGTCATCGACGTTTGGCAATGCACTTTCTATTTATTTGATGAAGTTGAAAATTCCCCTGCTAACAAAGCACTCCCTGTGATCTCCCCTGATTTAGCTAGGGAATTAGCAATATCATTAGCTTCCCTCGGAATACAAACAAATTCAAAATTTAACCCTGAAAGCCGTTGAGTATAAAAGATAGCATTCAAGGCTCATTTGCTGAGTTGGATCCCGTGAGATAGATTGGAAGATTTGTCTTTCATTACCATTCTTCCATGGAAATGGTCTTTAAGAATATGAAGACCCTGGAGAAGAGTTCCACCTTCAGCTCAAGGATTGTTGGTCCCAAGGTCGAGCTGTTTGCCTGGTCAGCCACAACAGACTAAATCCTCACCTTATAGGCCATCTCAAAATTGGCAACACAAGCTCCCTAGCATGTGCTACATGTGCAAAAGGGAGAAGGCAACAGTTCATCATCAGGTAGCAAAATCCATATGGGATGCTTGTCTTGATCTTTTCATCATTTGGGTCTTTCAATTAAGTTAAGGGAAGTTTTGTGTGTTGCGTCTCTGGGCTGCATATGGAAAGAGGAACAATTTTGTGGCAAATGATTCTGTTTGTCATATGTTGGGAGATATGGCATGAGAAAAAATGATGAGGTGAATAATTACATTTGTCATATGTTGGGAGAGTAGTTTCATGGCATCTGACCCTAACAGTAACGAATTATGAAAAGACCATAAATACTCCAGAGCATACATTTTCTTTTATTTGTATTTTGGCCATTGTATTGGTATCTCTACCGAATGTGGAATTGATTTTTAACGTGCAAAGGCATATTCTTCCTTTGCAATTTGTTTTCGATTTCTTCTTATATCCATATATGTTTCGTCTTGTATAGGTAAAGCAGGCAGATGAGCTTGAAAACATACTAACTAAAAAATTTCTTAGATTTTTGTCGATGAGGGCAGAGGCATTCCAAGTTCTAAGGAGAAAGCCAGTACAGGTATGTTTTGCTCCTCTCTCTCTCTCTCTCCAAGCTTTGATGTTTTTACCATTAGTCTTGTATCACTAAACAATTGCTAATGTTATCGACTTATCCTTAGTGGTGTTAATTGGCAGTATGTTGATATGCTTTTATCCGTAGTAGTATGAAGAAAAGTCCATAGAAATGTCATACTTATGCTGCTACAACTTTGAACCTTTACAATGTTTGTAGAGATAGAAGCCAAACTCCATATGTGCAAATGCAAATGCAAATGCTTCCATGGTAGAGGATTTTGATGCATTGATGGTGTCATTTGCAACGCTTTCCTGATTTGGAGGGGAGGGATAATGGAGAGATGTTTTTTTTTTTGGGGGGGGGGGTGGGGGGGGCATGTGTGTGTTGGTGCACAGAGAGCAGTCGGCGCCCATCGCCACTCTTTCCCTTGCTGGACCACATAAGTCATAAATTTACCTAATTTTTGGGTTGACATCCTAAAATGAGCACACAAAAGATGTACAAGTTGAATTTCACAATAATTATGGTGGGCCCTATGAGGCCTTTATCGTACTCTCCCTAATTAGATGCTTTGTATGGGCTACACACAAAGAAGAGAGGCCGTTGTGGGCATTGTTCCGAATATTGCTGATATTATCAATATCGCCAGCATGGCGATGCTGATAACACTAGTAGTATAAGAAATTCCAGGTATTGTTGATATATTGCCAGTGTATTAGACTGTAAATTTTAGGTGTCGCTTGTATTGCCAATTTATCGGCAATATTTCAATAATATTGCCAATGTATCAATTATGCAAAAAAATCTTTTTATTAAAAAAAAAGTTTCATTTCGAAATTTATCTGTGGGTGCATGGTTGTGTGATGAAGTACATGGATGTATATATGTGTGTATGGATGGATGGATGATTAGATGGATGTATATGTGTAAGCATGCCTGCATGCATGATGTATATATGTGTGTGTGTATGCATGGATGGATGGTTGGATAGATGGATCATGCACACGTGTTTGTACGTATGCATGCATGGATGGATGGAAGGATGTATGCATGCGTGTTTGTATGTATGTATGCATGCATGCATGCATGGTTGGACGTATGTATGTATGCATGCATGGATGGATGCTTGTCATTATATGTATGTATGCATGTGTGTTGGATGTGGGGCCCAATTTTGGGCAACCACTAGTGCGTGGGTCCCATGAGAGTTTCCCTCTTTCCTCAATGTGTTCTCTCTCAACTTTGAATTTATATTGGATAAGGGTGAGATCGGATGAGATTGGATAACTTACAGCCTCATCCAACATCCCATAACTTTGAGAATCCAGAGAGAAAATAGAGAGGGTGATTACCATATCCTATATGTCCATCTGGCCCGCCCTTATACGATCCAAGTTGTAGATCATAATCCGGGGTCATCTTAACCATAGAATTAGAGGGGTGATCAGATCTCTCCTCCTATAGTGGTTAGGTGGACCACTCCGTTCATTTTTGGTTTTTGTGACGGTTCCAAGTCGAGTAGACCATCGGATCCTATGGACCCACACTTCCGGGCTGACTTTCAGTGTGATGGGGATGGATGCTTAGATGGATGTGTGTTTGTATGTATGTATGCACATGCATGGATGGATCCACCATTTTCCCATGTTTCCTGAGTCAGTGATATATGCTTTTAGGCCCCCATTAAAGGGAAACGTATTATTTGATTCCTAAATATGCAAATATGTTTCTTTTCTTACTATTATTTGATTCTTAAAATAGGCAAATATGTATATTTTAGCTTCTCCTGAGGTTTCATAAAAAAAAATTCCACCATTTTCTCCATGTTTCTGCAATACTTCCTTGAGTTAGCGTTACATGCTTTTAGGTCCCCATTAAAGGGAAACTTATTATGTATGCATCTTGTTTTGTAATTATTTGATTCCTAAATGTGCAAATAGGTATATGTTAGCATCTCCTAAAGTTTTGTTGAGAAATTCCACCATGTTTCCTGTGGGATACATTTCTGGGTATCGTTGATATCGATACATATTTCTATATCCCTAGCCAGCGATACATGTAACAATACCAATACTATGAACATTGGCTGCGGGCTAGATGCATTGAAAGAAGTGAAAGGAAGCAGGTTCGTGGTGCCTTGTGCGCTAAAATGTGAACCTCCTCTTGCCAAACAACTACATTTTTAGTGACGGTTTAACCTTCTACTAACCAAAGTTCCCAAGTCTAATTGTGAGGGCGAAATGTTAAAAATTACCAGTGCTATATATAATTGATAAACCGACAAAGATGTGGTTTTCAGCTCAAACTGATCCCTTAGGCAGGTGAGATCCTTGAAGCTTCTTCAGTTGTATTCCTCACACCCCATATAATTGCATTGGGTAGTATGCCTACATTATATTTTTTTAGTTCACATGAAGCATGAGAGCTTTTAAGGTTTTAATCAGGTGGTTCTTTATTTTACTGTGCCAATTGAAGCATACCAAAATCATGTATCTGCATTTTAGATATCCCTAACATACATAAAAAAGGAAGAAAATCCCAGAAATGCTGAGTTTAGTAGCAAGATCATTCATTTTCCTGATTCCCATACTAATAACCATTTACCTGGTTCTCTCTCTCTCTCTCTCTCTCTCTCTCTCTCTAGATCATTCATTTTCCTGATTCCCATACTAATAACCATTAACCTGGTTCTCTCTCTCTCACTCTCTCTCTCCCCCCTTAGCTATGTCAGCTGAAGCACATTAAAGTTTTATTTATTTATTGTATCCACCATCTAGATGTCAATTTATACACACCACTAGGGGCAAGGCATGTGTAGAAAACCACGCCGACCAGATGATCCTATGAATATGGGCCATTTTATTACAACCGTCCGTTTCATACGAGCCTTAGATTGGATGGTTAGCATCATCAAACCTAATTGCTTCTTTGTAATTGTAAGCAATCCATGATAGGACCTGTTGAATGGATGTTTTAAGATGATGATTGGACCGACTTTGTTTCCTTGCTTGATGTTGACTGTCCATTTTTCATGTCTTGATTGGATGGGTAGGATCATCCAATCGGTGTTATTTTTTCACCAAAGCTAGCCTAAAGTGGTACAAATGAATGGACAATCCTGTTTGACAAATAAGTATACCACATGCAACTTATAAGCAGAGACATTGCTAACATCCCAATGTGGGTGGATGAAGCTGGCAACATTAACATTCCCCTGTGTGTGTGACCCATATGAACGACTCTCAACTGATTTTTTATGTTCTCTTTCGAGGGTTATAATATGTGAATTACCAGATCACCCATGACTCGTCAACTTATCCTTTTATGTTCTCTTGCCAGGGTTATGATATTAGCTTTCTAATCACAAACTACCATTGCGAGGACATGCAGAAGCATAAGCTTATAGATTTTATCATGCAATTTATGGAGGCAAGTTATTTTTGCTTTTAAATATTTACCTATCCCCGTTTTACTTGGTTCCATTTCTTGCATTTACTAGAAATGTTTTCATTTGGTTCACCTTGTTCATATTTGAAAATTTGCATTGCTTTCTTCTGGTTTCAACAGGACATTGATAAGGAGATCAATGAGTTGAAATTGTCCGTGAATACACGAGGGCGGCTTGTAGCAACAGAATTTTTGAAGCAATTCATCTAAGATGCAGATATGGCCTATAACAACATCCAAGGGAAGCTTTATCTTTATTGGGTCTATGTTTGAGAAAAAGAAAAGAAAAAAAAAACTTTGCTTGTATTTTGTTTAAATGTAGGCCTGCTTGTAGATCCAACCAATATTTGTTTGCATCTGGTAGGGGCTTTTTTTTTTTTTTTTTTTTTTTTTTGGCATAAAGGAAATTCTATTAGAGAAAAAGAGTAAAAGCAAGACTTATGCTGAGAATCATCAGATAAAAAACTATCCTAATAACGATCAAAAGATTACTACGAATCAGTAAAAATAGAATAGGATTTTGCCCATTCAACCACATCTGTTGGCTTGTCATAAAAGTCCTGTTGTGGTAGTCTCATGCCAAATTAACCATCTCGAAGCAAGCAATTTACCAGTCTTGTTCTCCCATAAGGGTACCGTCGCCTACTCCAACAGCCCCCATGGGCAATGTGAGAGCAATCAATATATGAGTGGGTGAGGTCTGGTGGGGGTTTAACTTAAGCCGGACGGGTTTGCTAAAATGGGCCTTAATTTGTCCTGAGCTTGACCCACTACCCAGCTTGTCCCTAGGGCTGACCTGACACATTGCAGTCTTTTGGATATGGCCAATTCGATGGAAGCCAAAGGTAATGGAGGTTTTCCATTGATAGTTTAGATGTTTGGATGGAAAACGGAACAAAAGATACCACAATTCATAGTTTGGGTTCACTGGCAAAAAAACTAGGTCACTTTTGTCTCACAAATGTAAAATTTTCACTCACTATTGATACAAGATCCAAAAAAAATAAAATGAAACCTACGTATTAATAATCCTCATGAAAATAATCATAGCCTAAACAGTAACTTCTTTTTCTTCTTCTTCTTCTTCTTTTTCTCTCTTAGAATACATGCATTCAAACATGGCTCTAGGTTGCATTTTCTATTTCACACTGCACATTTGTACATTTGGCTGATCTATGTTGTTGATTGTGTGGTCCAAAAACCAACAAATTAGGTCAAAAATAGCCATGAGAAATGTGTTGTGTGAGAAGGGGTCAGGTTGGGGTTACACCCTCTCTGAAGTAGTAGAGAGTCTGCACTACTCATCTGCAGAGGGTAAAATCCAAGGCTTGAATTGCCTAAATAGGCCTGACATTACCTTCTAGAGTACTATTAAATCTCATAGTTATCCAACTCTCCAAAAACTGTCTGTGTTTTTGCTATCCATGGGGTAGCATGCCATTACAAGGGAGATGGTACAGTAGGTGTGACCTGGGTGTGTATCAATCATAACCGTTGATCTAAGTGGACCTACTGAAGATAGCTCATCTTCCTAGAGTAAACTGATTAACAATCATAGCCACTGATGGAATAGCCGGGATCCTGATGTGATTTTTGAAGCATGGGCCACCCGTGGTAGGATCCACTAATGGCCAGTCTTGGTTCATATATACAACTGCAACTTAAATAAACCATCTAGATCATGTTTAGATGCTCCTAACCCCAAAATTACACCATTTTTATTTTATGACTTGTTGATGGGTGGACACTTGATCAAGTCAATGTTCATAAACAAATGCCACGTGTCCAATGTATGAGTGCTTTGGCATTAATCATCACACTCAAGTAACCTCTTATAGGGTTGTCTCGTGCCTAAGTTGTATGTATTGCTTATAATGGCATACAAGAAATTCAAATTGAACCACTGTAGTGGAATTTCACCACATATGGGTACTCGAACCCTTGACCCAGTGTTGAAACTCCTGAGAGCCTACCAGTCTACCATCGGAGAAAGAGTAAAACTCGTGGACCATGTATACTAGTTTAGATATATCATTGGATCTTGCATCCAGCCATTCAAGTCAGTTTTAATCAAATAATCCTAGCGATTTTAACCAAGGGTTGAAGATGAACCACTTAGGCAGTGGGACCTACTAGTTGAACTATCACACCATGTATCTAATCCATGTGCAAGGCTTTGTCTTTGCCCCACAAATCGTGAAGATGCCTGACCATCCTGACTACAAATTCTTTTGGCACTTACGTCCTGTTTGGATACCTCCTAATAACTTTTTTTTAAAACTAATGTTAGTAAATAAGTTACTTTTTTTAAAAAAATTTAAATTAGTTTGGTATGTAATTTTATGTAATAAAAGTTACTCGTTCACGTAAGTTCTCTCTCTCTCTCTCTCTCTCTCTCTGTAATGGATGATCCATATCAAAGAAGCCCCCCACATCAAAGGTGGGGCCCACTCGTTCACCTTGATTGTTTATCAAGGTGTCCCCATGTGGACAATTCACATTGAAGGTCAGCCTCTAATGATGAATGACTCACATCTAAGGTGGGCTCCAGACCACCCACTTTGAAGTTGGGCTCTGTATGATGAATGGTCCACATTAAAGGTGGTGGGCCCACATGATGGACGGCCCACATCCAAGGTGGGCCACACATGATGGATAACCCACATCAAAAGTGGGCCTCTCAGGGTGTATGGTCCACATTGATAGGCCTTACACGATGAACATTCACATTGAAGACAGGCCCAATGCGGGCCCAACATAATGAACTGTCTACATCAAAGGTTAGGCCCACATGATGGATAATGGATATTAAGGGTGGTTTGAACAAAGGAATAAATACTTATGTGATTTTGGAGACCAATTAGATTTGGGCATCATACAGAGTTGGATCGGATTAGGTCCAACTCGACTCGGTCTGGTTCTACATGGCCCAACCCGAACTGATCCGGACCCGGTTCCAGTCATTTGACTTGGACCGATCCAAACCCCTGCTGTCTTGAATTGGTCCGAGTCCGACTCGGTTAAGAAAACCGAGTCGGATCAGATTGGGCAAGGTTCGGATTCGTCGTTTTCTTTTTTTTTTTTTTGGAAAAAATTTAAAAAGGTTGCGAATTGGGGCTGAGGGAGGCTGACCGAGTCGGATCAGATTGGGCAAGGTTCGGATTGGTCGTTTTAGTTTTTATTTTTGGGAAAAATTTAAGAAGGTTGCAAATTGGGGCTGAGGGAGGCTGCCCGAGCAATGTCGATGATGCGATTGGGATCGGATTCGGATTTGAGGAGTGCTAGGGTGGCACAGGGCTTCTGTTTCCTGGGGAGGATCGAACTGCGATTTTCTTTCTTCGAGCTGGGATTGTCGGGGGTTGGGATGGGTGTGGCGAGGATCGAACTGAGATTTTCATTCTCCGAGCTGGGATCGTCGGGAGTTGGGATGGGTGTGGCGAGAATTGAGTCCGGATCCTCTGTTATTCGATAAACAGGGATTCCATGATTGCCTAATTCTCATTGGTCCACGTCACCACTCACTTTTAAAAAAAAAAACTAAAGAAAAAATGGGACTCCAAACCATTATGAAAAAAACCAAAGCAAAAAAAAAAAAAGAAAAAAAAAGGAAAAGTAAACGGGAACAAAAAAGCCAACGGACTCCACTCATTGCTGCGTCCCTCCTTTCCACACTTCTTCACATCTCTCTCTCCCTCCCACTCTCACTCATTGCTTCTTCCTCAATCCTCTCCACACTTCTTCACATCTCTCTCTCTCTCTCTCTCTCTCTCTCTCTCTCTTCCTCAAAACATGGATCAAATTAGACGGATTCCATTGTAGAGGTATCATGACAGAAAAAACTATGCTCATTTGATTATTTGATTATCTGATTGGTGGGAATTTATTGGTTGCCATTTGTTATTGTTCTGCTGAGTTTTTTTTATTATTTTTTATTTTTTATTTTATTTATTTATTTATTTATCGGTTTGAAATGAGGTGAAGTGTTTTTTCATTTCTGTAATTTTATTTGTTACTTTTATCTGATTGGTGGCCATATCATATCAGTGATTGAAGCTTGTTAAGGGTCAGCCAGAGCCCAACCCATTACCAGATTCCCAACATTTACATTGAATTGTGCGTTTGGTTGTGTTAAATGTCATAAAATATAATGATTAATCAGTCTAATTGGGTGCAAATTTTCATGATATTTCATGAAATTTGGTGCAAGAAACACCCTCTAAAGCAAGTGCAGAATTTTGTAGACAATATGCTGATAATTAATATGCTGGCGAGATTGATGTCTGTGGATCTGAGTGATCTCAACTTGGAGATATTGGTTTCTTTAACTGTCAATCATAATCACCAAATGAAATACAAGAAAAGAAGGAAATTGCAAATGTGTACTACTTGTCTACCCACGGGCTTAGAGCTTGCAACTCATATACCTTGTTAATGTTTGTAAAGGAACATGTACCTGAATTGGTCATGTTGAGGTGGTGAGAAGGGGTATGAAGGCTTGTTTGCTTTCCAAGGAGTGTGCGTGTGGCGTGTGTGTGCGTGTGTTAAAAAAAAAAGAAAAAAAAGGCTCGTTTGCTTTCTAAGGATTGGGCCTTAGGCAGGATTAGTAGGCGAAAAAGGGCTTGTTAGTGCAACCGACCCCAAATAACTGGGAGAGGGCTATGATGATGATGAGGATATTAGATGTTTGAGTCTGTTTCAGATTGTTATGTTTATTTCTATATGTTAAGGTATCGCATAGTATCAGATCATATTACTTAAGTTTTCGAACAAGAGCAAACTGATGTGGTGCAGATTTCACAAAACATGAAGTAAACCTGGAATGAATCCGCTAAATGAACGAGTGAAAGTTCTCCACTAGCCTTGAATTTGATGAAGACATGTTTTGATAGCTTCTCCTTGCTCATGGGTAGTTCTATGGCTTTTGAAGCCTATTGACTTGTAACTTCAACTGCTCTGTTATGCCAGAGGCAAGACACTTTTGGGTTGAGTGTCCATAGACATCCGTGTAAAATATACCTCCACAGTTTAAATGAATATTTTTCTGGTGCCATCGGATGCATGTTATGGACACATGGCCACAAGTTTTTTAGTAATAAGTCCTTAGTTTGTTTTTTTTTTTTTTTTTTTAAAATTATTATTATTATTATTTTTCCATTGTTGCTATTATTCATATAATATTTCCAGCCTTGTGTATCTAATGTATGGACCTGTCAGTTGATCAAGTTTTGAGTCTGCCACCATCTTATTTTTGGATCAGATGCTGGTGAATCATCTGGCCCTACTTGTACTGCATTCCCAATATATTTCATTTTCTTCCTTGGGACTAAAGTTGCATATCATTTAGCAATTTGAAACCTGGGGATTAATGATAGGCAAAACATAGAGTATTTTTATTTTATTTTCTACTTATTTTATTAATGACGCTTAGGCAGACCTTTATCGGCATTTTGGTAACCTTTTGCTGCTTAAATATATTTTTACCGGCGCTTTTTAGTCCCGGCATTTTTACAGTTTTTACCGACACTTTTTTCAGCTTTTACCAGTGCTTTTTATAGCTTTTACCAGCGCTTCTTTCCAATCAACAATGGACCCACAATCTGGATGCCAAAATCCTCATTCATATATCGCACAGCCTGGCTGATAAGCAGTCATGCCCTAAACTCAGAAACTGGGCTTACAAAATTTTCAGTCGCCGAATCCGGCTCCGACAGCCTCCGTAGTACCCCATTCTTGGCTCCTGGCACCCATACACTAGGTTCCATTCCTGAGATCTTAGAAGGAGAATTTCTATAATGTAAGTCTGATTCATAAAGAGCATACCTAAGATCATAACATCATAACCACAAATAAATAACTACAGGAACAACATTATAAAATCCAATTAGAATTTAAACTGAGCATGAGAACCAAAATAAGAGAAAATCACCCCATGAAATCAGTGTTGTGGTCCACCTCAGTGGGCCCCACAAATATCCAAACCTATTCCTTATATAAAAATCCATTGCATCTTGGGGAAAATGAAAGTTGTTAAACTTTAGCTGAAGGATTGGAATAGAACAGTTTTTGGAGATACATTCAGTGTTGTGAAGCAGGCGGCCTTGTCCCTGGCTGAGCTTGAGGATGCTTGTTAGAATGGTGCTGTACTTCCTACAGGCAGTGACATCCACCAGGAGATTGCTCAAGCTAGATCCCGGCTTGATCGTTTGGAGCTCATGGAGGAATCCTTTTGGAAGCAAAAAGCTAGAAATAACTGGCTCCAGGAGGGGGACAGGAATACAGGGTTTTTTCATGCGTTTGCAACTGAGAGAATCAGAAGAGCAGTCATATCTTCTGTTTGTATGAATTCGGGCGAGAAAGTAACGTCCCGGGAGGAGATTAGAAACAGTGTGGTAAGTTTCTTCCATTCGCTTTTCTTGGCGGGGGCTGTTGATCAAGGCAATGACCTTCTTGATGTCATCTCGGCTGTTGTCTCTGACGCGGACAATGTTCGGCTGATGTGCCCACCGTCGCTTCATGAAATTCATCAGGTGGTCAACTCGATCCCTCGTGACAGTGTTGCTGGCCAGGATGGTTTCACGAGAGCGTTTTTCGCTGTGTGCTGGGAGATTGTTTACCTCGACCTACTCAAAGCTGCCACTGGTTTCTTTTAGGGTGTCTTGCTTCCCAGGGCCATTACGTCGTCCCTTATAGCTCTCATCCCCAAGAAGGAAGCGCCCAAAACCTTCTCTGATTATAGGCCCATTAGTTTATACAATGTGCTGTACAAGATTTTGGCCAAAATTGTGGCTGACCGTCTGATCAAGATCCTGCCTGAGATGATACCCCTGGAGTAGGGAGCTTTTGTCCAGGGTCATTCTATCGCGGAAAATATTGTTTTGTTGCAAGAGCTCCTCCGAGAAATGAACAGGAAAGTTAGGGGTAGTAACATAGTCATGAAGTTAGACATGGAGAAAACCTACGATAGGGTGGATTGGCTCTTTCTCAAGAGAGTCTTGAGGCAATTCGGGTTCTTGGCCCCTTGGCTGCATTTGGTGGAGCACTGCTGGAAAAATTGTTGGTTCTCGGTGCTTGTGAATGGGGAGGTAGGAGGGTATTTCAAGTCTACGTGTGGGCTCCGCCAGGGAGACCCACTCTCGCCTAGCCTCTTCATCTTGGCTTCGGAGGTTCTGAGTCGAGGCTTCAAGAGGTTGGTGATGTCAGGGCCCTGTATTCCTTTCAAAGGGCGGCGTGGTGATGTGTTAGTGTCTCACCTTCTATTTGCAGATGACACACTATTATTTCTGAATGGGGGCATTCGTTCCGTCAAGGCGGTTAAGCAGTTTCTGGACCGGTATCAACAGGTATCGGGTCAGTAGGTTAATTTCCAGAAAAGTGTCTTCCTCTGTTCCGAGAATATGGTGGCTTCCAAGAGATCTTCTATCCACAGGGAGCTGGGGATGATGGGTTCGGCGGAGGGTATTACTTACTTAGGGGTCCCAATTTCGGTGGGAAGGAGACAAAGGGACACTTTCAACTGTCTGGTGAACAAGGTCGAGAGTCGGATAAGGGGCTGGAAAGCAAGATTCCTATCTATGGCTAGGAGGATCACTCTCGTTAACCATGTTCTGACCAGCATTCCAGTGCACATGATGGCAGCCATGCATGTTCCTCTAACTGTTTTACAGACGCTTGAGAGGCTCTTTGCTGATTTTATTTGGGGTTGGGCTGATGGCAGGAAAAAACTTCACTGGTGTAGTTGGCGCAAGATTTGTTTGCCAAAGGAGGAAGGCGGCCTAGGGATCAGACGGCTCCAGGATGTCATGAATGCCTTCCACCTAAAGTTGGCTTGGACTATCTCGTATCGTGCTGAAATGGGGTTGTGGGGATTGTTTATGAAAACCAGGTATAGCCACGACATCCTTCATGCTGACCAGCCCCCCCTTTCGTTGGTTGTTTCTCCATTGTGGAAGCAGATTAGAACCTTCCTCCCGTCCATTCAAGCTATTACTCAGTGGCACATTTGTGAGGGCTGCTTAAACCTGTGGTCAGCAAATTGGGCTGGTCTTGGTCCTTTGTTGGACAGGGTCACTTCAGCGATTCCTTTGTCGTTGTTGGAGTTGAGAGTGTGGGATTTTTTGGGGGGCATGGGCCCATTTCCTCCTTCCGCGGTGTTCAATTTTCTTACCCAGCAAGACATTAATGCCATATTCCACAGGAGTTTCTGCCTCACCCAGGGCCTTGATTCTCCGTTCTGGCCTCCTACCTCGAGTGGTGTTTTCTCAGTCTCCTCGGCCTGGGAAATCTGTCAAGTTCGTTGCCCTCACACCAGCTGGGGTGGAAAGATTTGGAACAAAAGCATCCCGCCAAAGATATCTACGTTGGTGTGGCATGATATTCAAAATGCGGTGCCAGTAGATGGGGCTATTATGGCTCGTGGAATTCAGATGGTGTCGCGCTGTAGTTGTTGTTCTGATGAGCAGAACAGTGCACCTGCCATAGAGATGATCGAGCACACGTTCTTACATAGTGGTCGGGTGACTGAAGTGTGGAGTCATTTTACTTAGAATTTGGGTATCAGCCTGTCCTCCAGCAACACTGTGTAGGAACACCTCAACCGCTGGTGGAATTCTGACCCCGCTCCAAGGTCTCAGAGTTGTCTTAGCAAGCTGATGCCTTGCTTCATTCTGTGGGAGTTATGGAAGGCAAGGAACTCATCCAGGTTTGACGACTCCAAGGTTAGGTCGGGGACCATCATTGCTCGCATTGTTGGGTGGGTAAAGTGGACTGCTAACACTCATGCGGTTCCCTCTGAGTTTGAAAGTGGCACCAGGACTCTCTATCTTGTGGGGCTCCGTCGCGTCTCTAGCCTCCACAACCACACCTAGGTAGTGTATTGGAAAAAGCCTCCACCTGGCTGGGTGAAGATCAACGTAGATGGCTCGTCTCGTGGCAATCTAGGGATGGCTGGGGGAGGTGGTGTTTGTAGAGGGGACAAGGGCAACTTCCTTTTCGCTTTCGACGCCAGTTACGGTATTGCCTCTAATGCCCGGGTTGAGTTGCGAGCCATTCATGACGGCTTGGCTCTCTGTCTCCAACAATGGCTTAAGAACATCATGATTGAATCTGACTCCTTCCTAGTGGTGCATATCCTTTCTGGCTCCTCTCAACGGGGCGGAAGTGGAGGTATTGGATCGACAGAATCCGGACTCTCTCCGCCCACTGTCAGGTAACGTTTTATCATGTATTAAGAGAAGGCAACGGGCCGACGGATAGCATGGCTAACTTGGCTAGCAGTAACCAAGGGTCCTCCTTGATCCTCTCCCTGACTGACCTCCCCCAGGAGGTTAGAGGTCGCTTGTTCCTCGATAGAGTGGGGCTTGGGGCGATTAGGAGATGGTTTTCTAGGTAGCTCGGCGTTTGCCGGTTCTTTCAGTCTGAGGTTGCATATGATAGGTGGGGCTTGCCCTTTTTGTTGGGCCCTACTTTGTACATTTTGTTTCTCCATGAATGGAAAGTTTTGAAAAAAAATAAAAATAAAATAAAAATCCATTGCATGTGCCCATAAAAGGGGAAACAGGTCATCAACATCCATAGAGTGGACAACCATGGGCGTCCACTCTCTTTGGATGGTTTGGATGCTTTCAGGCCACAAGGTGGGCCACACACATCAGAGAATTAAGAGATAATCAAAAGAAAAAAAAAAGAAGAAACGGCCACAAGGGAAGGGGCTCCGCCACATTGAGGCATTTCCCTTCATCCCAAACCACCATCCACTAATATTGATGAAGGTACAATGATCTACACACGCATGCATCTTTCTAATCAAGATCCAATGGTGTAGATGCCATCTCCACTAAGGATCAAAGGTCTAGATGACCCAAGGATCCTTCTAACTAAGAGAAAAGACCATGGTGGGGTCCATGGAGAATGACCCTACCCATGTGTTATGCATGCAAGATACGATCAGCCAATGACCACACCCAAGAAGACATGGGGCCTCCACCATCATTTGGTGGGCCCCATGTGCTTCAAAACATGAGATGAAGAAACAAAAGGAAATATAAATCTAAGTTCCTAAATACAAAGCACCCACCTAATAGATCTCCAAGTTACCACCACCAAGAGGTCCTCCAAGCACCTAGGAAGAAGGTTCAAAGGCTAAAATCATTAGCTAAGGGCTGGATTATAGGGTTATAGGGTGGATGGAGGGCTAGATAATGGGAAAGAGGTGGGACGTCCAAGCTTGCTAGGGAGGGAGAGAGAGAGAGAGAGATGAAGAGAAGAGAGGGAAAGAGGGAAAATGAGATGAAATTACAAGTGGGAGTGGTTTTTTTTAACCAAAACCCGTGATTGCCTTGCTAGAAAAGAGGAGGAAATGATAACTTCTCTCTCTAGAGAAAAGGAGAAAGTCAGAATTTCAGATTTTGATTAGAGCAAAATGAGTTTTTTTGCATGGGAGAGACAAAAAGGAGGCTACCTTGGTAAGAAAACCAATGATGACTTGCTAGCTAGGGACCTAGCTACGTAGCCTAGCCTAGCTAGTCTAATAATGACCCTAGAGTGATGCAAGCATTCCTAGGGATTTGTGCAACCCTAGGTAGGCCCCCACAAATCGCGATCTACTGCCTAAAACAAGCACGACCCACATTTTATGATCTATAACTCGGATTGTCGCACGAGACGCGGTGTTGGAATCGCAGTGACGATGCGGTCGCTAAGGCACTAGTTTCGGGTCGATCCGGGTCAGATTTATATGATGGAACTTAAGGGTCATCGCAAATGCAATCCGTATGTCGTGGGTCACCGGAAATTCGACCGGTATGACCGCGGGACCCGACGGAGTGAAATGGATACTAAGGTTAAGGGTTTTACATAAGCTGCTGCATTCTTACTGGTTTATTCCTCAAATATCTAGCATAGTTCTTGATCTTCATTACATATATATATATTTTGGGGTTTGCTATTTTGTTTTGCAGGATTTAGGCTGGGATGAATGGGAGTTAGATCAATAGATTTATTCTTTTTTTTTTTTTTATTAAATGTATTTGGAACCATTTAACTTGTTATTGTAAATATTATTTTAATATTTATTTTGAGGGCTTGCTAATGATGGGTTATGACCTAGCTCAAGTTTGATGGATCTTTCCTTTAAGGAACCCAAAAATCTCCATTACATGCTCATTTTACAACCATTACGGGTCATGCTTAGGCCTGAATTACAGGAATTGCTAGGCTTGACTTCTGTAATTTAATGAATAAGTCAAAAGGCTACATGCATGGCCAAAACTACCGTTCATCAATCTTAATTTTTATGAAGGACAAAGCTAACATATTTTCTACAGGTGCTTTTTTAGGAGTTAACAATTGTGAAAATGCTGATTCGAGTGTGGCAACAAACTTGACAATGGAATTTATATAATATTATCTTTTAAAATTTAAATATGTAAAAAAAATGCAGGTTTTAATCAAATATAATAAACATTAGCCTGCACATGTACAAACCTTTTACTGGCACTTGCACATGCCTTTACCAGCGGTTACACAAGCTTTTACCGGCTGTTCCGCAAGCCTTTACTGGTGCTTATAAAAGTGTTGGTAAATCTTACCTATAGGGGGGTCCAACACAACCGCCGGTAAAAGTCTGGAACTAATAACTAGTTGAGATTGATCACTTGAATTATTAGAAAGCGTCCTAATGCAGGTAAGATAAATAGTTTTGTATTTTTTTATAGGGTTGGAAAATTTTCAAATATAAATGAAAGATATAGAAGACACAATGTAAGAGAGTAGGATCTATATCAGAATAGGTACATTGCACTTGTGGAAGTGATACAGTTGATGGACTATGTGATGAGATTATACTTGAGGCGTTGATATAATATTGTTCCAGTATGATGGGGTTACACTTCAGAATATGATACAGTTAATGGATTAAGTGATGAGGTTACCCTTAAGGATATGATGTGGTTGTGTGATAGTGTGAAGTGGTTCCACTTGAGAATATGATATGGTTGGTAGACTATATGATGAGGTTGCGCTTGAGGATATGATATGTTTATATGACAGTGTGATATGGTTCCACTTAAGGGTATGATATGGTTTTGTGATCATATGATGTGGTTACATTTGAAAATATGATATAGTTAATAAACCATATGATTAGGTTGCACATTCAGATATGATATGGTTGGTAGACTATATGATGAGGTTGCGCTTGAGGATATGATATGTTTGTGTGACAGTGTGATATGGTTCCACTTAAGGGTATGATATAGTTTTGTGATCATATGATGTGGTTACATTTGGAAATATGATATAGTTAATAAACCATGTGATTAGGTTGCACATTCAGATATGATATGATTGTGTGACAATGTGAAGTGGTTCCAGATTGAAGAATGTGATACGGTTGATGGACTATTTGCACTTGAAAATATGATATAATTGTGTGAGAGCGTGATAAATGATTTTCACTTAGGAATGTGATACGGTTGATGGACTTTGTCATGACGTTGGATAATCCAAGGTTATGTGACAGTGTGATCATGTTACACTTGAAAATATGCTAAGGATATGATATGTGGTTGTGTGAGTGTGATGTGTCCACTTGAAAATGTGATACGTTTTATGGACAATGTGATAGAGTTGTACTTAAGGATGTGGTATGGTAGTGTAATGAGGTATATATCCGCTTGAGAATTTGATACGATTGATGGATAGCGTAATGAGTTTGCATTTAAGGATATGATATGGTTATATGATAATGTGATGTGGTTACACTTGAAGATATGATATGGTTAATAGACTATGTGATTAGGTTGCATTTGAGGGCATGAAATGGTTGAGACGATAGTGTGATGTGATTCCACTTGAGAATATGATACAGTTGATGGACTATATGATGAGGTTGCATTTGAGGATGCATATAATATGGTTGTGTGATAGTGCGATGTGGTTTCGCTTGAGAATTTAAAACACTTTATGGACTGTGTGATGAGGTTGCACTTGAGGATATGATATGATTGTTTGACAATATGGTGTGGTGGATCCACTTGAGAATGTAATACAGTTGATAGGCTATATGATGAGGTTGCATTTGAGGATATGATATAATTGTTTATTTTGACGAAGATTATAGTTTATTTTTCTATTTTCAGTTTTCAATCTTCATTCATTTAGTATCCTCAAAAGAAATAACAAAAAAAATTAGCAAAAAGTAAAAAAAAATAAAATAAAAAACATCTTAAGTGATAAAGCAAAAGTAATAGTTATCTAGGTAGATTTAAGTTACAAAATTTAGTTAAATAAGAGGTCATGTTAGTTGGTGAATAAAAAGTCATGTTTGGATGTTGAATTGAATTATGACAATACAATGCATTAAAATAAATAACGAAAGTGGTTTTCATTCTATTCACAGTCGAGGATACCGTGGTTACTAAACAATAAAGTTCATTCCATAATTTTTCAAGAATTTGTATCTTACTGTGGTTACTTGCATCTTCAACTACCAGGATGGACTAGAGTATTTAGTTTAGCATTTTCAACTACGAGGATCTTAGCATCTTCAACTACCAGGATGGACCAGACTATTTAGCTTACCATTTTGCTGAGAACCATTCTATATTAGCATCTTAAGAACCATTAACCTCAACCTGCATCAATTGCAATTCACATTAGAAGAAAACTGGCCTTTACTGGCGGTTTTAATCGCCGATAAAGGCCCAGAAAGCCGCCGGTAAAGGCCTAAAAAGCTGCCGGTAAAGGCTTTACTAGTTATTAGGACCTTTTACCGATGGTTGTGCAGGATGCCCCTAAATTATCAGTTTTTATTGCCGTAGCAGAAAAACGGTATATAGCTACGGATAAAATTCGTAGCTAAAAATATGGCTACGGAAATAGCTGTTGATGCCATAACCATAGCTTTTAAAGATATGGCAACGAATTAAATCCGTAGCTATAGAAGTGTGATGGTTTCCATTAATCCGTAGCCATAGAGCTAAGCTTCCTCATCAAAAGTTTAAATTAAATAAAAATAAAAATAAAAATTGTTGCTGCAAAGCAGCATGTATTGCATCTCTCTGCTTGCCGTACAATGACTGAAGTTCTAGTAGACTTTCTCACGATTCTTTCACCCTCTAAATTGTTGCTTGCAAAGCCAACCATTGAGAAGAAACATCTCACCAAGTGACTAAAAAGCAGAACATGCATATAGACCACTAATTTCAGTAACTCTTTTTTTTTTTTTTGAAAGGTAACCAGTGGAATCACCCCACCTATATTTTATTGACAAAAGGAAATATACAGCCATGTACTTCAGGTGGGCTTCACAAAGAACAACGGGCCTCACCTATCATATAGCAAATACACAACCCTCACCTATCACTAGACAGACTTGAAGGTGCATTGGCCCTTGATTGCAGGATCGACCATTCTGTTCAGAGATTCAAAATCATGTAAGCAGCTATCAGCCCACTTCACCAGACATTGCCGATCTCCTGCCGTTGAACTATATAATAACAAATCAGGGAAAAACCCATAAGAAAATTGCAAGAGAAAATAAAGTCCTCTTCAAGATGGGCCAAGGGCTACTGGACACATTTTAATGTAGCAAGCAAGCACATTCTGGAATAAGTGAAAATAACGGACTTATAAACTAGGTTTTTTGGAAGGAATGGTTGGTCAAACTAATCTCTAAGTAAAATTCAACTGCAACAAAGAGAAGAGAGAGTGTCATTCCAGAAGAGGAGACTTATAACAAACAACCAGGATTGGTTGTCAGTTTTTAAAGTTCCAACAGGAAGTAGAATCAACCATCCTTCCGAAAACAAGAAGATGTCTACCAGCTTTGTCCACTGACTAAGTAGTAATTACAGTAACAACAACCTAAACAAAAATATGCCTCAACGACCTAAACAAAAATATGTATCAGCTTGCATTATTAGGACCAGACATCAGTAACATGCACAGAATAAGAACACGAGTGAGAGAAAGATTTATGGGTTGAGAGAGAGAGAGAGACATTATGAGTTTAACTCCTGCAAGTTATGGGTTGATAGAAGGTTTCCACAAGAACTGTATTTGATTTACCTTATAAATGAAGGACATCGAAAAAATAAACACGAATTATATTTCAACTGCAGAAGGAAAAAAAAAAAACTAATACAGTTACTAAAAGAAGTCAGATATAAAAGAATCACAATTTCTCAACAAGGAAATATCAAGCAAATTAAGGATCAGCAGAATCTTACCATTTGGAAAGACATGGTTACAAATCAAGAGTAGAAGGAAATGGAGAAGAGAAGAAGAGAAACTACTGTTTAAAAAGATATTTTGAAACAAATAGACAAGTAGCACCATGAGCCTGGAAACCACCACTGGGGTTGATTCCAAATCCAGCACTGGTTTGCCATGATTATCATTGATCACTGCATCAAATAATCTGAGACCAAGTACAGATGAAGCATCCTGCTCAGCTGTGTTATCCTGAAACAGCCCAGCTGGTGGTCCCTTTCCAAATAGGTCATAGAATGGAGGGTCCACAAGGCCCTGGGCCAATGTGCATCTGTGGATTGATATATGAAGGATAGAGAGGCTCAAATGTTGGCACGTAGAAATTTTCCAGCAGTGCTTACACCTGAAGTAAAGAGAGATAAGGAAATCAAGAAAAATCATGTATTAGTTTGAGTTCATAGTCATGCTCAGGCAGTGATATGGAATGGAAAATGCGAGCAAATATATACAGTTATACTGAATTTACCTATGAGCGGGACAGATGTGTGCTTTTCACCATTTTGTAAATGGTTGTGACTTATCCATAGTACGTGGCATACATGTACATAAATCCAGACCTTCCAAATCATGGGCCACATTGTGAATAGAGCAGAGGGCACTTAAATATCACATTTTCAGATAATCAGAACTATTTGATTGGTGGACATCAAATGGATCAAATGAAAAAGGCGAATGGTCAGACTATGAACAGTGTGATCTTTTATTTGGGTTATCCTCCATCCACAATTGGGTGCGAGATTTGGATGTGATTTGAATGTGGAATGTTATGTTTTTTAACCCTTCTTAAAAGCTGCCATCATTGAGGAGTCAGGATTGCTCCAACAAGGAAATTTTTGGGTCACGAAGCATCTGGGATTGGGCTCGCTGGATCAACCGTCTAAATCACAAAACAATGGGCCCCACATTATGAACTCAAATACTGAGGATCCCATACATATCCATGGGCTGAGGATCATAGAATTCCTCAAACAGTAGAAGCATAAGTTGGCCATTGATAGATTGGCAAAATGTGATGCTTTCCTAGCTGCACTGTCCATATGGAAGGCAATCACTGCAGTGGTTATTGCCACTGTCACTATTGTTATTGAATTTGATTTAATAACATTTTTCTTAACAGAAATAAAATGCACTTAATGACATCTAGTTTATAGAAAGAAAACAAAAAATGACTAATGAAAATAATAGAAAGTTTAAGTTCTTTATGATGAACCAAATGCCTAAAAACCTTTGAATGGAGGGGAAACTTCAAGAATCAGACAGAGATCTAGCTCACCAGCAAAGCAGTAGGTTCTTTTGATGGAAGCTCACCTCTCATTGCCGCATAACTGGGAAAAAAGAGAATAAAGATCTAGCTTACCAATTGACTAATGTCTGGAACTAGAAAATGAAAGAAAGACTAGCAACCATAATGAATTCTGATCAAAGAAATCTTACCAACTGTTGTTGTATTTTGAAGGTCATTGAAAAATCCAACAATACCAAAAGAGCCCAAGTTCCATAATCCGCAGCACAAGAATATCAAATACATGTCATGGAATGGTATCAACTTGGCCATCAGCACTGATGAGATGAGAAATGTTAAGGAGAGATGAAGACAGGAAAATATTTAAACATGTTTTTCTTCACAAGGTCCAGAAGAGAATGTACTCTTACACAACATCATACATTAAAATGGATCTGAAGTTGCTCCTCAGCTCTTAAAGAATCTTTAAGAAGAGAGAATAGCATAGGAAGACATCAAGTCATTATTAGCAAAGGTGAAATTGAACCTGACCTGCAGTTTCTCTACAGATATAGATGCCACACCTATCAAAAAAAGCTGATGTAGATGCCACACATTTGCTAGCATGGCCCGTCACTCCGGGATCCAACCCATCATCAGGTTGGTCCAGCCTTAAAAACATTTCTCAAAAAAAAAAAAAAACAGGTTCAATCAGCATGTGGGCCCCAATATTGGAAAAAGTTGGATGGGATAGAAAAATTCAGCCAAGTTCCAATATGTTAATTCGTAAAAAAATGTAACAAATAGACACTGTACATAACTTAAAAAACAATCAGCATTTTTTTTTTAATACTTTTTGCTATTTTTATTTTTATTTTTATTTTTTGCTATATGGTTTTAAATGAATGAAGATTGAAAACTGGAAATAGAAAAATAAAATATAATCTTTGCCAAAATAAACAACCATATCACATTTCTAAGTGAAATCACTTTACACTCACACAACCATATCATATCCTCAAGTGCAGCCTCATCATATAGTCTACCAACTGTATTACATTCTCAAGTGGATCCACCACACCATTCTTGTCACGACGCTAAATCTAATGTTGGTAATCCATGATTACTATACACCAAATTTTAGTTAATAGCATCCGTAGAACTCCGATTTTGGGACTTCTAACTATCACATACTAAGTCCCATAAGCGGGGCTCCACAAGGAGGATTTCTGAAAGTAAAGACGACAAACATGTATCATTTCTCAAAATTTCATCATATTCAACACATATTACTGTGTACAATTGAGCACATCAAGGCAAAACCAAAACATAAACCATGTCATATTTACTATACCTGATGTACATATTCAGGGTATCACAAAAAAATATATACATTGATATGTACAAAACAAAAAGGACAACTGGAGTCTGTAGCCTCTACTCCTGTAGCTCCCTACTCTCACCTGAAAAAAAAAAAAAAGAAAGGAAAGCTTGAGCTACTAAGCCCAGTGAGCGCGTGTGTAGTGAAAATGCATGTTTCATGTCATGCTCATATAATGCACAGGAATGCACAGGCTTTCTGGATCGATAACAATAAAATAAAGATACAATGCATTATACCACTTTTTATGTTCCAAATCATTTTTATATACAGAGGTGGGACTTCTACCCACTTGCAACATACATACTCTTTCAACGTTTCCACAACTTTCTATATTTCCCAATTGGATCACCAAAGTCTGAAACAGAGGTGGGACTCGCATATGATTGCTACCCACTTGTATAGACTTTTCCATCGTGGTCAACTACAGAGGTGGGACTATATAGTTCACGGGCTGAACTAGTCTAACCCACTTGTGTTGGACCTCACTATCTGCTTAACAGCGAGAAGTCATAAGTTGCGTAGCAAAACGATAGCGGACAATTTACGAGCTCATTACATACAACCTATCTTTGCTTGCCCATAAGCAGGTCAGGTCAAACCTCTCAACCAATCGACACGCGTCAGTGGGAGTCGCTACCTACTTTGGTATTTCGGAATTCTCGCGCTCCGTTATTCCACCCAGTCTAGGCATTGGTTGCTCCCAATGGTACCAATCGGGGTTTAGGGACTTTCACCCACGGACCCTCTAATCATGTCTTGTTGAATTTCACATTTTCGTTGTGGGGTCCAACTCAAGTCATAACAAAGTATGTTTCATCGCATTTACAATCACCATATGCATGAGTCCATACACAATCACAATATATATATTTTTCAAGACAAGCAAAGGATGACCTTCCTCACGTGGTCTCCTTATGAAGTTTAAGTGTCTCATCGGGGTCTCATGTAATGCATCATGTATCTAGACGGTTCATATACTAATTATAGGCACATTGTTTGTCGCAACACAACCCACTATGATCACCATACCATGATATGAATCATTGACTCTAAATCATACAATGATACAACACCTATGAACCATGCATATGATATGCACATGACTTAGCCAATCTAACTCCAATCCGGGATTCATTTCGCTATAAGACTTAATGCCATAAGCATGCTTTTTCTCAAGAATTAACTACATCAAAAGGAGGAAGGATAATTCTTTTAAACATTTTGTCAAACAGGTAGTGGGTGGACTTTGTAAGGGACAGAGAGAAATCGATGGCAATATATATGAATTTAAACAAAATTAAATCATCTCTATTATCGAACCTTCTATTAATAATCTCACTAACTAAATCAAAAAATCCAGCAAGAACCTTCAGACAATTCGGCAATAACCTAACCTTAGATTAGTAAATTCAGCAATCACTTAAAACTAAATCAGAAAATCCAGCAATAACCTAACCCTAAATCAGAAAATCCAGCAATAACCTAACCTTTAAGCAGAAAATCCAGCAATCATCTAACCCTAAATGAAAATCCAGCGATAACCTAACACTGAAATAGAAAATCCACCAATAACCTAACCCTAAAACAGAAAATCCAGCAATCACCTAACCCTAAATGAAAATCTAGCGATAACCTAACCCTAAAACAGAAAATCCAGCAATAACCTAACCTTAAAACAGAAAATCCAGCAATAGGGTTTTCAAGGAAACCCCAACGTACACATGCGTGCTCCTAATCTATGCACTCACTTGTAACTATCAGAGGATTAGTTTCCAACCTCAGCTTCTATTTCTTTTTCTTCTTCTTCTTCTTCTCAACTAGAGTGCTGGAAATGAGATATTGAAAGAGTGTTTTTATGTTTTTATTTTTATATTTATGTTTGAGAGGTGTTTTGTGATGTTTTTGAGAAGTGTAGGCTTATGGTAATAATATAACAATGTTATTTAAGTAATTTGAACTAACATATTCCAAGGAGTTTAAAAACATCGAGGTCATTTGAGTATGTTTTCTCAAAATTTACATGTGCATATCTGTGCATAACTTACAATCCGGGTGTCCTATTGACATGCCTTTTTCACTAGTAACTCTGTAACTTGACTACGGCCACAACGGTTAGGCTCTTAGACATAACGGATTTTGAAAACTCGATGGTGGGGCTTCGCCAGATAAAATAAGGACATAATTATCATTTCTCAGATTGTTTAATTTTAAGTCCGTATCTTAAAATTTAGATATCGGGTTGAAATACGGCTTGCGGATTGATAACAGAACAACATTATGATCAAGTCAAAACATTCTCAAGGCCAATGGACTTACAGCCAACGGCTATCTAGTGTACGAACCAGATTTTGGGGCCTTGGGTCTTACAATTCTGTCATACAGCCATATTATATTCTCAAGTGCAACCTCATCACACAGTCTATAAAGTGTTTCACATTCTCAAGCGAAACCACATCACACTATCATACAACTATATCATATGCATCCTCAAGTGCAACATCATCATATAGTCCATCAACTGTATCATATTCTCAAGTGGAATCACATCACACTATCGTCTCAACCATGCCATGCGCTCGAATGCAACCTAATCACATAGTCTATCAACCATATCATATCCTCAAGTGTAACTACATCACATTATCATACAACCATATCATATCCTCAGGTGCAAACTCATCAAGCTGTCCATCAATCGTATGAAATTCTCAAGTGGATATATACCTTATCACACTATCACACTACCATACCACATCCTTAAGTACAACTCTATCACGTTGTCCATCAACCGTATCACATTCTCAAGTGGACACATCACACTCACACAACCATATATCATATTCTCAACAAATTTTCAAGTGTAACATGATCACATTGTCACACAACCTTGGATTATCTAACGTCATGACATAGTCCATCAACTGTATCACATTCCCAAGTGGAGATCATTTATCACACTCTCATACAATTATATCATATTCTCAAGCGTAAATAATCCATCAACGATATCACATTCTTCAATTTGAAATCACTTCACATTGTCACACAATTATATCATATCCGAATGTGCAACCTAATCACATGGTTTATCAACTATATCATATTCTCAAATGTAACCACATTATATTATCACACAACCATATCATATCCTCAAGTTGAGCCATATTACACTGTCACACAACCGTATCATATCCTCAAGCGCAACCTCATCATATAGTCTATCAACCATATCATATTCTCAAGTGGAACCACTTAACACTATCACACAACCAGTGTTCGAGTTACCGGCGATATTATCGAAATATCGCCGATAATATCGGTATCGTGAGTGCAGCAACACCGAAACCCTAGTATTTCGTTTTGCTTTTAAATATCGTCGAAATCTCGCCGATATTGTCGGTATTTTCAAAAGGGCGCCGATATTTCACTGTTCCCACCAACCACGGGTGGGAACTGTAGCTAACAACCCCCTTTTATCGATAAAAGGGGTGGTTGTCGCCGAGAAAATCACAAAAAACATAAGTAATACCTGTTTTTTCGACCGTATTTGGAGGAAGATGCGAATTTAGCTACTGTTGAGTGCAGATCGGCATTTCCGGTAAGATTCGACCCTAAAATTTCCTTTTTTTTCCGTCCTAAAATCCACTGCAACGTCTCGGTTCCGCCAGTGGGCCAAGATCTTGGTCGAAATTGGAGGTTTTTTTTTTTATTTGATTTGGGATAAGGGAGAGATTTTCATGAAAATCTAGAGAAATGGTGGGAAAGGAGAGAAAATTTTGAAACGGGAGAGGGATTTTGGGGGTTTTATCGCAATTTGGGGATCGAGCGCGTGAATGGCATTACGTACGCGGTTAGTCAGTATGCTCTTATCGTACGCGTGCACTCTGTTGGGCCCACTGAGAATGTATCTGGTATATCCATGCGGTCCATCCGTTTTTACATATTATTTTAGTGGTTGAGACCAAAAATCAAGCGTACAAAACAATCAAGTGGACCACACCATTGCAAACAGTTTGAATAATGACTTCCACGGTGGGTGCAAGTCGGTGCTCCGTGGGCCCCACCATAATGCATTTGTTATATCCATGCTATCCATTAATTTTGAAATATTATTTTAGATGTTTATCCAAAAAATGAGTTAGATCTAAAACTCAAGTGGACCACACAACGGCAAAACAGTAGTGATTAGATATCCACCATTTAAATCCTCCTACGGCCCACTGTACTGTTTATTTAACATCCAACCTGTTAATTAGCTTATAAAGACTCAGATGAAGGGAAAAAACAAAGATCAGCTTGATCCAAAACTTTTATCGTCCCTAAAAAGCTTTTAATGGTCTACATTCGTTCAACACTGTTTCTTGTAATGTGGTCCAATTGAGATTGGGATATACCTCTTTTTTTCATCTCATATCATAAAATTATCTATAAAAATAGATGAACGGCATGGATGAAACACATACCTCGTGGTGGGGCCCATAGAGCACGGTGGGGGAGTAGCCAAACTCCCTTTCCGTCGGAAGCGGATTGTGTACTGAGTAACTCAGTACAGTAAGCGTACTGAGTAAACTCTGTGGGCCCCTGTGACATTCACGCATTATGTCCACTCCGTCCATCTCTTTTAACACATAATTTTAGGTCTTTATCCCAAAAATGGAGTATATCCAAACTTAAAATGTACCACACCACTAGAAACTGTGTAAATTGAACATCTACCATTGAAAAATTCTTGGGGACAACAGAGGTTTTAGATCAAGCTAATATTTGTGTTTTCCCTTCATCCATGTCCTTCTGATCTTATGAACGGGTTGGATGAAAAATGAACATCACTGTGGGGCATAGAAAGGTTTCAACGGTGGAAATCATTATTTTCATTGTTTCCTGTGGTATGGTCCACTTGAGATTTGTATAAGCTTCAATTTTGGGATCAACGCCTAAAATGAGACGGAAAAAAGTATGGAAGGTGTGGATAAACCACATAAATTCACAGTGGGCCCAACTGAGTTTACTCATACAATAAGAGCATACTAACTACTAAGTAAGCAATCCGATTTTGGGTGCATTGGCTACAGATAAAAGCTGTAGCCAAAGCAAACAGATTGGCTATGCTGCCTACCATCAGTCATGGATGGTGGTCGGTGCTTTGTGGGCCCCACCATGATGAATGTGTTTCATCTATGCCGTCCAACTATTTTCCTACATCATTTGATAGAATGAGACCAAAACTTAGGTATATAACAGTCTCAAGTGGACCACATTATTGGAAACAGCGTTGAATAAACTTCAACCATTAAAAACTTTTCGAAGGCTATAAAAGTTTTGGTCAAGCTTATCTTTGTTCTTTCCCTTCATCTGGTTGTGTATGACCTAATCAACAGATTGGATGTCAAGTAAACAGTACAGCCATCCTTAGGAGGATTTTAATGGTGGATATCTAATCACTGTCCTTATTTTCTATGGTGGGGTCCACTTGAACTTTATTACGGGCCACAAAAGTTTTGTATAAAGCTGATATTTATTTTTTCCACTTCTCCTAGATTTATGTAACCTTTTCAACGGGTTGGATGGAAAATAAACATTATGGACACATTATGGTGGGTCCTAATAAGTGTTTAATAGTGGACCGTACAATCACAATTATTTCCTTTTGCATTGTCCACCTGAGACTATATCTGTTTCATTTTTTTCCAGTACTCATCATGTTGTATGTATAAATCACAATAAGCCCCATAAAGTTTACTTAGTACGTAATCTACAAACTCTTTCCTCAATTGTAATTTATATAAAATTTTGATTTGATCTAACATCTTAACCCTTGGAATGATTTGGGCTTATTACACTAAATACAAACTGATGCACCTTTTTTTGTCGATTATTGCAAATTTGTATACTACTAGAAAGCAAAATGTCGTCTGGATCGGGAAAAGGAGGAGCAAGGGACATTGGGTGGAAACATGGACGGCCAGTGGAGAGGAATAAATATGGAGCCATATGCAACTATTGTGGCCAAGTGATACGGAGTGGAGTGTCTAGGCTAAAGGAACATTTGGCAGGGGGATACAAGAATGTGAAAGACTGTCCAAGTGTAACAAGGCCAATGAGAGAGGAGATGAGAAGAGTGTTGACTGAAGCGAAGTCACACAAGCTGCAGCAAAAGGATTGGGAGAGGGATATGAGGGAGGAGCTACGAGGCACTGGACGGGGCCCTAGGTGCTATTAACGAGCACGATGATAACGACGATGAGGGGATCGTGTACCCCGATGACTGTGTTATGGCTCGAGAAAGGAGTGATTTTAGACAAGTGATTCGTGAGTCTCGGGCTTTAGAGTGGGAGGGGGAGCAACGAAGACGGATTCATGAGAGTAGGCCATCGTTTGGGACGTCCCGACATGAGGCTGGTGGGAGTAGCAGACGATTTGAGGGAGGTAGCGGGCATGACCTACAACGCACGCAAAGCGCTCGTGTCCCAGATGCACCCATTGTAGGCGTTAATTAAAAAAGATTAAAAAATATGTGGAGCAAGGGGCTTAGGGAGAAAGTGGGTGGCGCTATATGTAGGTGGTTCATCTCGAGCCATGTACTAGCAAATGCAGCAGCTAGTCCTCATTTCAAAAATATGATTAAGGAGGTGCAGTGTGCTGGGCCCGGCGTGAAGCCTCCCACGCTACAGGAGATTCTTAGCGACTACCTCGATCGGGAGCACGTGGAGATGCGGGCTTGGGTACGTGGACTCAAGCGGAACTGAAAGCAGTATGGGGTAACAATCATGTGTGATGGGTGGACAGGACCCACGAAATTGTCCATTATTAATTTCATGGTGTATTGTAGAGGACAACCGGTTTTCCTCAAATCCATTAATACATCGGCCAGAATAAAAGATCACGAATACATATATGCTCTCCTGAAAGGAGTGATTAGAGAAGTTGGGTCCCAGAATGTTGTCTAAGTTGTGACGGACAATGGTAGTGCTTTCGTTAAGGCGGGAAAGAAATTGATGCAGAAGTTCAATCTTTATTGGACCCCGTGTGCGGCATACTGCATTGATTTAATGTTTGAGGAGATAGGCCAGAGGGATTCTGTCAGGAAAACCATCCAGGATGTGAGGAAAGTGACAAACTTTATATACAATCACTCATGGTTGTTGGCTGCAATGCGTGAGTGTTGTAGAGGGGACATCGTTAGACCAGGCGCGACACGATTCGCCACGAACTTCATTGCACTTGATAGCTTATACAGGCACGGCGTGGGTCTCAGAGATTTGTTCAGATCTGAGAGATACATGGAGTGGAATCAGAGGAAGACTGAGGGTGCAAGGACCTGTTCGAATATAGTGCTTTTCGATTCCTTCTGGGATAAAGTTTATAACGTCGTTTCCTTCCTACATCCGATGTACAAGGTCCGACGAGCCGTAGATAATGAGACGTGGCCTTCGATGGGGTCAATGTATGAGCTTATGAGAATTATGAGACGGGATAATGACTACAATCCCTACTTCATATCAGTGGGTGATCGATATCATCGATCGTCGATGGACTGGGATTCTCGAGCATCCACTCCACCAGGTTGGTAAGTTTGTTAATACAATTGAGTACTTTAAGCATCACTTCTGTTTGCATGTTAATACTAATGAGTAACTAATATTCAGGTTTCAGCATACTACTTGAATCCCAAATTTCATTATAAACATCGGCTCCATGATAATCAAGATTTGACGATGGCCGTCCACGAGGCGTTTGAACGATTGTTCCCAGAATCAACAGTGCAAGCAGATTTCGGTAACCAAGTAATGCAATAAAATTTCTTCCTTATAGCCTCTAGAAATATGGGCGATTAAAAATAATGACATGTAAATCCATGTTTATAGTTGTTGCGGTTTAGGGATGCGAGGGGTACGTTCTCATCCGCACTAGCAAAAGCATCGACTGAAACAATAATGCCGTGTGAGTATGGTAACATAATTAGGTAATTGCATTTTTCATTTAAATTTCAAACTAAAACAAGCTCCTCATGGATATACAGGTGAGTGGTGGGCGATGTACGGAGTTGACATGCCCGCACTGCAGTTATTGGCAGCCTGTGTTCTCGCACAGACTGTATCCTCCTCACCATGTGAGAGAAATTAGAGCACATGGTCACTCATACACACCAGCAAGAGGAACAGACTAGCATATGAGAAGCTACAAAAGCTCGCTTACTGCCATTACAATATGAATTTAAGAGAGAGGCAGTTGCGGGTAGACTGAGACATGGAGGAAAATCAAGACCCGTTAGACCTGTTGTCTATAGGTAACATGGCACGGATAGGTGATGATGATGAGGACCCACTTTATGAGTGGGTCAAATCAGCTGATTTTAATGATGCGGAGGGAGGCCCTGCCCCACAGGTAGCGGAGGGAGCAGCGGCTCTAGGTATCGATGTCGATCAGGTAGTAGAGGAACAGAAGGCGGATACAGACTCCTTTGATCCTTTGGTGAGGAGTTCGACACGTTCCAATCAGGGTGAGGAAGCATCTTCACGGCCCCCTCCTCATCATCAAGTCGTAGGGAGTGATGATCAAGTCGTAGGGAGTGATGATGATGATGAGACTCAACCCCCACTCGACATTGGTCTTGGGGATGACGACGACGGTGATGAGGGAGGGGACGGACGCACCGACACTAGTATAGGTGGTACTAGTGGGGGTGGGGGGTACATGACGGCTCAGAACTAACGATCCGTTGGCCAGTTCACTGAGGAGCAGAGCTTTGACCATTGTCACTCAGGACGAGGATCATGGATCTCGTCTACCATCCAGGGCGAGAGCATCAGAGCCCAAATATATGTTCGAGCGTCGTTTGAAGAAGAAAGTCGGACGCACCGCGACTGATGCTCTCACATAGCTTGTCATCTATGGACATAAGTTTAGATCAGGGGAGCTCCACCTCTGTCCCACCTTATGCTCATACGGATATCACGGGTATGGCCATGACAGCTCTGACATTCAGTCACGCTCATCTACCCATGGGTACAGGCAGCTAGAAGACAGTTCTTTGAGTCATGACCCTTTGACAAGAGGATATTCAGGGTACCCATATGACTGGCAGCAATACTATCAAGGAGTCGGGGTTGGACTTGATCTATTCCCTTAGTACCCTGCTCAGGAAATGCCGTCGATGTATGTCACGCAATTCTCACGTTTACGCGTACTTGTACAGTTTGGGGAGAATGACTATCAGAGGTACATAAGAGAGTTCCTCAATTGGTATGAGCAGAGGATGACCTGGGAATAGTACTATCAATATGTTGGGCAGCAGTACTACTCTCAACTGCCACGGGATCCGGACAATGATTACGAGCCACCTCGTCACTCTATGTGGGGATAAAACATGGCCAGAAATGTGTATATTTTTTTTAATTCATTTACTTTTGCATGCCTTAATTGTTGTAAGCTTGATTTGTATTATATAAACTAATTTTGGTTACTATTTGAGTGATTTCTTACGACAACGCATACTTTTTGCCTCCCATTAAATGGAAACTTCTAATTAAATGCATTCTTTTTGCAAAATTTTCATTCCTGAATATGTAAATATGTTTATTTAGGCATGTCCTGAAGTTTCACAGAAAAATTCCATCATTTTCCTCATATTTTTCCTTTTTTCCCTGCATTTCCAGTTATCGGCGATAACGATATTATATCTTTATCTCCGACCACTGAAACTTGTAGCGATACCGACAATTCGAACGCTGCACACAACCACATCATATCCTTAAGGGTAACCTCATCACTTAGTCCATTAACTGTATCACATTCTCAAGTGTAACCCCATCATACTGGGACAATATTATATCAATGCTTCAAGTAAAATCTCATCACATAGTCCATCAACTATATCACTTCAACAGATGCATGTACCTATTCTGATATAGATTCTACTCTCTTACATGATGTCTGCCATTTCTTTCATTTATATTTGAAAATTTTCCAACCCTATAAAAAAACACAAAAGTATTTATCTTACCTGCATTGGGACGCCTTTTAATAATCCAAGTCATCAATGTCAACTAGTTATTAGTTCCAGACTTTTATTGGCAGTTGTGTTTGATGCCTATATAGGTAAGATTTACTAGCACTTTTATAAGTGCCAGTAAAGGCTTGTGTAACCGCCAGTAAAGGCATGTGGAAGTGCCGGTAAAAGGTCTGTACATGTGCAAGCCAATGTTTATTATATTTGATTGAAACCTGCATTTTTTTTTTTTACATATTTAAAATTTAAAAGATAATATTATATAAATTCCATTGTCAACTTTGTTGCCACACTCGAATCAACATATTCACAATTTTTAACTCCTAAAAAAGCACCTGTAAAAAATATGTTAGCTTTGTCCTTTGTAAAAATTAATATTGATGGAAGGCAGTTTTGGCCATACATGTAGCCTTTTGACTTATTCATTAAATTGCAGAAGTCAAGCCTAGCAATTCCTGTAATTCAAACCTAATCATGACCCATTATGGCTGTAAAATGGTCCCCCCCCCCAAAAAAAAATAAAATAAAATAAAATAAAATAAAAAATCTATAGATATTTGTAATGGAGATCAAGAACTATGCATATTTGAGGAACAAACTAGTAAGAATGCAGCAGCTGCAACAACTTACAACCAGGCTGTGCGATATATGAATGAGGATTTTGACATCCAGATTGTGGGCCCCATTGTTGATTGGAAAGAAGCGCCAGTGAAAGCTGTAAAAAGTGCCGGTAAAAGCTGCAAAAAGTGTTAGTAAAAACTATAAAAAGCGCCGGTAAAAATATATTTAAGCGTAGTAAAAGGTTACCAAAGCACCGGTAAAGGTCTGCCTAAGTGTCGTTAATAAAATAAGCAGAAAATAAAATAAAAATACTCTATGTTTTGCCTATCATTAATCCCCAAATTTCAAATTGCCAAATGATATGCAACTCCAGTCCTAGGGAAGAAAATGAAATATATTGGGAATGCAGTACAAGTAGGGCCATGTGATTCACCAGCATCTGATCTAAAAATAGGATGGTGGCAATGGCATATGGCTACCATGACATTTGACAAGCACTTCTTGCTATACCTGATATCCTTGGGTAAGAACTTTTATCTTCTACTCAAGCCGCACGGCCTTCTTGGCCTCATCATCCATTCTCTTCTTCACATTCTCAAAGTCGTTTTGCAAGGCCACAAGTTTGTCACTATTGTTGGCAACGCTGGCAAGACCATAAGCATTACGAGCCGGGAAGTACATCAGATCTTCTTGGCATGCATCGTGTGCTTTAATAAATTAATCAAGAGATTCATCCTCATGCCCCATCGCCGCACAAAGAAATTGAACCTCTTCCTTCATCAAAGAATCATCCTGCAAGAAAATTTTGGGTTCTCACACTGTTTGATGCTAAAACAAACCATAATGATATGTAACTTAGGCTCAAAACTTGTGTCTCAATGCCAAATGCAGAAATAATCTGTCAGACTCAGAACTTGATCAACTGACAGGTCCATACATTAGATCCACAAGGCTAGAAATATTATATGAATAATAGCAACAACAAAAAAAAAAAAACCAGACTAAGGACTTATTACTAAAAAACTTGTGGCCATGTGTCCATAACTGTAACGACCCAGAAAATTTCGTACCAAGACCCAAGTACCACCTCGATCAGAAATCACTTAGGATTAATTCTCTTAGAAATTTAACCTAAGTTACCTAGCGCTATGTTAGACTGGCTGTGAAATTAGTGCTGTTCGCTTTAAATACGTTCTGCAAGACTTAAAACTTGTAGAATCAATGACGCTATAATACCCTGAAATATAGGATCTAACTCTAAACCCAGTTGTTATAGGGAATGTTTGGTAAGTTTGTGTTGGATCTAAACCGCGCGTCGAAAGTCCGATATTTACAATCTCAGACCATTATGACTGCTTAGTTGGATTTGACAATCGTTTCGAAAATCAAGCCCAACTGATGCCCTGACACCATTTTACTGAGTTCGGAGTGAAGAGAGTGAGAAAAGGAAAAGATTTAGAAAAGTAGTTCTAAATCTGGCACGTTCACTTGCACATTATTTTTAAGCGTTCTGGCCGTCAGAATTCAACCAAACTTCACCCTCGGATCAGGAAAAATTGCCCTTACATGTCTAAGTACTCGTGGCCCTGATTGAAGTTCGGTGACCGTTGAATTGAAACTGGTCTGCCACGGACGATCTGGAAATCCGATCGGACTGAAAACTTAATTGATTAAAGATCCGATGTTAGTGAGCTTAAGTCCGACCGCAATCGATAATAGGACCTCCAGAAACGCTCCGTTGGATCAGAAAAATCCCGATTTGGATATAACCTAAGTGTACCTTGACTTGGAGTCTATTTTCGTTATGTTTGGGCTTATAAAAGGGGCCTTAAACCCTTAGTTTTCTAACCCATACGAATTTCCCAAACCCTAGAGATTCGAAAGAAAGAAAAGAGAGAGAAAGTGTGAGAGAATCCGGTGAAACTCCGTAGGATCCTTCCTAGTGCATCTATACTTTAAACCGGCGTATCTGAATCGTTCTTCCGGCGATTCTGACTCCGTTCTTGGGTAAGTTAAGCTAACCCTAACCTGTTTTGAAGCTTAGACTAGAGTGCTAGCTAACATATTTCATGTAATAGGTTGCCGTTGGGCCATAGACGAAGCGTGAGTGAACAAACTGAGTTCGTTACACGTTTACCGGCGTAAGGTGCGGACTATATGCGCTTAGGTTATGGTTTTCAACCCTTTCAATGATAGTTAATGATTTATTCATGTTATGGATGCAATTACACATGCCAAATGTGCTGTCTGTTTTGCTTTCCGTATACGTATGTTGTATATTGTAAATACCGTATTTCATGTATATATTAGAATACACGTATGCGTACGGAATCTGTTGATATGCTTGCCATGGTAAATGATCGTTATTATATGCTTAATATGTATACAGCAACTCCTTGGCGAAAGGACTTGCCCTGATTTGCAATGGTGTCGACATATGTGATGTATGTTGAATAGTGTAACCTAAGTGTTTGAATAAATGCCTAAGTAAGTTAGTAGTTAGTAAAGTGTGATTGTTAAGATGGTTGAGATATGGATTTCAACCATAGTATTTGTGTGTATGATTCTCTCCATGAATCATGTAATTTAGGTTATTCATGCTAATTGAGTGTATGATTTCCTTCATGGATTATGTACTTAGTTGAATCATGTTATATGAGTGTATGAATTCCTGCATGTACTGTGTTTACATTCAAGTTGTATTCCATGATTGTTTATATAACTGTAGGATATGAATCATATGCTAGTTATTAGCTTCGTTTGTGAATGGGGCTGTATTACAGTCCAAGCAATCGGAAACCATTCTGGAAGTAGTCGCTGAGGTTATTTTCGCCACACAAGATGAGTTTAGCGAATCTGAGTCGTGCTTGGGGAGTTCAGCAGTGGTTAGGCCACACGGAGTGCTTATGCATTCTATGTCGTTCAACTCAACGTGCGCTTGGCCTAGTTGAGCTTATCAACTAACCCGATTGACCGATGCTTGTTCACCATGTTTGGTCGCCACTGTTTGAATCTAAGACACTGAGCTTACCAGTGTAACTCCCGTTAACCATGGTACCAAGATCCCCTAAGACTCATGAGCGGGGCATGGTGGTATGGGACACCGTGGTCGTGCTATCGGACTACGCTGGGGCCACAAACCTCCCCGTAGTGACCAGTGAGCACCCTACTCTGAGCAGATTATGGTGGTATGGGACACTATATTCTTGCTGTCGGCCTACACTGATTGGTGACGAGCCCTCTGTAGTGAACTTGAGTTTATCCTGACACCGCATGGGGGCGACGAGTCCTGATGCAGTCTTAAGGATATAAATAGGCCTGTATTAATAAGGTGATGGGGGAGTGGAGCAACAATTGCGCGCAACAGCCCTTGCAGCGACCTATAACCATACTATCGTATGAGATGTCCTAGGACTGACGACCCTAGAAAGGATCAATGCTGGGAAATGATACAAGGGAGGTGTCTTAACTTCCCAATCCTGCTGTGTGAAAAGGACTAATAAGAACTTGGTAAGCATACTCATATCATCGCATTGCATGTGCTATCGGTGTTGGCGTAAGAGCACTGAGGAAGTGACTGACATGCGCGATAATAAGATGAAGATCGCAGAGGGAGTTTGTGGTGAGGGCATGCATCATTCTTCATATCATCCTTGCATTAACAAGAGATTTAGGACCTATTTGACTGTACTGCCTTATCATTACTGCTTGATTGGATTGATAACATGTTAACCTTTGCTATATAGTACCACTGAGTTGATCACTCACTCCCACGTTCTGGGACGGTGTTTGAACACTAACCAGACTCTGCTTTAGATGCAGGTGATGGCGATACTAGCGAGGCAGGGACAGACTTTGATGAGGACGAGGAGGCGTTCTCATACATGCAGTTTTCAGGCGGGTTCGACTGAGCCTTATCCTGACCAGCGGGGATTTTTCTGGGATATGTATTGTATTATTTTGAACGGTTCATATATGTATTTTGAGACACAGATATATTTATATTTCCCTGGGCAGAACACACATCATTTGGGGATTTATTTTGAATAATATATGTATTTAAGTCTTCCGCTTGCATTTCCTTTATATCCCTGAGTTGTGTCTGCTTATCTGGCTTGATCTATTTCATGTTTTATGCATTAATACATACAACATACAATCTGCATCAAATATGTTGCATAAGTGATGTTCTAGAACTCGGGAGCTGAATTATGCTCGACCCTCGAATTTCAGGGCGTTACAATAACATGCATCCAACAACACCAGAAAAATATTCATTTAAACTGTGGAGGTCCATTTTACACAGATGTTTATGGACACTCAACCCAAAAGTGTCTTGCCTTTGGCATAACAGAGCAATTGAAGTTACAAGTCAATAGGCATCAAAAGCCATGGAACTACCCATGAGCAAGGAGAAGCTATCAGAACATGTCTTCATCAAATTCAAGGCTAGTGGAGAACTTTCACTCGTTCATTTAGCTGATTCATTCCAGGTTTACTTCATGTTTTGTGAAATCTGCACGACATCAGTTTGCTCTTGTTCGAAAACTTAAGTAATATGATCTGATACTTTGAGATACCTTAACATATAGAAATAAACACAACATTCTGAATCAGACTTAAACATCTAGTATCCTCATCATCACCATAGCCTTCTCCCAGCTATTTGGGGTTGGTTGACTAACAAGCCCTTTTTCGCCTACTGATCTTGCCTAAGGCCCAATCCTTGGAAAGCAAACAAGCCTTCATACCCCTTCTCACCACCTCAACATGACCAATTCAGGTACATATTCCTTTACGGAAATTGACAAGGTGTATGAGTTGCAAGCTCTAAGCACGTGGATAGACAAGTAGTACACATTTGCAATTTCCTTTTTCCTTTTCTTGTATTTCATTTGGTGATTATGACTGACAGTTAAAGAAACCAATATCTCCAAGTTGAGATCACTCAGATCCATATACATCAACCTCGCCAGCATATTGTCTACAAAATTCTGCACTTGCTTTAGAGGGTGTTTCTTGCACCAAATTTCATGAAATATCATGAAATTTTGCACCCAATTAGACTGATTAATCATTATATTTCATGACATTTAGCACAACCAAATGCACAATTCGATGTAAATGTTGGGAATCTAGTAATGGGTTGGGCTCTAGCTGACCCTAAAACAAGGTTTTAAATATCAGTAATAGGCTTCAATCACTGATATGATATGGCCACCAATCAGATAGAAGTAACAAATAGAATTACAGAAATGAAAAGACACTTCACCTCATTTTAGACTGATCAAAAAAAAAACTCAGCAGAACAATAACAAATGGCAACCAATAAATGCCCACCAATCAGATGAGCATAGTTTTTTTGTCATGATACCTCTACAATGGAATCCGTGGACAGTCTAATTTGATCCGTATTTTGAGGGAGAGAGAGAGAGAGAGAGAGAGAGAGAGAGAGAGAGAGAGAGAGAGAGAGAGAGAGAGAGATGTGAAGAAGTGTGGAGAAGATTGAGGAAGAAGTAATGAGTGAGGGTGGGAGGGAGAGAGAGAGAGATGTGAAGAAGTGTGGAGAGGAGGGATGCCACAACGAGTGGAGTCCGTTGGCTTTTTTCTTCTCGTTTTCTTTTTCTGTTTTTTTTTTTTTTTCTTTAGTTTTTTCCATAATGGTTTGGAGTCCGATTTTATTTTTATTTTTATTTTTTGAGTGAGTGGTGACATGGACCAATGAGAATTAGGCAATCAAGGAATCCCGGTTTACCGAATACCAGAGGATCTGGACTCTTTAAGTTTGCGCATAGATGGTGCATCCAAAATGCTTCATGTTGAGAATCCAATGGTCAACAAGTGACACGCCATCTTGAAAATGATACAAGCAGTTACAAAGAATATTAGACACAATCCCTTAGTATTTGATCCCACAAAAAGAAGTTCATGTGTTGAAACTTTGATGAATTGATTCACGAGAAATGCTATGGCGATTTGCCCTGTTATTATGACATGCATCCTCTGCTCCGCATGTAATTGTACTAGGACATAAATACCAATGGGGCTATTACGATGTCTTTGTGAAATCCACCCGTTCATCATTTGCAACAGATCATTGTAAGGCACGATCCTAGAAATTAAGCCCAACTTAAGTGGCCCACGCCACAGGGAATAACGGGATGGGATGCACACCATTGAAATTTTCCTAGGATCCACCGCAGTCTTGGATAAAACAAATATTTGGTTTTTCACTTCATCCTCCCTGTACTCATGTTATGAAAGGGTTGGATATCGTATAAACACCACAGTGGGCCCCAGGAAGATTTCCATAGTGGATGTCTCTATTCCCACATTTGTCTATGATGTGGCCCACTTGAGTTCTGGATCAGCATGATTTTTGCGGTTACCTCCTAAAATGTTTTGCCTCAGGTGATGGACAGATTGGATGTCACATATACATCACGGTGGATCCCACAGATTTATATTGCTCATGCTTGGAGGAGAGGACACGTGTTGCTGTAGTACGGCAAATCACATCTAAGAGGATTGCTGTAACATTGCTCTCTATTAAATTTTAGAGATCCTGCAAAGTATTAAATCGTAAATTTGGAAAGTTTGACCAAAAAGGTCTTCGAAAATGTTTTCCATTTCAGGTTTCTTTGAAAAAAGATGCAATATCAATTTCACAAAAAAAGTGTTAAATGAATTTTCAAGGTTCTCCCAAGGGAAATAAGGCAACCGTGTGACTGATAAAAATTTTAAACTTTCAAGTAAATCCATAGAAACTGCACTGCAAACCGAACAACAGTTTTCTTTATAGAATCCACTTTCTTTTTTCATTGTGCATGTACTCCCATGTTTGCTTGCCATATCCATATTTTACATTCAACAAAAACAAACATGCCAAGGAATTGGAATACAAAACAAAATTATTGTGCCGCTCAAGAAAGGTATTAAATACTTGTAAGAGAGCTATGTAGTCTAACCTGGAAATATAGAAGTGAGGCCGATGCCATGATGAATGTCCCATAAGGAACATGGAGTCCGTATACCAATCATTGTCATCTGTAGGCTGTAAGAGATGCATGCAAAGGAGGTCAACAAGATTTGACATGTGATATATCCTATCACAATAAGTTCAAATTGGGGACACAAACATGAAGCATAGTAATTTGCTAACATAAAATGGGAATGAATTATGAAAAAAAATAAAATCAAATTCAAGATAAAAACAAAAATTAGGCAACATGGCGACGTTTAAGCCTATAGCTTGACGGATGACTTAGGAGTATACCTCGTACTCATAAGCCATGGTTTTTTGGCATACATGTTCCACAAAAAGAAGGCTGTCATGGTTTATCCACTTGGATACATTCTTTAGAAATAACTCAGTTCTTCATGTGCTGCGAAAAAAATGAGGTTTAAGTACTCCTGGTTCAATCCACATGATTCAAACAATAAGCTTTGATTTTAAGATGAGAGAAGATCATTTACATCTGGTAATATAATCTCAACATTTGATAGCTGAAGGTTCCTAAGGGATGAATGTGGAAAGTTATCAGATATAACTTCTTCAATAGGATTCTCTAATTGTATTTAACATGCTTAGAGGTTTTTCCTCAACAATCGATCTTTTTGTAGACAATATAAGGTCCTGTCTGGGTGCCACACTGAAATTGACCAAAATTACTTTTTGCACAATCGCTCATATAAAGTCCTCCAAGAAGCCCTTGGATGGTTGATAATGCATATCTGGTTGTGGTCAACCTAAGTGTACATGGAGTTGATTTTATAAGGATATATTGTCCGACTAAGAGAGTTGATTTTAGAGTGACAGAATTGTCCAACTAAGATCTTTGTAATGCTACGAGTAGGTGCAATTGCTACTAGTATTATTCAAGAACAATTCTAAGATGCAAAGCATGCATAACAGTATGAGATTTACATATACAATCCAAGGAAGCACATCTACAAACTAAACCACTTTAATATGATTTAAAGTCTTACTTGCCTTGCTCCTTTATGAAGTCCTTTTGAGAGATCAAGTCAGTAATAGTGGTAATACGTCAATTTTTATAATTTAGAGCAACATGTGAAGTAAATGGTCCTTGTCCATAGCTAAGATCAAGGATGGTTTGACTATCTTGTATTTGTGCCCTTTCGCAACTATATATCAAGCATTGCAATCTCAGCCTCATCCAGTGTCATCAATTCCTCTTTAAAGTAACAACAACTGCAAAAAATTGGTTTAGTTTAAAAGAAGGTTAGACAAAACAAAATAACATAGCTATTCTAAGCCCATTCACACCATGCATGCACCAACACATCACATATATGCGAGATTCAATACATCCATCAAAAGGGTACCACCATGTAGATGTCCTATCCAACGAATCAGGTCAATCCACTAATTAGGTGGGCCATGGTATAAAACTTGGCTGAAAATTTTCCAACCCGCCCACCTATTTCTAATACTGTGGCCAACCTACTGAGTTGATCGGCTTTATTTCTGTTAGAGAAAGTCTAAGTTGAACTCATATGGATAGCTTTTTACGTGCGCGTGATTAACGAAGCTCCAAAGTCCAAACTAATGAACATTATTGATAGGGACATTAGAAGACCTACTTGAGTGTACTAGAAATGGAGATGACCACTCACATCAATGCAATTTTCTTTGTGGATGGGAGACGAGTTCTAGATGGGGCCTGCTGGGCCATTTTGAAGATCCCACATGCATTGGACGTGCATCAAGAAAACTCCACTTTGGGATGATGCATGTGGGCTTCTTAGGAGACCATTTTAGTCATAAGATTTCTATTTCGTGTCGATTCGACCGTTGGATCTTGTCGATTAGGCCATTAGGCCACCGGATCTTTTAGATCTGGGCCTATTGGACTCTGATTTTACTTTCTTTATGTGTTTTTTTTTTTTTGTTATTTTTAGGATTTATTTGATGGTTGAGATTGATAATAAATATTTTAGCTTTCTTATTTTGGATGATGGGCCACTTCACTTAAGTGAGTGGCATAGTTGTAATTATTCTAAACTTTTAATTCCAAAATTTTAATTATAAAAGCACAAGGGGGGAAGGGGTGGAGTTCCAAGTCTAGTGGTGTTATTGAGAAGAAAGAAAAAAGAGAGAAGCTCTTTTGTGTGAATGAATTTTCCTCCTCATGTTTTAGGTTTGTGAGAAACCCTCCATTCCAATTGAAGTGTGGAAGGGTAGAAGCTTGTTTAGTTGTGGATTCCCTAAGGTATATCTTTCATCTTTCTCTTCTTCGAAAGGTATTATTATTATTATTCTTTTCTTGTCTTCCACTTTTCCCTTCCATTACAACCTTCTAAACATTAAATCCTTTGAATCGCTAAAAACCTCATTCCTAAATTTCCATCCATGAATCCAAAAACCCTAATGAAAATCTAATTTTCTAATTTTATTTTTGTTAAACTTTCTCCAAACCAGAATTTTGCTTGCGTCATTATCTATCCATGCGGTTATTGCACTACCCACACAAGATTGGAAGTCCCTACTTCCAAATGGGCCACTCTTGAACTATTTTATATTTTCATGCACCGCGTATGTGAAAACCTAGGATATTCATGTTATAAATGTGAATTTCCGAATCTATTATGAGGATATGCTTGATTTTACATGTTGATTGTTCAAATTAATGTGTAATTGATCTCTCATCTTGCATCCAAGGATAGTTTCCGTCATCCTACATCAATTATGAATTGAAATCAACCAAATTTATTGTTACTTTCTTCTTTCACACTAAAATGATATCAGCTAGAAGCAAGTTTATCAATGACATTTCATTAAGTCTGGAATGAAATACACATTTTAAGCAAGAATACATGCTCATATTATTGCCAATTAATAGTAAAATTTATTATACAAATAATAAGAGTTCAAGTCCCATGAATTAAGCCAAAAATAAAATGTTCATTGAAAAAGAAGAACCATCCTTCTACCAAACAATATCAACTTACCTAAAATTAGGCTTGATAATGGACGTGTTCCATTGATTTCAGAATTCAACCAACAGAAATGCTCATCCGACCAACTTGTCATGCATAGCGAATATCCAGCCCATTAAAAGGTGGGCCGGACAATGACAATCAACCTGCTACAAAAGCATGCCAATCCACATTGGGTGGGCCACACCAGTGCTGAATCATATCTATTGATTTTGATGTTTTGTTCCACCTGATGAGTGGGTCGGCCTGGTTTTCATATCCAGTGATTATCATGGTGTGGCCCACCTGTATAACAGATTGGATTTTCTACATATTGAGACATGCTAGCGGGAAAGAAATGGTCACAAGTAAAAGTTCACATGGTCGTTCACATACCGTGCTGTATGTGATAATTTCTCTGTGATCGATAATTGAATTCCATACTTGTTGCCCAACCAAATTGTATGATTGGCAGAAAAATAGTGCTTCAATACAATATTTCCTCCATTAATTATGATGAAAAACTTGCAATTATACATACTTCAAAGCCTAGACTGAGTTCGGCTATCATCCTCTCCATTTCCTGTTTCCTCTAAATGTGGCAATAATTAAGCACATTGCAATGAAACACACAAGAAGTGACAGAAATGGACAACATTTTCTTTAGAATAAAAATAATCTACTTAGAAAATCACTAAAAATTTACCTAAAGTTGGAGAATAACTCTAACCAGGAGTTTTTTGGGTGCCACTTGACAATCATTTCCCCTCATTTTTCTCTAAAATAGGAACTAAATCTGTAAGTGATGCAGGCAGCATCTGGTCCAGCTATCATCTGCAGTCAAATTCCATCTAGCCTGAGACCAGCCCATCCAATGGCCCCACCTTTCTCTAACAGATCATGAAGCCAAACATGCCCAAGTACCCCAAGCCTTTGTGCCAAGATTTTTATTGGTTTCACTTTTAGAAACTCCCCTCTTATTGGTGTAAGTATTTTGGATTGAATGTGCTCATTGTGAGGTTCCTCTGTTTATATAGAAACTCTAGTCTAATTACAAGGCTGAATTGCGGCCATTAACATCAATCTAGGCTAACAAACAAGGAAATAATAACTCTATAAGATATATACAATCAGTAACTGTACAAGATTGACACAATCATGCCATAATTAGAGGACCTAATTATTGCTAAATATATATGCTAATGCTGTCTTGATTATGCTGTCCCTGCTAAATATATGCTGCTGTCCTGATTATGGCTAAATATATGTTGTCCCTGCTGTTTATGCTATCCCTGCTGTCCCTGCTAAATGTATGTTGTTCTGATTGACATCCCCCCTCAAATTGATGCTGGTCGATTAAGAAGCATCAATTTGCCCACAAGGAACTGATGGCGTGGTCGTGTCATGGCCTTGGTAAACACGTCAGCTATCTGAAGGTCAGTGGAAACATGAGGAAGAGAAATGATACGAGTGTCTAATGCTGAATAGAGTGACAGTCCACCTCAATGTGCTTCGTTCGTTCATGGAAAACGGGATTAGCAACAATCTGAATGGCACTAGTATTATCAGCATGGAGAGGTGTAGGATCAGACTGGGAAAAACCAAGCTTAGCCAGAAGCCCACGAAGCCAGACAATCTCAGAACAAGTGGTAAACATGGCACAGTATTCGGATTCAGTAGAAGATTTAGAAACACGAGGTTGTTTCTTACTCTTCCAAGAGATCAAGGAATCACCAAGAAACATGCACCAACCTGTGACAGACAGTCAAGTATCAAGACATCCGGCCCTATTCGCATCACTATATGCAACAAGGCGGAGAAAAGAGCCGGTTGGGAAGAACAGCCCACGGCTAAGGGATCCTCGAAGGTATTAGATGATATGACGAACAACAGCCAAATGTAGATGGCGTGGAGTCTATATGAACTAGCTCACCTGCTGGACAACGAAGGAAATATCAAGCCGAGTAATAGTTAAATAGTTCAAATTGCGTACCAATTGTCGAAATAGAGTAGGATCAGACAGGAGATCACCCTCCTCATGACGATACTTCGTGTTTACTTCTAGAGGAGTATCCATAGAAGAAGTATCCTGAAGACCAGCTAAAGCAATCAAATCCTGTGTGTACTTATGTTGATTCAAAATGATACCAGAAGGATCCGTGTAAACTTTCAACCCCAAGAAGTATGTAAGAGGACCAAGATCCTTCATATGAAACGAGGCCCAAAGATGCTGTTGTAGACAAGTGATCAAGTCTAAAGTTGTCCCGGTGATAACAATATCATCAACATAAACAAGAAGAAGAACAATACCAGCAGAGGTCTTACGAAGAAACAAAGAGGAGTCATATTGATTCTGCTCAAAGGAAAACTGAAGTAAGGTAGACCGGAACTTATCAAACCATGCCCGGGGAGCCTGTTTCAACCCATACAGAGATCGTTTCAATTTACATATATCAAAAGAAGAGGAGAAGGTCAAGCCAGGCGGCAGGGCCATGTAAATTTCCTCTTTGAGATCACCATGAAGAAATGCATTTTTAACGTCCATTTGATGAAGTGGCCAGCCTTGGGACGCTGCAATAGAAATAACCATCTGCACTGTAGTCATCTTGGCGACTGGAGAAAAGGTCTCCTCATAGTCCACCCCATATTCCTGTCTGTTATCAAGTGCAACCAACCGGGCCTTATAGCGATCCAAAGTACCATCAGAACGCAGCTTAATCGAGTAAACCCATTTACAACCAATGACTTTAACATTCGCCAAACAAGGAATAACATCCCATGTGTGATTGTCCTGAAGAACCCGAAGTTCTTCGACCATCGCCTCACGCCAACATTCATGCTTAACAGCCTCAGAATGACATGATGGAATTAAAATAGAGGACAAAGTAGCATGAAGAGATGTATGTATGAGAAAAGCCACACCGATCAGGAGGACGAGAGACTCTAATAGACCGGCGAGGAACAACGTCAGAACCGGATCAGCCGCAGAAGGAACACGCTCAACAAGCTCAGATGTCGGGTCAGGCTCAGGAAGGGGCAAAGTTGATCGTCGGCGTTCATACATAAATCCAGGTTTGAATCGCTCAAGAATAGGAGGCAAGTCATCAAAATGAGGAATAACATTGATCTCAAGCAAGGATGCAACATGAGTAAAAAAGAAAGACTGATTTTCAAAGAAAATAATATGACGAGAAATACGAAATCTGTTAGAGCATGGATCATAGCAAACATAACCTTTGTGTGAATTGCTATAACCCATAAAAGCGCATTAACAGATTGGGCTGTAGTTCATGTGATGGCAAATGAAGAAAACAAACACAACTAAAGGTATGCATATCAAGATAGTTGGGATGCTGATGATGAAGATGATAATAGGGAGTTTCAAACTGCAAGACACTTGAAGGCAATCTATTAATTAAATAAACTGCTGTGAATAAGGCTTCCACCCAAAATTTAGAAGGAACTGAAGATTCAAGCAATCACTTTCGAACAACCTCCAACAGGTGGCGATTTTTACATTTAGCAACACCATTCTGCTGAGGTGTATAAGGACAAGAATGCTCAGAAACAATTCCTTTCAGCTTGAGAAAGGCATGAAATTCATGAGACATATATTCACCACCCGAATCAGACCTTAACACTTTAATGCCTGAAGAGAATTGAGTTTCAATATAAGCTACAAATTGTTGAAACACAAAAAGTACCTCAGATTTAGAATGAAGAAAATAAATCTAGGTATACCTACTATAATCATCAATGAACGTGACAAAATATTTATAATTTGCATGAGATATAACAGGAGTAGGGCTGTTCACGAGTCAAGCCAGCTCAAAAAACTCGCTCGACTCGACTCAAGTCAGCTCGGATTGACTCGGCTTGAATGGCCGATTTGAGCCGTGCCAAGCTAATTATTTGAAGCTCGAGTTGAGTTCAAGCCAAGTTCGACCAAGGGGCATTTCAATTCGACTCGACTCAAACTTGACTCGACTCGGCTCGATTAATAAATATATTAAATATTATATATATATATATATATATTATAATATTATATAATATAATATAATATATATATTATATTATATTAATATAAGTTTTAGGTTTAAACTTAAAAATAAAAAATTAAAAAACAAACCCTAGAGTCTCTGTCACCCAACAAGCTCGAGGTCGACTCGAGGTAAACTCGATTCGACTCGAACCACTAGCTCGACTCGAACTTGACTCGACAGCTTTGGCAAACAAGCTAAGCTTCAACGTTGAGCTCGAGGCCGAGCTCGAGCTTGAACTCGAGTACATCATGGACAAGCCAAGCCGAGCTTGGCCCACCTCGACTCGACTCGGCTCGATGCCCACCTCTAAACAGGAGTAATACCCCACACATCACTATGGATCAAATCAAAACAGCTTTCAGCACGACTACCATGAGCAGGAAAGGAATGAGATTTACCCTTACCTAATTTACATGTTGAGCAATCAAAAGAGAGATGAGAGGAAAATTGATCGTTATTACCCAACAAACCAGAGTTTACTAAATGAGATAGAACAATAGAGTTAGGATGACCCAAACGTTTGTGCCATACTTCACCCTTATTGTTTACAGTAGTACAAGCCAAAGAAATGCAAGAATGAATGGAAAAATGTAGAGGAAACAATCGTCCAACTTTAGGCCCCTTCATGAGTATCTTCCTCGATACCTGATCCTACACAATACAACCATCACGAGAAACTCATCTAATGAATTAATATCCCCAACAGCATGAATAGGTAACTGACTACCATCAACAATCCCAATGTACAATGAGCCATGATAATGCTGAACATTGGTAAGAGTGTTGGAGGAACTAGTCATATGATTAGATGTAGTAGAATCAACAAGCCAAGGTAAAGATGGTAGTGTACTGCTACCTTGAAGCCCTAAGTCTGAAGAGGCTGAAATAATCATCTGCTGAACTGTTTCAGGAGTAAGAACAAAGGGATCACCAGCTGTAGAGGAATTAGTAGAAGCAGAAGTATCCACCGCAACTTGATAGGCATTAGTTTGGCGATTCTGGGGACGAGTCGGACAGTTTTTGATAATATGTCCCGCTTCTTGTAATAATTGCAAGATTTCTTGGCACAGTGAGTAGCAATATGCCCATATTCCTTGCAGCTGAAGCATTGGACCTTCCGCATATCCCGACCCTTGCCTTTCCCGTGAGCTGCATAAGCGACGTCATTAGAGGTTATGCGGTTCTGCTAAAAAGAAGCTTATGTTACAAGACGCTGCTCTTCACGAAGTAATTCCCTAAAGCACACATCCAAAGAGGGAGGAGGATCACGATTCATCAAATTGGAGCGAGTTGCCTCAAATTCCACCTGTAACTTCATTAGAAACTGATCTCTCTTGCTCTGTTCATGAACCTCCTGAACAGCAACGAGAGATGCAGCTGGTATCTTAGCATAAATAATGTCAGCAAATTCACCCTACAAGTTCTGAAACCTAGAAAAATAATCTTGTATGGAGAGATCGCCCTGAGTGTGATTGGCGATCTCATATTCCAACTGAAAGCGTCTGGTTGTGTGGTCCTGATTGTAAACCTTCTTTAAATACTCCCACATATCTCGTGCAGTCTTGTACGACCTCAGATTTAGGACAATCAGAGGATCAACAGATCCTAAAATCCATGTCATGACTCTAGCATCTTTCACTTTCCACTGACCCAATTTAGACAGTTCAGTAGGAGCTGAATCACTTCCATCTATGTGACCCCATAACTCTTTCCCCAGGACAAATAGGCGAAATTGAAATTCCCAGGCAGAATAATTCTTGCCCGTAAAGCACACACCAAAAGAATCCAAGTTGCTAGTAGACATGGTGCCCGGAACACAGTAATAAAGACTAATAATACTAAATCCACCTCACCCCTAGTCCAAAAACAAGCCTACAACTCGCAAGTCCAAAACAAAAGAAGACCAAAATGAGAGTTTCCAGCCAGAATTGGACACGCCTACAGCCACTAATCACCACAAAATGAAAACTTTCAGCAAGAAAGAAACTTCCTACCCTCAACAGAAACTGCCAAACAGTAGTTTTTAACCCATCAGAATTATCTACACCTTCCTTTGAAGGTATCGACAGCCAAGGAGACCAACAGATTAGTCCCAACCCAACCTAGAAATCTTAGAATAGGTAATAGAAGGCTCTGATACCATGTAAGTATTTTGGATTGAATGTCCTCATTGTGAGGTTCCTATGTTTATATAGAAACTCTAGTCTAATTACAAGGCTGAATTGCAGCCATTAACATCAATCTAGGCTAACAAACAAGGAAATAATAATTGTACAAGATATATACAATCGGTAACTGTACAAGATTGACACCATAATTAGAGGACCTAATTATAACTAAATAAATATGTCAATGCTGTCCTAATTATGCTGTCCCTGCTAAATATATGTTGTCCTGTCCCTGATGTCCCAGCTAAATATATGTTGTTGTCATAATTATGGCTAAATATATGTTGTCCGGATTATGTTATCCCTGTTGTCCTTGCTAAATTTATGTTGTCCTGATTGACAATTGGAGGAACATATACCAGGTTATTTCCTATTGGTTACTAAGACATAAACTCTAATATGATTGGTTAAATCCATGTAGAACATTATTATTGGTTGGTTTTCTCTACAAAAGTGATGCAAGGACATGTGATGACCCAATCCTAGATGCATGTATAAGCAGGTTAAAGAATATTCAAATAAATACATTAATCAACTAACTGTTTCTAATCAAAGGGATTAGGTAAATCTTAATACAAAGATGAGGTCATTTTGTCAGGATCATGTCTCTTACCATAAAATCACGTAAACAGTAAAAAGGAAGGACCTAGAGATATGATGATATCCCAGATATATTATAAGTCAGTCCACGGTCAAGTTTGGATTTGATTCTACTGACTAACCATCCCTCTTTTCCGTTCAAACAAAAATAGGGATATCCAGAGAAGAACGAAAGGAGTGAATAATGAAGGGTTCGAGATGAAGAAAGCACAAGTCCTTTGTCATCAAAAGAAAAGAAGGCGTATGATTCTTACCTTTTCCTGCACCTCGAAGATCTAGAAAGAAGGAAATCTGAAATCGGGTGGAATCCCAAAACCCTAATCTCTTGATAAAAAAAGAAAAAAAGATACAAATTTTTATTCATTCAATAATAATTAAAATAGGGTTTCTCACAATGTATATGTAAGCTATGGAAAAAGTAAAAGTGCACTAAAGGCCGTGAAAATAAGAAAAATAATAAAAAGATGAAAAAAAAAAAGAAAGTGCAATAAAGCCCTTAAAAAAGAAAAAAGAACAAAAAACGTCTAAAACTAAAACACCCGTGTGGTAGGGTGTGAAATTTGACTAATGGATCTGTGGTTAGGGTGCTGTCATGTAGCTCCTGCACTCGTAGCACATCAGAAAGTGGGTTCGATGGACCTAGTGTCTATCTACATCAACTCCTCCGCTCCGGTACTCTATCGGCGTTGCCCCCTCCTCTGGTATACTCTAAAGGGTGCACCATTGATGTCCGCATAAAAAAAGAAACTCTCTAAGTAGAGATAGGGAGAATTTCATTTTATTTTCTTCTTCTTCTGAAATCTAGTAGCACCAGTGTTTGAAATATTGGTATCGCGTTACGTATCACATTCTTGGGATACAGATATGTGTCGGTTATCACATGGGATATATCGGTTGTATCGTGTAATGTATCGTTGTTGTTGGAAACATAGGGAAACATTGGGAAATTGGTTGAATTTTTCGATAAAACTTCGGTGATTGTTAAAAAAGACATCAATACACTCTTATAAATCAAAACATTACAAAAAATAAGTACACAATATGTTTTCTTCGTATGGGCTACTAATCTATGCGTTGTCTGACTAAATTGATGCAAGTATATTCAATGTCTATTCATATAATTTATAAATGTAAGAAGACGTGTGGAAACACAAGCAATACATTCAAAAGCAAAAGAAGAATCACTAGATTAGGTTATAGACATGTTTGATGTGATGTTTGAATACAAAGATTACAAACGATTTGCGAAAAATTGGAAAATTTTGATTTTTTTTCAACTTTTTGCAACTCAGCCCATCTCCTTCAAATCTCGAAATCGAAGCTCCCAATCCATGATTTTTCATACAGAACATGAAAAATCATGAATTTGTAACAATTTGACACTAATATAACATGATTTACAAAAAATAAGAGCATCAAAATTCGAAAATGCTCACTAGATCGAACATGTGAGAAATATCACACTACTTGTGCTTTTCGTATCGCACTTGTGGGATACAAGATATATCGTGGGATATATCGGCCGATATAGTCGATATTTAAAACAATGAGTAGCACTTTATGTGATTTCTAGGACTTAAACTCTAATATGATTGGTTAAATCCATGTAGAACATTATTATTGGTTGGTTTTATCTATAAAAGAAGCTATCTAAGTAGCGATAGGGAGAGTTGATGTTTCTTTCCCTGAAATTTACTAGCACTTTATGCGTGATTGTGAGATTGAGATCCTTCTACTTAAGCCACTCATGGAAGTCCTAGTTTCCAGGTTTTGCACGCGCTTCTCTTAGCTGCTCTCAATTTGTCGAAATCCAGCCCGAACACTACCGATTGATCATCAAGTTACTCGCAAAATTGTGGAGTTTGTTTATCTATCAATAATTACCACCATTGATAATCGTCATCATTGCAAAAGTCCATGCATGTCGCATCAATGATATAAACAACTATCATCAGCAAGCGCTCGTTGGGAAGTCAACAGTTCACGCTCATCTCACTTTTGTTACCATCTTGAAGAACTAAATGTCGTGGTACTTCATGGGAGCATGGACATGTTATGGCACTTCGACATGAAGGTATGAATCATGCACACATACCAAACGTTAACACTTGTGTGAGAGGTGGTAAATCACTGCCTCCCCAAATTCATTTAACATTGCGTGAGGGTTGTCTTGGTAGGTCTTTGGAAAATTTGAAATTAACTCATTTTAAGGTGACACCCAAACATGCCTTTCGATTTTGAGAAAGAATTCCATTTCCAAAGTGATGCGAACATTAGTGGTGTACCATTTAAGTGTACCAGAGGAGGAGGCGTCGCCGACAAAGTACTGGAGTGGAGGAGTTGATGTGGATGGACGTTGGGTCAATCGGACCCATTTTCTGACGCAGTATGAGTGCAGGAGCGGCATGACCGCACCCTGACCGTAGATCCATGGGTCGAATTTCACACCTTACCACACGGGTGTAGTTTTAGACGTTTTTGTTCTTTTCCTCATTTCAAGAGCTTTATTACACTTTCTTTATTTTTCAACTTTTTTATTATTATTTTTCTTGTTTTCAAGGGCTTTGGTGCAATTTTAGTTTTTCCATAGCTTATATATACATTGTGAGAATTCCTATTTTCATTATTATTGAATGAATAGAAATTCGTCTCTTTTCTTTCTCTTTATTCAAGAGATTAGAGTTTCAGGATTGACCCTTGGGTCCTAAGGATTCCACCCCGATTTCAGGTTTCCTTCTTTCTAGATCTTCGAGGTGCAGGAAAAGGTAAGAATAATCTTCCTCTTTTTTTGACGACAAAAGGACTTGTACTTTCTTCATCTTGAACCTTTCATTCTTTGTTTGTCTTTGAATATCCCCTTTCTGGTTTAAACGGAAAAGAGGGATGGTTAGTCAGTAGAATCATATCCAAACTTGACTGCGGACTGACTTATGCTAGATCTGGGATATTCTTATATCCATACGTTCTCCCTTTTTACTGTTTACGCGATTTTATGCTAAGGGGCATGATACTGACGAAATGACCTCCTCTTTGTTTTGAAGTTTACCTAATCCCTTTGATTGAAAACGGCTAGTTAATTGGTGTATTTATTTGAACATTCTTTAACTTGATTATATATGCATTTAGGATTAGTTCATCACATGTCCCTACATCATAAAGTAATCATGATCATTGTAAATTTGGAAGTACAATGGGTAGGTATCACTAGGAATTCAACAATAAGTGTTGTTAGAGTAGTAAGCCACGAAGTAGGGGTTCTCGTAGGGAATAGCAACAACAACCCAACATGGACACAACCATCCAACGCCATTGCAGAGCAGAATGCAGAAGAAGGTGTTGCAACAACCAACATTGCGTGCCAAGAGAGAGAGGTGAGCAAACACTCTCAAAATCTAACAGCTATGATTGTTCTAGCAAATGGCCAGTAGGATATGCAGACTATGGGAGTTTGCAATGGACAACATTGGATAGGAATACATCCATCAAAGATATTGGGCACCTATTTTGCTCTGGAAATTTGGCCAAGGTAGTACGGTATCATTTCAATAGAGGATTTAGGATTGTTTACTCAGCTAATAGTGCACACCCATGACCCACCATAGAGATAGCATGTGCTGATTTTGGACTGTTTATTTATAAATTTGGAGCCTAAATATCAAAAGGTACACTTTACTATTTGTGGAAAATATGGGAGGATCTGATTATGATATGGGGCTGATTTAAAGATGCGAATGATGATGTGATTGAAGATTTTAAGGATTTGATGGATGATTTGGGGCTGATTTAAAGATGTGATTGACGATATTATTGAAGATTTTGAAGATTATTTCCTAGATTTGCTTTTACTATTATTAGGCCTTTACCATCTTTGATTTGAAATCAATCTCTTAGTCAAGGTATGCAAAAATGGTTATGTATCGGCTGTTACAGCTACTCAACCTTGTGTGGTGGGGACTAAAACAGTTCACTAATCAAATGCGATGTGTGTGCAAGATAGACCAATGTTCAAGTGTATTACTGTGGCAAGCTAACCCACGAAGTACACACTGTGTGTACAAGTTAGATTCTTGCTCAAGTGTACATGTGTAACAAACTAGACAACAGTGCATGCACAAGTGTGTGCAAATTAAACCTCTTATTGAATGGGGAATCTTGTGCAGACTAACCCTTTACTAAAGTAGCAAATCATGTATAAACCCACCATTTGATAACACGTTTACTTGAAATAACTTTCTCTTGAATTATGCATAGGAACTCATGCATGTACACCTTGAAATGGTTTAAAATTGTGAACTCGAGTGGATAGTTAGAACTTTGAAATGGTTCGAATTTGTGAGCTCATGTGGATAGTTAAAACATTGAAAAGATTCAGATTTGTGATCTCATATGAATGGTTAGAACCTTGAGATGGTTTGGAATGGTGAACTCATGTACCATGCATGTGGATAGTTAGAACCACATGAATGTTTTGGGAATACCAAAAAATTCAGGAGGAACAATTGAGTCCCCTAAGTTGAAAAATCCCTAAAGCCAAATAGAAGAGAACATCGAGAGGTTCCTTGGGTGAGAGTCCCTAAACCCCACTTGGTACTAATTGGGACCTCCATTGTCGGGCCGAGTGGGGTAAGCACATGTTGCAAGCAGTCCCCACTGCCGAGGTTGGATGAAGAAGAGGTGTAACGTGCCTATAACATATGTTGCAGTAAAAGAGGTTTCCTATCATCGGGCCAAGTTGGGTGAGCAAGTCGGGTGTGCAACAGGTTCCCATTGCCAAGGTTGGATAGTGGTTCGGAAAGTTTTGGCCTACTAAAATGACCCCGGTTGTTCAATGAAGTTAATTGTACTAAGATATGTTGGCTATTGCATTCATAATTTTCTCTCATGCATAGTTTTATACACGTTTCCCAAACCAAAATGTTAACCATGATTAATTTGGTAAGATCTAATTAATTATCTCACATGCATAGTTTTATACAATTTTCCCAAATTAACATGTTAATCATGATTAACTGTAGTAAGATGTGTTTAATTATCCCACATGCATAGAAATGTACTCACCGGGTTTATTAAGCTCACCCAAGTCGTTGTTTTTAATCTTCAGGAAAAGTTAACCCACAATGATAGCTTGGAATGGACCTAAGGATATTTTGCTTAGTTGATTTTTTAAAGCATTTATTGTAATATTTTGTAGTGGGAACAAGTATTGTTTTGCAAGCTCAAATGGTTATCAAAGAAGGTTGATGCTAGTTACTATTATTTGAATATTATAATGATTGAATGAATATTTGTGTACTTAGTACTAGAAAAAAAATCGTTCTCCGAAGTCACGCCTTCAGGCTAGGTGTCGGGGTCGCGTATGTATCCAAGTGCCGGATTTGGGGTGTGACAATGAGTAGATCATCTTTCGCATATGGTAGGCAATTTCAACAAGCAAGTGGGATGGCTCTGATGAAAAGGGAATGCAAAGATTGAAGTTAGAGCATGTGGACACGTAGGGGAAGGTGTAAGGCCCGTAACCTTGCGAGACCTTCCATACACTTCTACTTAAACAACGGCATGTTCTCAGCGGACCAGATTGACGAGTTTTGATCGTTACCTTACTTTTGTACCGCGATACCCTGAGACTTGTACCCTAGCAACCGCGCGGGCGTTACGATTCCAACGCTGCGCGGCACGCCCTATTTTGACCCTTAGATTAGAAGTTACAATTTTGGCACAATCTGAGGTAGGCCGCGCAATGTATGCGGGCCCCACTTGTACAAATTCCCATGTTATCAAATCAATCAATCCATCCATTAATCAAGCCATCCATCACTCGTGTCACTCTCTCCCCATTAGTCAAACAAACCTATGCCATTCTCATGTAACTAATACCCCTACCTATGCTAGCCATCATTCTTTTCTTAATTTTCTCCCTATTTTACCCCTCCATCTTCCCCTTATTCCCTCCCTATCCTAAAATCTCTACCACAAAGACTCCCTAAGTCCCTCTCATTTTTACCAATTCCTAGTAAGAGTAGAGAGGGATTAAGAGAGAGAGAAAAATATTAGAAAGATTAGGGAGAAATTAAGAGAGAAAGAGAAAAGAAAGAAGGATTAGGGAGAGATTAAGAGAAAAGAAAGAGAGCTTGTGAGAGTATTAGGAAAGATCAAGAGAGTAAGAGTAAGAGAATAGAGAAAAGATTGATTAGATGAGGTTAGGGGTGGAGAGGAGCTTGGTGGGCCATCCGATCACCGATCCGAGACGATCCAACCGTCCATCCTACTGAGTGCATGGGACGGTGAAAACCCTCCCATTCTTTGTGATTTCTCTATTTTGGTGGGCCCATAAGGGTGGGACTCACCTTGAACATGTATTGAGTATGTGGTATACCCCATAGTGGCGGGGTGCCACCCTGATAGCCGGATTTATTTCTCTTCATTTCCCTTTCTTTTCTTATTCTCATGGTGTTGTGGGACCCACAAGTGGGCCACACTATTGGAGAGTGTGTCCCACACGCTATCATAGCGTGGACCACATTGCGCGGCCCACTGTGATATTTATTTTCTTTTTAAACCAATTGATTGTGTAAGCATACTTGGATGGTAAATACAACAAAAATGGATGTGATCCAAAGCTTCTTGGCCCCACCATGAGTTGGACATTCAAATGGATGGAGTGGATTTCCTAGGTGGGCCCTACCTCACCCTTAAAACACAAAAGAGGGAGAGGGGTAGTGGCACCATGTCCCTGGACACAACAATGTCCAGAGACATGTCTCTGTCCCTATTTACCTTATAAAGCCACCATGTGGGCTACTCTAGTGGGCCCCATCATGATGTGTGTGTGTGTATCATCCACACCATCCATCCGATTTTCCTTCTCATTTTAGGCGTTGAGCTCAAGAATGAAGCTAATGTAAATCCCGGGTGGGCCATACCACAAATGCTAAGGGAGTGGGTTACCCACTAGCATTTCTTACTTTGCATGGGAGGTTTGGAGTGAGTTTTCACTCGTGAGACCCATATTGATGTATTTCTTAGATCCACACCATCCATCCATTTGCTGGCTCATTTTAGCCATGGAGCCCAAAAATCTAGTCGATCTAACCATTAGGTGGACCACACCACAACCGATGGTGGTAGTGGGAGCACCCCTCACGTCAACCATGTTGACGTGCGGTGGGGGCGTCCCAACCATGGACCCACCTTGATGTATTTTGTTTAATCCACGCCGTCCACCACCTTCCCCATGTCGTTTTAGGCTATGAGACTAAAAATGAGACAAATCTGAATTCCTATTGGACCGCACCGGGGGAAACAAAGTCCCACTGTTGGAAATTTCGAAAGCCAACTGCTGTGTATGTAGGTGGTGGACCTACCCATCATTGGACTTCTTTGGTCCATAGAGAGTTGGCCGATATAATGGACGGAATGGATTATACACTAGTAGACCCCACGTAGTAGGAAAAAATAAAAATAAAGGAAGAGAGAAAAACAACAAAAAATGTCACTGGGCATTATTGCCCGGTGACGTGAGGGGTGGAAGACCATTTGGCCTGCCCTCACACGTGGACCCCACCATGATTGATTTGTTTAATCCACACTGTCCACTACCTTCTCCATATGATTTTAGACCATGTGCCAAAATTTGGGGCAAATCTGAGTCTCAAGTGGGCCGTATTAAGGAGAACAATGCTCATCTGTTGAAACCTTCTAGAGCCCACTGTGGAGTCCCTGATCATCCAAACCAGTCATAGTCAGAGTCTATTTGACCTCATTCGAGGTGGCCAAGACAGTGAACGGATTAGATTATCCACTTGAGGCCCACATTAATAGTGTATGCAAAACACACAACGAATATAATAATAACATGAAAAATGCATGAATGCCATGTAGGTGGGCGGCAACCCATTCTTAGCCAAATTTTGGATCTCACAAGTGGGACCCTGTTCTGATGTTTATATTGAATCCACACCATCCACCACCTTCTCCATGTAATTTTAGGCTATGGGCCAAAAGATGAGATAAATTCGGGTCTCAAGTGGGCCGTAATGAGGGAAACAAACCATTGTTGTTGAAATCTTCCAAGGCCCACTGTGGAGTCCCTGTTCGTCCAAATCAACCCAAATCAAAGTCCATTAGACCCGTTCTAAATGGACTACGCGGTGAATGGAGTAGAAAATCCACATGGGACCCGCATTCATGGTGCATAAAAAAATAATAATAATAATAAAAAAAAAAAAAAAAAAAAGAAGAAGAAGAAGAAGAAGAAGAAGAAGAAGAGAAACAACAAAGAAAAAGAAATGTGCTACTGGGCAGTTTTGCCCAGTGACGTGAGGGAGGGAGCCTCCCTTGGGCTGTCCCCACACATGGGACCCTACATGATGTATGTATCATATCCACTCCGTTCATCCATCTTATCAGACCATGTTAGGCCATGGGCCCAAAATCCATGTTGATCCAGATCTCGGGTGGGCCGTACCATAGGGTAATGTGGGAGTAGAAACCTCTTGGTTTTGGGATCCATTGGACTTGGGAATCCCTGGAATCAAGATCCCTTATGTATTTGGTTATGTTTGGCATCTTGGATTCAAATCCTTAAATTAGTTGGTGTGTGAATGTTGAAACTATAGTTCTATTAAATCCATTTAAGCATATATTTTTCCTGAACCGATGAAATCCCAAGACTCAGATGGGCCATGAGCATATGATCACATCCTAGTGACTAACCAATGATCTGTAACCGTCAATTTACATTAGCAATGATTAGATGGTGCAGATCATTCTACTAAAGTAATTATAGTGATGTCATTGATAATCTGATTAATTTGGGACATCATTAGTGGGTCATATGCCCAAATGGATTGGTAGCCTAGTGACACACGTGTTGTACATGTGGGTGTCCATCCGGGTGTAAGACCCGAGGCCCCGATTTCTTGTTTCTATACTAGATGGCCGTTGACTGTAGGCCCATAGGCCCCGAGAATATTTTGACTTGATCATAATATTATTTTGTTATCAAGCCGCAAGCCGCATTTCAACCCGATGTCCGAATTTTAATATACAAACTTAAAATTAAACAACCTGAGAAATGACAACTATATCCTTATTTTATCTGGAGGTGCCCCATCATCGAGTTTTCAAAATCCGTTAGGTCCGAGAGCCTAACCGTTGTGACCGTAGTCGAGTTACGAAGTTACTGGCAAAAACGGCATGTCAATAGGAGACCCGGATTGTAAGTTATGAATAGATATACACATGTATATTTTGATACAATAACTCAAATGACCTCGATGTTTTTAAAATCCTTAGAATACTTTAGTTCAAATTACTTAAATAACATTGTTATATTGTTACCATAAGCTTACACTTCTTAAAAACATCATAAAACACCTCCCAAACCTTCTTTTTAGACAAAAACTAATTTTAAAACCAGTTTCAAGTCCATAAACATAAAAACCCTCTTTCAACAACCCATTTCCAGTACTCTTTTTCTTGTTGAGTTTGAAGTTGAGAGGAAGAAGAAGAAAAGGAAATAGAAGCCGAGTTTGAAAGCTAATCCTCTAAGTGTTATAGGTGAGTGCATAGATTAGGAGCACGCATATATGTGCGATGGGTTCCCCTTGAAAACCCTATTGCTGAATTTTATGGTTTAGTTGGAAATCCCCTTGAAAACCTTGTTGTTGGATTTTATGATTTAGTTGAATTAAAAACCCTATTGCTGAATTTTATGATTTAGTTGGATTGAAAACCCTATTGCTGGATTTTATAATTTAGTTGGATTGAAAATCCTCTTGCTGAATTTTATGGTTTAGTTGGAAATCCCCTTGAAAACCCTATTGCAGGATTTTATGATTTTGTTGGATTGAAAACCCTATTACTAGATTTTCTGATTTAGTTGGATTTTCCTTGAAAATCCTTGAAAACCCTATTGCTAAATGTTATGGTTTAATTGGAAATCCCCTTGAAAACCCTATTGCTGTTTTTTTTCTGACTTAGTTGGATTTTTCTTGAAAACCCTATTGTTGAATTTTATGGTTTAGTTGGAAACCTCTTGAAAACCCTATTGCTGAATTTTATGATTCAGTTGGATTCTCCTTGAAAACCCTATTGTTGGATTCTCTGATTTAGTTAGAGTAAGTTATTGCTGGATTGTCCTTGAAAATCCTATCCGTGTGGGCCAGACCCCCCCCCCCCCCCCCCACACACACACACACACACACACACACCTGTTTGACAAATTGTTTGAAAGAGCTATCCTTCCTCCTTTTGATGTGTAGTTAACTCTTGAGAAAAGCATACTTGTGGCATGAAGTCTTATAGCAGAAATGAATCTCGGATTAGATTTAGATTGGTTAAGTCATGTACATATCATATGCATGGTTCATAGTTGTTGTATCATTGTATGTTTGAGAGTGACTGATTCATCTCATGGTATGGTGATCATAGTGGGTTGTGTTGCGACACACGATGTGTCTATGATTAGTATGTGAACCGTCTAGATACAGGATGCATTACATGAGACCCCTATGAGAAACTTAAATTCATGGGGAGACCACATGAGGAAGGTCATCCTATGCTTCCCTTGAAAAACATAATATATTGTGATTGTGTGGGGACTCATGCATACGGTGATTGTAAATGCGATGAAACATACTTTGTTATGACTTGAGTTGGACACCACACCGAAAAATGTGTAATTCAACAGGACATGATTAAAGGGTCCGTGGGTGAAAGTCCCTAAACCCCGATTAGTACCATTGGGAGCAACCAATGCCTAGACCGGGTGGAAGAACAGAGTACTAAAATGCCAAAATACCAAAGTCTGCAGCGACTCCCACCAATGCGTGTCGATTGGTTGAGAGGTTCAACCTGACCTGCTTATGAGCAAGCAAAGATAGGTTGTGTGTGACAAGTTCATAAATTGTCCACTATCGTTTTGCCAGGTGACTTGTGACTTCTCGCTGTTAGGCAGATAGTGAAGTTCAACACAAGTGGGTTAGACTAGTTCAGCCCAAGAATTATGTAGTCCCACCTCTGTAGTTGACCACGGTGGAAAAGCCTGTGCAAGTGGGTAGCAATCATATGCGAGTCCCACCTCTGTTTCAGACCTTGATGATCCAAAATATGAAAAGTGACATAATGCATTGTATCTTTATTTTATTATTATCGGTCCAGTAGGCCTGTGCATGATACGAGCATGACATGAAACATGCATTTTCACTGCACACGCACTCACTAGGATTAGTAGCTCAAGGTTTCCTTTCTATTTTTTTCAGGTGCGAGTAGGGAGCTGCAGGAGTAGAGATTAGAGACTCCAATTGCCCTTTTTGTTTTGTACATATTAGTGTATATATTTTTTTGTATTACCCTGTATATGTATATCAGGTATAGTAAATATGACATGGTTTATGTTTTGGTTTTGCCCTGATGTGCTCAGTTGTACACAATAGTACATGTTGAATATGATGAAATTTTGAGGAATGATACGTGTTTGTCGTCTTTACTTGCAGAAATCCTCCTTGTGGAGCCCCGCTTATGGGACTTAGTATGCGATAGTTAGAAGCCCCAAAATCGGAGTTCTACGGAGGCTATCAACCAAAATTTAGTGTATAGTATTCACGGATTACTAACACTATATTTAGGGACATGACACCGAGTCATTCCCAGTAGGCCCCGCCTTGTTATATATATTTTATTCATGCCTTGCAGGCTACGTGAGGAGTTGATGTTAGTTTAACATGGGTCATACCACATAGACTTCTATATTTCTAGTGGGGCATGTCGTTCAGTTCTCACTCTATATACGATGAGCTGATTAAGGCCGATTATTGTCTGATAACATGCTAGTGTACTTAGCCTAGTAGGATACACTAAGAATATGCTTAGTATAATGACATCATGCCCAGACATATACCCATATGCATCATTTGTATACATGTTGTGGGTGGTGATTGATCGTAGCATATGTCATTGGGCTGAGATACTTAGGAGACTCCATATGAGATAGGATTGCCCCCACATGATTGCGCAGTACGCGCAGGTTCGATGCATGACTTGGATGGTATGACTCATGCATTTCGCATCTTGTATGTCACAATCATTTTACGCCTTAGCGACATCGGGGTTATAGCCTCCATAGGCATATTGTGGATGGCTAAATTGGATATCAGAAATATCTGTTCTAGCATTAGGGCGTTATGGATGTCTATAGGTGAAAGTCCATAAACTCTTGTGGTACTAATAGGATGCTTCAACGTCGAAACCGAGTGGATAACATGAGCGCCCGATTGCCGAATACCAGTAAGTCTCATCTCCCATTGTGTCATGGTCAGTTGAAAAGGAGTGTGACCTTATTCATCCGATGATAGGAGGCTATAAGCTAGATTGAGTTTGACCAGTTCGTACATGTGACCACTATCGACGAGCCGGGTGGGCATTGACATACCACTGGAAAGCGGATAGTGAGGTCTCTTCTACTCACTTGGTCATGCGTGCGATGGGGCGGCAGCCAGTGTTGGAGTGTACTAGACCCCGGTGATGTTTCCAGTGACAAACCATACTGATACGTGGTCTAGTTGAGGATTGGCATGCTTGCGTTACATCTCTAACATATGACATTTGGCCATGCAGGCCTTGCATTGCATAGCTTTGGTATGGCTAACATTATTTATGGACTTACCAGTTTAGCCTTCCATCATTTCCACTTACTCTGACATTTGTATGCTTGGCACATGTATTGTGCACACACGCACACACTTTCTAAGCTTAGTAGTAAGTTTATGCACATTCGTTACGTCTAAGTTATGCTAGACTGCAACAGCATTGAGACAGGAGCATGTGCTCGATCTTTTGGAATTTTGTTATATGATGTATTTCCCTTTCAGGACTGTACTCAAATATTATATTAGTGGATACGTGGTAATGATGTTTGGGTGACTTGGGTACACTTGTGATTATGCTCCTTTACAAAAAAAAAAAAAAAAAACCTTAAAAATCTTTATTGTAGGATCTCAGGATCGAAACCTTGCGCATGGGAGCTGGGAGCCGAGAATGGGGTACTACGGAGGTTGTTGGCATCGGATTTGGTGGCAGGAAATTTTGTGAGCCTAGTTCCCAAGTTTGGGGTGTGACAGAAGGTCCCCGCCAAGGTCTTAACCAACAACGGGTGGCCTTGGCTTGTGAAGATACACCAATGATCAAATCCTTCGATTGTTCGAGCATCATAAAAAGCTTAGATTTAAGGAAGAAATTCCAAAATACCATTGTCGGTTGGTTGTTGATGACTTCATCGATTGGCTAAGCAATGTGGAAAAGGTGATCGAGTATAAAAAAATCGCGAACAATTAAAAGTTTAAGTTAGTATCTCTATCTATAAAGTTTTCCAATCACGTGCCTAAATCTTCGACATTGCTGATGCCTGAATCGGTCGGGGAGCTATTCTTGATTTGGCATTGGGGGGGGGGGGGGGGGGGGGGGGGGGGAGGGGGGGTGGCTAGGAAGAAATGTGAAAACCACGTGGAGATTGGTTCTCCTAGCTTCCTTAATTAGAAGCAATGAATCCATTAAAGTAGAGGTTTTCTTAAAGGCCCATCTTCTTGTGGTGGAGTTGGCCTCTTGTATTAAAATTTAAATCTATAGAAGATAGAATTTTTTCTTTTTTTCTTCAACCATAGCCCTTGCACCATCTCAACGCTTCTTTAATAGGATAATTGTTACTAATAAAAAAAAAAGTTTTTTGGTCACGCGTTATCATGGCGGGACGATCTCCAAGCCTAATAAATCCATAAAGGTAAGGACTTCTTAGGAGATGATGAAAAAGAAGTTAAAATGGAAGCTCCTACCCACAACTTATGCCTGTGACCTCTCTATCAAAGATGTCATAATCTATGTCAAGGGAACAAAATGGTAAATGAACACACCAAGGAGTTCCATACATTGAGATCACGGGTAGGATTTCGTGAGTATGAATACAAAAAGATTTCAAAATATCTTAATGGTCTTAACCTAGACATCAGAAATGAACTAGCTTTCAAAGATGTATTTAAGAAATCCGATACATGAACGTTTGCATTAAAAGCCAAAGAGAATTAATTGAGGACTAAACATGCATAACAACTATATAACAATGTTGTTTTATTATATCCAGAAAAGATTGTGAACACTCAATATGCGCATAGCGTCAGTGAACACATACCTCTCACCATCCATCAATGGTGGTTGGGGGGGAGTCTTAATACATATTCCAAAATGTTTAACAATTCGAATTTTGAAAATGTTAATAGATGCCTGCTAAGTGTCTTCAGATGATGGGAATAACGTGCATGCCAACTCCTGTTAGATCCTGTGCACATTTAAGTCATACTAAAGACCGTTGAAATAGAAAACAAAAGGCAACCCTCTTTCTAGTACTTCAGGTGTGCTAGCTCCTTAACAACCTCCCCCAGGCGTTTGTCACTCTTTATACTCTGGACCCACTTGGCATTGATCCGAACTCGCTCAATGCTCTGCTTCAAAGTCCTTACCCTTGAGGGCTTAATTCGCCTTGCAAAAAATTCCTCGACTTCATCTGCCTTATCGTCTGAACAAAACTGAGAACATTGGAAAGTAGGAGACCAATGAGGTTAATTTCTTGAAGAGTTTTATGGGGGCTACTAAAAGACAACTTTTCAACATGCATCAAAGAGGAATGCTCTAGTGCTCCCAGTTGCATCGGTTCACTTGAACAGTCCAAGCAAAAATAGCACTAATTGGATGATCCAATCCATCCTTGATTTGGCCTTATTTTCAATAGCCAACCTTGTTCCAAGCTATGGATAAGATGATTATGATAGCCTAACAAAAGTGATTCTTTAGAAACATAAGCAATCCATATGGACCCAAACAAATGGATGGATCAAATTGTTAATTGGGCCTATTTTGTATAAAAGATCTTGACCATCCATATTAAAGGCCATTGATCTAATGGGTAGTATTGGTCAAATTGTGTGATGATTGCATGGTAGCCCATAAGAAGTTGGACATAAAGAATAGTCCAGATCAATGAATCAGACTATGCAAGTGTCCCAATTCAACTAGGAGCAATGTAACTTATAGTGCTTGGAGAGCAATGGAGCATTCTATACATCAAACATGTTACATAATAGTTGGGGGAGTGCATCGTCGGCTTGTTAATTGAGCTAGTAGAGACAATGTAGTGTGTGTGAGTGGTCCAGGGTTTGGTCCCTGGTTTTCATATCTTGTAAACCTTCTAACGAAAAAAAAAAAAAAAAGAGTTTGTATTGCATCCCCATTCCCCTGCAACCTTTTTTATTGAGATATGATATTCATCGAATATTATCTCATTCAGATAAATCATTGGGGACGCAATGACAGTGTTGGCATGTATCACCATGCCAACATCAAAATGATATCCTCATATCTTCTTCTATAAATACCAAACAGATAGAAAGAATGCATAAGAAAGGAAATGAGTATGGTAACAAACTGGTGACACGATGGCTCTAATGAAACGGGTTATTAGAATTCCAGAGCCCCAAGTCTTGGAGATGTGATCCCAATTATCCTGCATTCAACCATGAATGGTAACCGTTAGACCAATTAAAATATGATGGATGCATTTTGGAGGCCCTCTATTTAAATAGAAAAAAAAAGGAGTTGATTTATTTTTCCCCTTTCCCCTCTACTGCTACATTAGTTCGAAGATTTTAAAAAAGTTTTGTTATCTAAAATGTCCAATGAAGTTGCATCGTTTCTAGGAAAGAAATATTGTCAAGCGCTTTCTAACATTGAGGGTGCATTTATATGTACAACAAAATTGAATTGCAATTATTCTAATAAAGTGGAAGCAACCAAATCATGATTTCCTTAGCATTCATTTGAGGGTCAGCACAGGAAATTTCCATCGGTTCGCTTTGGAAGGAACATAACTGCAATTCGAGCACTATTTCCACTTCATAATACTAGGAACCATCACTGTGTTTTGTCATTTCCTCTTCATTAAACTAAACGTTCAAATTCAATTAGTATGTGCATCCGAACTTAGTCTTATCACTTCTGTTACATTGAATAAAATCAAAACCACAATATATTGATAGGCAAGGTCAAATTTAAAGTCAGTTTCAGTCTTGTTCTCACCAATTGCAAAATGATATGAAAAGAAATATCTTCACACACCAAAAAAAAAAAAAATGATATGAAAAGAAAGAAAAGCATAAGGTAACGATTTTTTTAAAAAAAACATTTTTTTAATGACAACAATTTTTTAATTGATAAAAAGAAAAAGATACATCACCAAACAGTAAAGGTATAATGAGAAATCATCCCTCACAAACAAGCAACATACAAAAACTACCCCCTAGACATCAATACCTTTACTGAATTGACCATCAAATTAAAGTGCATCCTAAATTGTCGAATTCAATCCCTCAGAGGATCGAGGAAAGAGATTCCTCTAAAGTTGGATCAGAAAAGACCCAAGTAACTACCACAATGAAAACCTTTTATTTTATTTTACTTTTATATATTTCTTAATGAGAGAGAGATTTAATTAGTAAAGAGCGAAGGAAACAAGAAATGATCTATATATTGTAAGGACTCAAAACTATGTGATCAACTACGTAAGCATATACTCTCCACCAAATTTGACAAAAAGCCTGCGAGAGGAGTGAGATTCAACAAAACTCTCCTTTTAGAACCATGTCCTATTGCATGCCACATCAAGAACCTAATCAACATAGGCATCACCAAACGACAATGGAATAAGTCGCAGAGACTCTTCCAAATAGCCTAGCAAAAGGGCAATGTATGAGTAAATGATCCACTGATCAACATCTGAAAGGCAAAAAATGCATACATTCGTGATCATTATTTCTTTTTGTAGGGAGGCTGCCGATAGTAAACAATTTCCCTTTACCGACTAACCAACCCAGTGCCATGGTACGAGCAAATGAAATCTATTGGCTCACAAGATTCCCTTAGCCTAGCAGAGAGAATAGCCAAATAGAAATATCTAACAAAAAGTCTACCTGACCTTTCTAGCTCCAAGCTAAACCATCTTCGTTGGACATGGAGGGGGATTGGCGACTTAGCACTGCAAAAGGTCCACAAAACCCACTATCTCCTCGATCTCAAAGTCGTCCAAATTCCTGCTGCGATGGGGAGCCTAGACCACGTGGTTGGGTCACTAACCCTTTGCGAACATCAACATGGTATAAGCAAAAGGAAAGATATAAGGTGACTTGGACGTGGGTGCCTGGAGAAGGCAAGCAACGATAAGGGTTAGGAAAGATACAAATATCTATAACATCAAGGGTCTCCAGGACACAGGCCTCTGTGATGGTTGATAACAATGAGCACTAAAGGCGAAGAGATTGTCAAGGACCCGAGATCAACAATCTTAACAGATGGTCTCAAGAACAACCAATCACAACGAATGTATAGTCAAGAGGCAAGTAGGAGATTTGCAAGGTAGGAAGGGTGACCCAGGATTTGAAGGGGGGGGGGCTCCACACCAGAACTAGGTCCCTTAGTATGAAAAAGTCCTAAGTAGGGAGTCGATTAAGGGCGAAACAAGCACGAGTATAGAGTAGGTTGAACAATTTAAGTGACATTTCCCCTTAAAGCAATCACAATGCCTAGAGAACTCCTTGAGAAAATGAGCCCAAGTATGGGATAGGTGGAACCATTGAAGTGACATTTCGTCATTTCCCCTTAAAGCAATCCCAATCCTAAGAAAACGAGCCTGAGTATGGGGTAGGTTGAACCATTTAAGTGATACATCCCCTTAAAGCAATCCCAATCCCTAGAAACTCATTAAGAAAACGAGCCTGAGTATGGTGTAAGGTTGAACCATTGAACTGACTTTACCCAAAACACAATCCCAATCCCTAGAAACTCATTAAGAAAACGAGCCCGAGTATGGGTAGGTTGAACCATTGAAGTGACTTTCCTTTTGAAGCAATCCCAACCCACAAAAAAACTCATTGAGAATTTGAATATAAAGCTCAGCAGTAGTGCCCCACTGATGAGGACATCACTACAAATACACCTTTGCATACAAATCAGAGGAGGAAGTGGGCCACGCCGATTTCCCTGTGGCTAAACAAGTACCCATGATCATGATGAAGACCCCTTGTGCATGTGCGAGCACCTGGAAGACCCACACTGGGAAGATGCACATTGGCTGCTTTATGGAGTGATCCAAACCGTTGGATTAAATGAACGTGATGATCGGGCTGTTGGATCACATGATCGGGCCATTGATGGTGGATTGTCCACATTAGTTTTTCTTAGATTTTATTAGATTGTAGGATTTATTTTTGTTTATGTTATGTTTGGACACCATTATGAGTGCTTTTAGTTGATTTTAGTTACACTAGGGCTATTTTCGTCAAAATTCACAAAATAGGGTGTTTATTATAGTTTTTGAACTTTCATGCGATTTGTAGATACTTCCATGCAATTTGGAAGGGAGATTGGTGTGAGGCTAATCTTCATCAACGGAAGTGCGAGGTCTCCATCTATCCCCACACCATCATCTCTTTTCCCCTTCATTAGGTATTTACTTCAAGTTATTTGATTTTCTCATCATAAGCCCTCATCTTCTCCTAAACCCATCTTTCCTTTACCTATTTACAATTCCAAACCCTAACCGACCTAAACCCATCCATCTATGCCACACGTGTGACCGTAGGACTGAACGTGTGAATCCTTCGGGTTGCCCCTTTTGGTGTTCCATCATCCTCATATCAAAACCCTTTTATTCCATCCCCAAAACTCTAACCCTAAAAACCCTAACTTTCCTACTTTCCCAAATTACCCAAACCCTAATTTTTACCCTAGGTTGTATTAAGTTTTCTACTTTAAAATAAACTATACCCTATGCTAATTGGATGTCCATACATCCATTAGATCCTTTTTTTTTTATTATTATTTAATGATCTTGTGTGACGATGTTGGTAACTTAAGCTAGGATTATGTATGATGTTCTTTTTTCATGGGATTCATGATGAATGATGATTATAGCAATGCTTGTGTTTTATTGTTAATTGTCTTAATTCTACTATTTGATCTCACATGTTATTTAGTTCATGCATCAATCCTGCATCAAATTTGGTATAAGAGTAGGTTTTTAGTGTAGGTCAGTCTATCGAAAATCCTACTTTGTGATGAAAATTTACTAAGGAATCCCTTAACCCAAATCGTAAAAATTGTAGAGCTTTCGGACACTCCGCCCCGAACCTCGGGCAGGGGCATGCTACCTCTTGCACCCCCGTGTACCGACTCTACGAAGGGGACATATTTTGTTCAGTTTAGTTAGCCCTTTTTCTAGGTTTTGTTGAGCCCCCATATATATCTAGGCCATATAGGATTTTTGTGTTGCATCTAGGTTAAAGTCACATATATAGTTTCCTTTTAGAGTTTCCTTGTGTATGCCCACTCATTCGAGACATGGTTTTGGTCTACAACCCATAATGAATCCAAAGCAGATTGTTGTGGCCCTTATTGCTATTAATAACAGTCTGATAACCATTAAAGCGCACAATAGAACCACTGTCACTCAATTAACTATGAACAATGAGCACGTCAATCAACTTGAGGCCTCCTTATAGGCAAACCCCGACATTGGGGAAGACATTCAATCTCAGGTTGGAGATCAAGTTGATTGATGAGAATGTGATCGTAGCCAAGGCATTGCCCATGGTCAAGCACACGTGTTGCCACCATGTGAGGAGCGTTATGACCGTTATGATCCACATGCAGAAGTCAAGTTGAAGCCCCCAGTTTTGATGGTCGCTTGGACCCCAAAGCATTCCTTGATTGGTTGGCAGACATGGACCACTATTTTGAGTGGTGTGATATGTCTAAAGCTTGTTGAGTGAGATTAGCCAAGATGAAGTTGGTGGGCCAAGCCAAACTTTTTTGGACCAACATAGAGCATAAAATTGAAAGGAAAGGAGAACCACCATTTGTGCACTAGGCTGAGATGAAAGAGATCCTTAAAGAAAAGTATCTCCCTCTTTCTTATTGCCAAAGGCTCCTAGACCAGTGGCAAGCTTTGCGCCAGGGATCCATGACTATGCCACATTACATTGCTAACTTCGAGAAGTACATGATATGATGTGACATTGAGGACCCGATGGTTACATTGTCCCGATTCAGGATGGGCCTCTGATTTGAGATCCAACGAGAACTTTATTCTTGTGATGTTAGCACATTGGAGCACATGTACCAAGTGGTGCAAGACATTGAACACTACCTCAAGGCACCAGTTGGTAAGCGTTACGACTCTCGGGATCCAAGTGTCAAGACTTACTCTCAAGGAGCCAAGCCTAACATGGGGAGTCAGTCTAGACCCCAAATTGGGTCCTAGCCCAACCCTTGAGATGTCAAAGGAAAAAAGGGATAACAAGTGCTAGCTCTAGGGGAGGTGAGCAAATGCGATGCTTTAGTTGCCATGGAGTTGGTCACTTTGCCTATCAATGTCCCTCGAAAGAAAAGAACAAGGCCCTGGTGATTGACGATGGTGAGGAAGAAGGAGATGAACAAGGCGATTTGAAGAAGAAGTTTATCAACCCAACATCAATGGTGCTAGTGATGAGGAAGTAGAAGAAGAAGAGACCACACCACTTGAAGTAGTCAAGCGCGCCTTGACCAATGCTAAGGAAAATGATGATTGGAGTCGAACTACGATATTTTACGCCTATGCAAAATGTGGAGAGAAGAATTGCAAGGTGATTGTTGATAGTGGTAGTTGTACCAATGTGGTCTCTACTAGCACTTTATCCCGTTTGGATTTGAAACCTGAACAACACCCTCAGCCCTATAGAGTGTCATGGGTGGATGCATCTTCCATGCTTGTTACCCAGCGATGTCTCGTGCCCGTTAATCTTGGATCCTATTCAGATTCGCTGTGGTGAGACGTCTTGCTTATGGATGTTTGACACATCATTTTAGGACGGCCTTGGCTATTTGACCATGATGTAACGATATACGGCTGCTCAAATGTATGTACATTTATAAATCAAGGCAAAAAAAAAAAAATCTCTAATTCCTCTCCTACCAAAAGAAATGCGGAGAAGAAAACTGATGGGAAGTCGAGTAACCTAAGGGATATGAGGAAATCCCAATCTAAGTCTCTCCATGTTATCAATGTCAATGAATTTGAGAGAGAGACCACGCTGGATTCGATGGTGTACGCCTTAGTCGCGAGAGAAGTTACGCTCGAGTGTAAAGGGACCCCCTGAGGTGAAACCGACTATAGATGAGTTTCACGATGTATTTCTAGCGGACCTACCAGATGAGCTTCCACCCATGAGGGACATCCAGCATGTCATTGATCTTGCCCCTAGGTCGACTCTACCGAACCTTCCTCATTATCGAATGAACACTACGGAGCATAAGGAGTTGAAGAGGCAGGTAGATGAGCTCCTTAGAAAGGGTTTCATTCAGGAGAGTTTGAGTCCGTGTGTCGTGCCAGCACTTCTTACGCCCAAGAATGATGGCATGTGGCACATGTGTGTGGATAGTAGAGCCATCAACAAAATCATGATCAAGTATCGGTTTCCCATACTGCGTCTTGATAATATGTTAGACATGATGGTAGGTGGCAGGTGCCACAATCTTTTAGAAGATTGACCTCAAGAGCGGCTATCGACAAATACGTATATGCCCAGGAGATGAGTGGAAGATAGCCTTCAAGATAAAGGATGGGTTATACGAGTGGCTAGTCATGCCCTTTGATTTGACTAATGCCCCCAACACATTTATAAGAGTGATGACCCAAGTGTTGAGACTCTTTATGGGTAAGTTCCTTGTGGTGTATTTTGATGACATTCTTATCTACAGCACATCAAAGGAACAACACTTCCACCATCTAAGGCAAGTTTGTGGGGTTCTCAGAACTAAAAAGCTATACGCCAACCTTAAGAAGTGCACATTTATGTCAAAGAGCGTTATCTTCTTAGGGTTCATCGTATCATCTGAGGGCATGAGAGCAAACTTCGAGAAAGTCAGGGCCATAGTTGAGTGGCTTGAACCACGCAATATTCATGAGATGCGAAGCTTTCATGGCTTAACAACTTTTTATAGGTGGTTCATCAGAGGATTTAGCTCCATCATGGCTCCCATTATACATTGCATCAAGAAAGAGGAGTTTTTGTGGACTAAAGCTGCCTCTAAAGCATTTAAGGAAATTAAGGGCAAGATGAGCGAAGCCCCTGTCATGCGCCTTCCAGACTTTTCTAAAGTCTTTGAGATTACGTGTGATGCATCTGGGGTAGGTATAGGTGGCGTGCTCAGTCAGGAAGGGCACACAGTTGCTTATTTTAGTGAGAAGTTGAATGAGGCAAAGCAACGATATTCCACCTATGACAAAGAATTTCATGTGGTTGTCCAATCCTTGAGCCATTAGCGGCATTACTTATTACTACAAGAATTTGTCTTGTTCTCTTACCACAAAGCCTTACATTATCTCAGCTCTTAGAAGAAACTAAACCCTAGGCATGCTAAATGGGTCCAATTTCTTCAGGAATTCTCTTTCGTTCTTAAACATAAGGCTAGGGTTGAGAACAAACCTGTTGATGCCCTTAGTCGTCGGGTGGTGCTTCTCCAAAGTATGAGAGTGGAAGTGACTGGGTTTGATCGGCTGATAGAGGAGTATCTTACATGCCCAGACTTTAGAGAGTTGTATGAATCACTACGAGACGGTCAGTCGACCGATAGTCACGGGTTTGTCATCATCAATGAGTTCCTATTTAAATGTGACAGACTCTGCATTCCCCATATCTCCCTTTGTGATTTCTTAGTTTGGAAACTTCATGCAGGAGGGGTAGCCGGTCATTTGAGGAGAGACAAGACCATTGCTCTTGTGCATGATAGATTTTATTGGCCAAGTCTCAAGTAGGATGTAGCCAAGATTGTTGGGCAGTGCAGGACTTGTCAACTGACAAAGCAGAGGAAGCAAAATACAAGATTGTATACGTCTTTGCCAGTACCCCATGCTTTGTGGCAGGACATTAGTATGGATTTCGTGTTGAGCTTACCGAAAACTATCAAGAAACACGATTCCATATTTGTGGTTGTGGACTGTTTTTCCAAAATGGCCCATTTCATTCCGTGATCGAAAACATTAAATGCCTCTAACGTGGCTAAGCTTTTCTTTGGGGAGGTAGTGCGTTTACATGGTCTACCTAAGACTATAGTGTTTGATCATGATGTACACTTTATGAGCTATTTTTGGAAGACTATAGCACATGATGGGGACAAGGCTTCAATTTTCGTATGCCTATCACCCTCAAACAGACAGTTAAACTGAAGTTGTCAATAGGAGTCTTGGAAATCTACTTAGATGTCTTGTGGGTGATCATGTTCGAACTTGGGATACTGTTTTTCCTATAACCGAGTTAGCATATAATAGTTCCATCAATAGGTCCATAGGCATGAGTCCATTGGAGGTTGTGCATAGCTACAAACCTAGGAAACCTGTAGATCTCATACCTATGTCCGTGTCCCATATGCCGTCTGAGTCTGCACATGAATTTGCATGTCACATACATGAGTTGCATAGTGAGATCAGGAAGCGAATTAATGTAAGTAATGAAAAATACAAAGCGTTTGCTAAGTCTCGTCACAGGTTTCATGAATTCCAAGTATGAGATTATGTCATGGTTTGTATGAGGCCTAAATGGTTCTTCCATGAGGCCGTTAAAAAGTTACAAGCATATAGCACAAGACCATACAAAATACTACAGAAATTGGTTCCTAATGCGTATTTAGTAGACATTCCACCTACCATGGGAATTAGCTCTATTTTGAATGTGGAAGATTTAGTATAATAGAAAGGCCCTATTACTTCACCATCTGATCCATCCACAGACCCTACCACGGACCATGACCTAATCTTAAATCCATGGCCCCTACATGACCAATCATCCAAGCCATTACCACCTTTACCATCCTTGCCCTCTCGAAGTGAACAGATAGAAGACATACTGGATGCACAAGCAGTTTTCAATCGACATGGAGGATTTCAGAAATTCCTCGTCAAGTGGAAGCACAAGTCGATTTCGAGCAATACTTAGATTACAAAGGATGAGCTACAACATTTAGATCTAGACATTTTGGAGCGCTACAGGAGTTTGTCCTCCAGAGGCGAACTCTTTTCAGCCGAGGAGAGTTGATGAGGACATCACTTCACGTACACCTTTGCGTACGTATCAGAGTAGGAGGCGAGTAGCCGTGATCGTGCTGAAGACCCCTTGTGCATGTGCAAGCACCTGGAAGACCCCATACTCGAAAGACGCACATGGGTTGCTTTATGGAGTGATCTAGACCGTTGGATTGGATGGACGTGATGATCGGGCCGTTGGATCACATGATTGGGCCATTGATCGTGGATCGTCTACACTAATTTTTCTTAAATTTTATCAGCTTATAGGATTTAGTTTGTTTATGTTATGTTTGGACACCATTATGAGTGTTTTTAGTTGATTTTAGTTAGACTAGGGTTACTTTCGTCAAAATTCACAAAACAGGGTGTTTATTATAATTTTTGAACTTTCTTGAAGCTATAAAAGAGGGTGGGCATGTGAACCTCTCCATCATTGGATTTTGTGATTTTTTTTAAAGAGAGAGAGAGAGAGAGAGAGAGCTCTTGCTTTCTTCTTCTTCCATCTTCATGAAATTTGAAGATACTTCCATGTGATTTGGAAGGGAGATTGGTGCGAGGCTAATCTTCATCAATGGAGGTGCAAGGTCTCCATTTATCCCCACACCATCATCTCTTTTCTCCTTCATCGGGTATTTTCTTCAAGTTATTCGATTTTCCCATCATAAGCCATCATCTTCTCCTAAACACATCTTTCTTTTACCTATATACAATCCCAAACCCTAACTAACCTAAACCCATCCATCCCATGCCACACGTGTGACCATACATCCACACATGTGAATCCTTAGGGTTGGCCATACGGCCACACCTTGCCCCTTTTGGTTTTCCATCATCCTTATATCAAAACCCTTTTATTCCATTTCTGAAACTCTAACCCTAGAAACTCTAACTTTTCTATTTTCCCAAATTACCCAAACCCTAATTTTTACCCTAGGTTATATTAGGTTTTCTACTTTGAAATAGACTATACCTATGCTAATTGGACGTCCTTATATCCATTAGATCTTAGTTTCTTTTTCATTTAATGATCTTGTGTGATGATGTTGGTAACTTAGGCTAGGATTATGTATGATGTTCTTTGGATTTTCACGGGATTCGTGATGATTATGGCAATACTTGTGCTTTATTGTTAATTGTCTTAATTCTGCTACTTGATCTCACATGTTATTTGGTTCATGCATTGGTCCTGCATCACCCACCCCACCCACCAATGCTAGTTCAAAAGTTGTACATGCTTTGAGTTGTAATCAATTAAAAACGCATATTTTTTACGACATACATAAAACATAAAATACATTCAGTAGTACATACTGTCTCAGTGAAAAGGGAGCAATAGTGGTGTCCTTTAGATCATTACAAATTCATATATGTTCCATCAGTTTCATCTAAACACCTATTTTTCTTCTGCACATGTGGCCTATCTGATGAGCAAACTTGCCTATTTTTTTAACCACAACAGGCTCATGTTGGCCCTACTTGAGAGACGGAGAGAGAGATGATTAATAGTTGAATGGTATTTTGTTGACTTATTTTTTTCCTCCATGAAAGAGAAGCATGGATTTAGATTGTTACTTTCAAGACAAGGCGGGGATAGAGCAGGGGTTGCTACATGCAGATAGTTGTCCATGTTTTAAAATAGGGAGAAGATCAAAATAAAAACAAATGCTACACGTGTGCTAATGCAGGAGTTCATCTGATACGACATCTCATGGACAATAATGCCAGGCTGGTCATCCAGATTCCAGTGGCCTTGTGTATGAAAACTAGATGTTTATTAAAAATTCACCATTGTCCAACTAATGACCGAATTAGAATGATTCTAGGTGACATACAATACTTGATAGGAACAATCCAATGGAACATATACCAGATTGGCAAGTGGTGGGAGAGTAGGATTCAGATGGTTTCTCTCGCTAATAACAATCATTCTTTTCCAAAAAGAAGAATGTCGGTGCAGTCCATTTTAGCAAGCTTGGGTTCACGTTGTTCAGAAAGAGGAGACAATGCTAATAATGGTAAGTTTTGACCTATTTCAAACCAATTCTAAGTATCAATGAGGTATCAAGCGATATTATTCGCATCATAGGTCAGCAATACGATACCGTAAAGGAATACAAAAGATAAATTGTATGGATGATATCATTATCTTAAAGGAATTTTTAAAAATAATTATAATAATAATAAAAATCATTGTATAGATGATATCATCATCGATGCACGCAAATATATCGTGTTGTTCAATTTATCATGAATGTCATGAATGCAAGGTGGGAAGCTCCAATAGCTATGAGATGGTTTCTGCAGTTAATAAACATAAATTCACTTTGAAATATAGTCGTCCATGATATACGCAGATGCACTTCAAAATAGGCAATAGTCCATATAGGGAACAAAGACAACAGAATAACATGTTTCCATAAATGCCTTTTGACAGTAATGGCATCCACATTAAAGTAAGTTCAAAACTAGGGAAATGAGTACCTTCAGCCATCTCCATGCAATTTCACGCCCCTCCCTACTTATTCCTGTAAGTCCATAAATGACATCCTGACTTCGGACCTGAAATCATTTACAAGTACCTTCACTAAGGAAATTCATGGGAGATTACTAGGAGAACACTTATGGCTCAACAAAAAAACAAACTGACATACCTCAGAGGACAACAAAAAGTTCAGAGCTTCGAGGACAATATCTGGATCGGGACAAGATGCCAGTGAACCTACAAAGAATGATATGAGAGATTATCCCCCAGAACTAAAATGGACCCAAGCAATTTCCTTAAAATTCATATAGGTCTTGACATACTTAGAATGCGCATTTTCTCTTGGCTTAGATCAGTCTCTCTATAAACTTTTCGAAGACATTCATATCCAGATCTGTTTGATGTTGTGACGGTCTGCATTACAGCAACATATGCCGCCTACAAATACATTGGACAATGACATCAACAGGCACATGCGAATGGTGATATAAAGATTGAATCTATGTATTTCAATTCGACCAACCTTTCTTGTGTCAGCAGGGAGTAGTGATGTATTTCTGTCATCTACAAATGTGTAAAACCGTCTCATTGCTTCAGTTTGTGTTATGTCATGCCCAAATAGGGCAAGTGCAGTCAATAGCTCCCCTCTCAACATTGCATCCAAGTGGCTCTCACCAGAATTGGGTTGCCAACCTAACTTCCTGCATACAAAGTCCATCAGGAACCATTTCAAGGATGGAAAATATAAAGAATAAACAAAGGGATTTAATGCTAAAACAGTCACAGCAACTACTAATAGGAACCAAGTTAAAACAACACAACCTTGTTCCAAAATACATTAGGAGGTATTGTCAGTAAAAGAAAAAATATATATACTTTAGAAGGTACTGACTAGATAAAAAGGAAACAGACAAGCACACAAATATGCAATCATACATTTATAAGATACCTCATTTTGGCTTCTTCCAGGTTTTGTATCATTTGGATGAAGAAACCATTCTAAAGACAATAATAACACCTTTTTATTATTTGTCTATGACAGAACTACAGTGGACCTATCGTTCCAGAGTGTAACAGAAATAGCTAAGGGAATCTCTGACAAGGTTTTGTTGATGCAGTTCACTTTCCTTATTTCCCCATCAGTTAGAGAAGCTGGTAGAAGCATTGCCCTTTCCTTTTCCTTTTTTCTCCCATTTTTGCTTGTTCTCTTTTTCAGTGCTCAGAAGAACCCGGGGAAGAAGCTTTTTGAGGTGGACGAAGTTTTTCTAGGTTTTTATCTTAACTTGTCACTCAGCAAGCATCTTGATTCAAGTTCAACCATGGTGGTAACTGGTACCAGCGGAAAAACATGCCTATAGGATTCCCATATATAAGCACCATGTAGAAGGGTTCTCAAACAACCATTTACTCCAAAAGCTTAAGCTGTCAGAGTGTGATGTATCAATGTCTATCAAGGGATTTCATGACTTCAACACCCCTCCGCACGTGCGGGGTGGGAACTGCGCACGGGAACATACTGACAAGGGTGGAGGGACGCTCACACCATAAATAGGCCAGGCTTGCCGGACCTGATTTTCCTAGTCCCCCGTGGGAGAATAATATTTTAGCGAGGCATATTTGCTGCTCTCGAGATTTGAACATAGCACCTTCCTCTCTAATACCATGTCAAACAACCATTTACTCCAAAAGTTTAAGCTGTCAGAGTGTGGTGTATCAATGTATATCAAGGGATTTCATGACTTCAACAAGGGTGACCAATATTTCTCAACAGGTAAGTTAATATTCCTCTGGGATTAGAAAAAGAGCAGCAAATGTGTTCGTTTTGTTCATATCCCTGAAGCTGGCATCAATTGTTTTTTGACTGAGATAGTTGTTGTCAATGTGCTTTCTACTACAACAAGTAAGATCGTTGTTAATATCTTTCTGAGGCTGTTCCTCATTTCCTGGAAGTTCACATGATTCAGGCTTTAGTTGAGCGAAGCATGCAGAGAAGCAGCAACAGATTCAGGTGTGGGAGCGAGAAGGTGTCTGTTTCAGAGTGTTAGCAAGTAAATCCAACTAGGAAGCGGAAGCAGGAGCACGAACAAGAGTCCAAAGCAGGAGCAGTGTTAGTTAGAAGGATTCTGCAACTAATTCAGGCTACAGATTTCTGATTCTGCATTTGGAGTTCGGTTTGGTGCTTACCATTTTGGAATGGGGATTTCAGGTCACGTAACAGGAATTGGGAGATTTTTTCTGGCTTTGATGTGAATTTTGTTAGAAGGAGAAGTCCGATTACAACTGAGGGAGAGAATCTCCAAATAGAAAGGCTTGGGGGCTAGCACCTATTGACTGTACATGTGGCATGGCACCCTCCTTGAGTCATATTGTGGGTCACTGCTCACTTCCCTTCTATTCTTCTCTCTCCCCTCTGCTCCTTTCTTCTTCCACATTCGACCTCTAAAGTTTACATGGTATCAGAGTGATCTCATCCAGGATCTCACCTTTCTTCTCTTTTCAATGTATACAATTTTCACCTTTTCTTTTATGTTTTTGTTGTTGAAACCAGATCTGCTGAGGCTGGTTTCCTTATAGGAGATCTCATTTTTTTCCTCCCGGTATGCAGAAATCATGTCGGTTGTTTTCATTAGAAGAAGTATTAGTGTGGCAAGCATGGTCCGGTTGATTCAAAGTGCTCCTCTATAATTACTGGTGTGGGAGCAGGTGTGTCATGTAGCTATAGTGTGATGGCCACGTGACTGAATTTGGTTCTGACAGCCAATTGACAGCTTGTTTCAATAGACAAGTAATTAGAGCTGTCCCCAGCAGCACATTTTTTATTGAAGTGTTTCTGGCAGCTTGTTAACATCAGCCCTTCTTCTTCTTCTTCTTCTTCTTTTTTTAAATTTTATTTTATTTTAATATTGAGGTATCTCTGGCAGCTCACTGACAGCATGTTTTTGATTGGAAGTATCTCTGGCAGCTTAGCCTGCTTTTCATTGGAAGTGTTTCTTGCAGCCCATTGACGGCCTGTTTTACATTGGTGGTATTTCTCTAGCAGCTCTGGCCTCTGTGGCAGCACTTTTTGATTTGAGGTGTTACTGGAAACTCGTTTTCAACATAAGTTGGATGTTTCAGTATTGGAATGATTTAAATGTTATTATAGAAGGAAAAGTTGACAATAAGGTTATGGTGTTCAAACCATTAGATATTCCTCAGAATCAGATGACTTCGGTCAAATGAAATGGATAAAACCATCAATGATGGTAAATCTGTGCCACTTTTCCTAACTGAGAATGGGAAACTACAGTATTTAACTTCTGATAAACTGTAAGGAGGTAGTATTTAGGCTTAAAGGGCTGTTTGCTGTGAGGGATTTTGGGCATGGATTCAGGAAATTCATGAATTTCAAATCTGCTGTATGTTCTTTTGTTGGGGATTTGTTAAATCCTTGGATTTCTAATCTCCCCTGATGATTTTTTTTTGTTGTTTTTTTTTTTTTTTTTTTTTTTTTTTTTGAGAGAGATGAATCGAATTTATTAGGGCCAAAAGCCAGAAAAAAATAAAAAAATAAAAAAAAAATAATATATATATATATATATATATATATATATATATATATATATATATATATATATATATATATAAACAGAAAAACAACAGAGAACAAGAGAGAGAGAGAAAAGAACTAACCACAGAGATTCCAACCTCTCTAGAAAGAACTACCCAAACAGAACAAACTCAGGGAACCCATTTCCTGATATACAAGAAAGTCCTATTACAAGATCTCTCCTCACCCCCGTAAATCCATGGATCTCTCCTCAAATTCACTGACTCATTTACCTGATCCCATACACGGCCAAAGTGAATTCTAGAAAGTGCACAGATTATGACCCAATTGTTGAATAGTATGGAACTTTAGCGACTAACTTTGTGTTTTTGGACACCACAACATTGAGGATTCTTTGGAGTGAAATCTATTCTTCATATACGAATATCTCATGTACTTGCTAGTTGTTTCAGGAGATAACTGCATTACATGAGGGTGATAAGAATCTTGGGTGGAGTTAAATATGTATCAACCCCTAACTACCAAATTGGAGAAACAGGGCAGCAATATGAAGAGCTTCAGGTACCTAAATTTTTAGCTGGTCTTAGTTTTGAGTGTGAACCCTTTGGAGCTCAGATCTTGGGGGTGGAGATACCCATCCTTGGATTAAGTGACACGCACACACAACACGTGTGGCTCTCTACTATTGGAAAAGGTGACAGGTCTTCTCTTGTTACCTCTGTTGCCAAAGGTGATAACAATAATGGAGGATGCGGTGTCATGCTGGTGGCCAAGAGTCAGGGGGAGCCGCAGACTCCGGAAGTGCATCTGTTGTGGTTTCAATAATCATACCGTTTAATTGGTAAACCATCGTGGGCTAACCAGGCACGTCTCTGTAAGAAGTAATGATGTTCAATCTGTTGGATCTGTCTCCTCTCAACTGCCACGAAGTACTAATTGTGACTTGGTTGCTCTCATAAGTAATGACTAATGAATACTTTTAAGTTATTGAAGGGAAAACAGACTTCCTACAATGGTCCTTCCCTCCCTTCACTGCCTCGTTTGTGAACACACGGACAATTTTTCTTGCTTCCAAACATTTAGCTCCATGGATCATTGACTCAGGAGCATCTAAGCATATAACTGGAGATTCTAGTCCATTTTATATTCTTAAAAAATCAATTTAGAATGCTTCAGCTACCCTAGTTCATGGTACCATATCTAAAATATAAGGACTAGGTAGTACTCATCTGAGCTCCTCTATATCATTGTCATTGATTCTGTATATTCTTCAGTTTCTAATTAGCCTAATGTTCATCTATTAGGAAACTCTCACAGCCACTGAGTTGTTCTATTACATTTTAATTTTATCCCTCCTATTGTGCATTTTAGCGTCTAAATCCAGAGAAGAAAATTGGTGGAGGTGTCTGGTGGACTTCATTATCTAGATCGAGGATCAGTTAGAGTTGCCTTGCAGGCAAGTATCTCCCCCATCAGTGGCACTGCTGGCCAGGTCGTTCATCATTAAATAATGGAAGAGATCTTCCATCATTGTCCCATCCTTGCAGGCCTATGCATGAATGTAAAGGTCGGGCTGGCTCTACTAATGGTGGAGGTAACAGGTCTGCTCTTGTTACCTCAATTGGCAGTGGTGACAAGAATCATAGAGGATGCGGTCGCAGTCGCTGTGCCTCTGGTGATGAGTTAAGGTGAGGCGCTGGACTGTGGAAGTGCTCCCATTGTGGTTTCAAAGTTTCAATAATCATATCGTTTAAACTTGTTACGATAAACCATTATGTGCCAACTATGCATATATCTCTAAAGATGCAAAATGAATGGTGTTTGATCTGTTGGTCCTATCACCTCTCAGCAGCCACAAAGTACTAATGGTGACTTAGGCCCCGTTCGTTAAATCTGAAGTCTAAAGCCTGAATATGAAATCTGAAGCTGAATCTGAAATCTGAAGCCTGAATCTGAAATCTGAAGTCAAAAAAATTGTTTGATAATTATGGCTGAAGTCTGAAAATTAAGTACTGAATTTGAAACAATCTGTTTGTTAACAAACATCTGAAATGTCTGAAATATGTTAATTTGACACATTTGCCCCTATCTCCTGTTTGGAAATGTTTTACACCTGATGCAGATTTCCCGCCAACTTTGATCTCCATTAAATTGCTCGTACAACTCAGAGCTCAATGTGCGTCAGCGTTATATAGCTACTGTTTCCTCTTGTGTGGCCCACACGAGTCTTGGATCCACCTCATTTTTTGTCGCTTGTACTAAAATTAGCTTGCAAAATAAATGAACGGAGTGTATTTCCTAAAAACATGGTGGTGGGCCCCACCCAGCATCCTTGTGCAGGAACTTCCTGCGAACGGCTTTCGCAGGAAATCCGCATCCATCTAATCCACGCCCGGTGTACCACACGGAAAACCAATTGGCTAGTCCCATTGCCACCCGTCAATGGCTGATGGTCAGTGCTCTATGGGCCCCACCATGATGTATGTATTTCATCCATGCTAATGGCTGATGGTCAGTGCTCTATAGGCCCCACCATGATGTGTGTGTTTCATCCATGCTGTCCATATATTTTTCTAGATCATTTTATAGTATGAGACAAAAAAATGAGGTATATCCCAATCTCAAGTGGACCACATTACAGGAAACAGTGTTGAATGAGCTTTGCCCATTGAAAACCTTTTGGGGGCCATAAAAGTTTTGGATCAAGCTGATTTTTGTTTTTTTTACTTCATCTTGGGAATGTATGGCCTAATCAACATATTGGATGTCAAATAAATAGTACAGTGGGCCCTAGGAGGATTTTAATGGTGGATATCCAATCACTATTGTTTTCCTGTGGTGTGGTCCACGTTAGATTTATATCCCTCTTATTTTTGGGATAAAGACATAAAATGAGATACGTAAAAATATATGAATGGAATGGATGAAACACATACATCATGGGGGCCACATAGCACCAATCACCACCAACCGGGATGGTGGCAGGGGAGTAGCCAATCCGTTTCCGTATCCAGCTATATAGCTTGTGTAGATGGACATGGATTAGATACGGACGAGACTCCTACTGAAGTGGCATCACCAAGTTCTGTGGACCCCACTATGATGTATGTGTTGTATGCACAACGTCCATTCATTTGGAGATATTATTTTAATGCATGACCTGGAGAATGAGGCAGATCCAAAGCTTTTGTGGACCCCAGCACATAAAAGTCAATAAGGAAAACGCTGGCTTAAAGGAAAAGGTAACTCAAGTGGGTTGTATTAAATGAAAATGTATTTAAGGAAATTTCTACCATTGAAACCTCCCTGATTCGACAATGATGTGTACATGCCATCCATAACATTTATAACATCATTCCTACTGGAATGAACTGAAAACACAAATATTAGCATGATTCAAAACTTCAGTGGCCCCACGAATATTTCAACTGTGGACGTTTAGTTATCACATTTTCGGCCCACCTGAGCATTGGATACGGTTCATCTTTGGCCTCATGTCCTAAAATGAATTCACAAAACTGATGGACGGTGAGGATTTCTCACAAACATCCCAGTGGCCCCACCTGCGTTCCCAGCGCAGGAACTTCCTGCGAAAGGCTTTCGCAGGAGATTTGTCCAAGACGGAAACGGATTGGCTACTCCCCCAGCCATCGTGGTCGGTGCTCTGTTAGCCCCTCCATGATGTATGTGTTTCATCCATTCCGTTCATCCATTTTTACACATCATTCTAGTGCTTCAGCCCAAAAATTAGAGGGATATAAATCTCAGGTGGACCACACCATAGGAAAACAACAATGATGGATATGCATCATTAAAATCCTCCTAAGGCCCACTGTAACGTTTATTTGACATCCAATCTTTTTATTAGGTCATACAGGCCCAGATGAAGGGAAAAAACAAAGATCAGCTTGATCCAAAACTTTTATGGCCCCCAAAAGGTTTTTAATGGTCAAAGCTCATTCAACACTATTTCCTGTAATGTGGCCCACTTGAGATTTTGATATATCTAATTTTTTTGTCCCATACAATGAAATGATCTGAAAAAATAGATGGATGGCATAGATGCAACACATACATCATGGTAGGGCCCACAGAGCACCGACCCCAGCCAATGGCCGGTGGCAGTGGGAGTAGACAATTCGTTCCCGTCTTGTACGAGGACATAGATTGCGTACTACCCCCGCCCGTCCCTAGCTCCGAAGGGGCAGTTCTGTGGGCGGGCCCATCGTGATGTATCTGTACATCCAAATCATCAATCCCTTTTCTCATATTATTTTCAGGCATGAACACAAAAATGAGGCAAATCCAATGCTCAAATGGACCACACCAAAAATAGCAGCGGGGTAATGATTTTCACTGTTAAAAAATTTACAGGTCCCACCGTAACATTTATTTTCCATCTAATCTATTCATAAGGTCAAAAATATATGTATGTAGAGAAAAAACAAATTTCATATTGATCTGAAACTTCTGTGACCCCAAAAGGGTTTCAATGGTAGACGTTCAATCCCCCTCTTCTTTTTGCAGTATGGTCCAATTTTTCTTTTGATATGTCTTATTTATCGGCTCAAGCCTTACGACGAACTCGAAAAATGGATAGATGGTTTGGATATAACAAATAAGTCATGATGGGACCCACAACTTGCTGACGTCAATACACCAGCCAATCTGCTTCCCAAATTCCAATTCGTCGCAAGCTCCCCGCTTTGAACACGAAGTCCTACCCCCACCCGGACGGTCCGGGCAGAGATCTGTAGGGCCCACCATGATGTAAGTATTTTATCTTAGCCGTTTATTGATTTTCTTATATTATTTTAATATATGATATGAAAGATAAAGCAGGTCCAAAGTTTGAGTGAGTCACACCAAAGGATGCTATAGTGATAATGACATCCATTGTTGAAACCTTTCTAAGGGCCACTGTGATGTTTTTTTTACTATCCAACCTATTCATCAGGTCATGTAGACGTGGATGAAGTGAAAACACAAATATCAGCTTGATCTGAAACTTCTCCAGCTCTCAAGAAGTTTTTAACAGTGGACGTTCAATCCCCACCTTATGGTCCAATTAATCATTGGACCTGCTTCTTTTATTAGATCACACCTTAAATTATTTGAAAAAGTTAATGGACGGTGTAGATCAAACACATAAATCATGGTGGAGAATAAAGAAGTTTCACAGGTTAAAGGTTGATTTTGTATTGCACAAAAAATTTTAAAAAAAAAATTTCCGTAGTAACTTGAAAAGGGGTACTTTTGGAAGAGAAAAATTTTGTTTAATGAAAAATCATGGAGCACATTCCGCGTTCACCATTAAGGCAGACTCCTATCACAGAAAGAATTCAGTGAAAAACCACTTAGCGCTTTCCGTCTTCCGCTTTAACAAAGTATTAACAAACACCACTAAACACGGAAAATTTTCCCCATTCCGCGTTAAGTGCAAAAATTCAACGTTAACAAACACGGCCTTAGTTACTCTCACTTGAATAATATTTTACTTATTAAAAGGTTAGTAGACTTTCAAAGAATGCTCCTTCCTTTCCCGTTGCTGGTACACGTCCATGAACATAGGTATATAGTTTGTCTTGCTTTCCAACAGTTAGCACTGTGGATAATTGACCAGGGAGCATCTATTCATGTGGCTTGAGGTTCTAGTGTTTCCAGTTCTTAACAAATCAATTTTCAAAGCTTCTGTTACCCTAGTTGATGGACAATTCTTGTGAATCAGGATGGATGGAGATCTCGAAGAGTTAGAATTTTCACCTTCAAATCTGACGGATGTATATTACCACAATCATAGTGCCATTGGAACAATTTTACATGTGAAGGTCCAAGAGAAGAACCAAACACATAAAAAGTGATTAGTACTTCTCTTGTAAGGTTGATATGAAGCATTTTTAAGTTTTTACTCAAAGTGAATAAAAATGCACGTCTATTAACTCAATATCTATTGAGAGGTACAACAGTACAAGTTCCTCTAGTGCTCAACTGAGCTTCCGACCCAAGAAAAGAGGGTGTCCCAATGAAAAACAAGGAATAGTCCATTTTCTTAGAGTGCATGTTTAACCTAGAAGAATTGAGGCCATTTTTATGCACTGGCGTTTCTATATCATTGTTCAGTTATGTTTTAGAGTGTAAAGTGTAAATATCTATGTTTATGTCACAGCCAGGTAACATTTTTTTCACAGGTCACCTATCCATTTACTAACATCGTACAGCTGGTTTTCAGCCTCTAAAAGGTTCATATTTTCTTAAGGTTCCACAAGGTGATGGATTTGGTCTCAAACTTCTTAGCTTTAGACCACCAAAACATATAATTATTTATATTGGATCCACAAAGCTAATCTCCATCCACTTCCAATCACCCATTTGATTCTTCATGCTCGCATGTATGCAATCCAACAGATACCACTGTTTTAAATATCGACAATATCAGCCGATATATCCCACGATATATCTTGTATCCCACTAGTGCGATACGAAACACACAAGTAGTGCGATATATCCCACATGTTTGTTCTAGTGAGCATTTTCAAATTTCGATCTTATTTTCAGTAAATCATGTTAAATTAGTGTCAAATTGTTACAAATTCATGATTTTTCATGTTCTGCATGAAAAATCATGGATTGGGAGCTTCGATGTTGAGATTTGAAGGAGATGGGCCAAGTTGCGAAAAATTGAAAAAAAAATCAAAATTTTCCAATTTCTCGCAAATCATTTGCAATTTTTGTGTTCAAACATGTCTGTAACCTAATCTAGTGATTCTTCTTTTGCTTTTGAATGTATTGCTTGTGTTTCCACACACCTTACATTTATAAATTATATGAATAGACATTGAATGTACTTGCATCAATTTAGTTAGACGATGCATAAATTAGGACCCCATACAAAGAAAACATATTATGTGTACTTGTTTTTATTAATGTTTTGATTAATAAGTGTGTGTTGATGTCTTTTTTAACAATCACCGAAGTTTCATTGAAAAATTCAACCAATTTTCCCATGTTTCCAACAACAGTGATACATTACACGATACAACCGATATATCTCATGCGATAACCAATACGTATTTGTATCCCAAGAATGCGATACGTAACACGATACCGATATTTCGAACACTGACAGATACTACTTTTGAACCTAGAAAAGGCTATGGTAGCAGGCATGCATGGCTTCCCAATAATGAGGAGATACCATAGAATCCAATACAATAAGGTCTGCGCTCAAATTCCAGAAAAACATGAAAAAAGAGCAACTCTACGTTTCATGGTAGAGATTGAAAAGAGTGTCATATGGTCATCAATCAGGGTGGGCCAAATCGGTTACGTATCGGCCGTATCGGCCGATACGTACCGGTAACGGTGGCAACCGTTACGCAAATCGGCCTCGTATCGGCCGATTCGGTTTTTTGCACCGTATCAGCCGATACGGGGCCGATACGAGGCGTATCGGCCGATACGGGCCGTTACAGGCCCGTATCGACATTTTTCCATTTTAAGCTCCGTTTTTACTATTTTTTTGAAACTTCTTGCTTCTAAAATGTTTCTCACTCCTTTTACTACTAATTTCGACCAACCTTGGCTGGGTATTTGAGATAAAAACACATTATATTATGGATTTTCTTGAATCAAAGCTCGGTGGGCCATTTTTCAGAAATTCGTCAAAAATAGGTATTTATACTTTTTTTAATATGTTTTTTTGTTTTAATCATACCATATGATGTGTTAATCATAGTAAAACATGTTAATGTGCATTTTACAGATTTGGGGTGCCATTTAATATTTTTTTTATATTTTTTTCTATTTACGCATGAATTTTGGCCTTTTTTTTTTAAATTCGAAAAATCAATTTTTAATGGTTGTATTGCTATTTTAATCATGCCATATGATGTGTTAATCATAGTAGCACATGTTAATGTGCATTTTATAGATTTGGGGTGCCATTTTATATTTTTTTTCTATTTTTTTCTATTTACGCATGAATTTTGGCCCCTTTTTTTAAAATTCAAAAAATCAATTTTTAATATTTTTTTTGTTGTTTTAATCATGTCATATGATGTGTTAATCATAGTCGAACATGTTAATGTGCATTTTATAGATTTGGGGTGCTATTTTATATTTTTTTCTATTTACGCATTTATTTTGGCCCTTTTTTTGAAAATTCAAAAAATCAATTTTTAATGATTCTTTTGTTGTTTTAATGATGTCATATGATGTGTTAATCATAGTAGAACATGTTAATGTGCATTTTACAGATTTGGGGTGTCATTTTATATATTTTTTTTTCTATTTATGCATTTATTTTGGCCCTTTTTTTGAAAATTCGAAAAATCATTTTTTAATGATTCTTTTGCTGTTTTAATGATGTCATGTGATGTGTTAATCATAGTAGAACATGTTAATGTGCATTTTCCATATTTGGGGTGCCATTTTATTTTAGTTTTTTATATTTTTTTCTATTTACGCATGAATTTTGGCCCTTAAAAATAATTGCAAACACCTAAATGTAAGATATTTTCATATTACATTCATTCTAATATATCTATAATTGATAGTAGATAATTAGAAAATTAAATATATGAATTTTGTAGTCAAATTCAAGTTATCTGGTTCATAAATTCATCAGACAGTTCGATACAACTTCTGACCAAAGAGTGGACCGTTACACCACCATAAACATGTTCCAATTTATAAATGAATACATATTTGGAATGCTTAGAATATTCCGGATTTAATCCATATTTTTTCATATTTTTTTGGCAAAAAAAAATTTTTGTGCCGTTATAGGCCGTTACGCCGCCGTATCGCCGTTACGCCCCCGTATCCGTATCGGTTTCGGAGGGCACCGTTACACCAACCGATACCGATACGGGACACCTTGTCATCAATTGAATCGAAATTGCATTGAATCATTGAGAATAATCTCGAACACTTACCCTGCAGAAAACTGGAGAAGATGGATGAAAAGCTGTTTGATGTCATCTGATGATTCAGGAGCGGCATCGGCTACAATCTTCGCAATTTCACTACATATCTGTGGAGCAGGGAAATCAGAAACACAATACTCGAAGGAAAGACTGGGAGAACATTTAAAAAATGGATTGAAAGATTACAGTAATCAAGCATGACAGAACAGTATAATCCAGCTCCTCTCTATAAGCATCCATCAAAGAAAGCAAAGAAGACAATGTCTGCTTACAAGCCATACACAGGGCATACGAATCATCCAAAATGCCTGAATTGACAACATTAAGAATGCAAGTTAGCCTCACTACTAAAGGAAAACAGTGGGGAAAATGATGGTGAACATGGCAGATTACCAAATCTATCTGTTGCAGACAGACAGCTGGCCTGTATTGCATATCTAAGTCTGGCTGCAAGTTGATCATCATATTTCACCCGATAGAAACCTGTCTGGTCAATGTTAATTTTATACCAAAAAAGTTCTGGATTTTTCTCATCCCCTTCCCCTGGGTTCCATTCTTCTGTCAAGCTTTCATTGGAAGAACCCACAAGCTCCGATATCTCTAACCTGTCAGATTTAGTTTGCAAAAGGAAATTCTTGCGGGTATCATATGAACCACAACATAATGTAATGGGAACAATCCACTGTCCATTCCCAAGGAGTCCACTTGACACGAATTGTGACTGCAATCAATAAAACTAATTTAGAAGGAAAAATGAAATGCAAAGATAAAAGAAATACACTAAAATTGCCTGAAACCACAAAAAGAATCATGATGTATATTGAACAAGACACTTCCATGTTTATGCAGCCTAAGCAACTGCTGAAAAATGCAGAGGAAACATTGTGCTAGAATTATCACATAAACAAGCTGTCAGCATCATCATCTTTCAAAAAAAAAAAAAAAGAAAATATAGAAAAAGAAAATGAAAAATGCTTTCAGCATCATAGGATTATTTAGGGGCATTATCAGCACAATTAATGAGGTGTCACCCAATTGAAACAATAAGGTGATGGTTGGTGGATAAATGCTTTCCTTATCTACGCATCTAGTGTTATGTTTATTGATCTTTTATTAATTTTTCATTACCCTATAGACATGAGATTGGGCATTTCTCCGAAGAAAATGAAAAACACTCTGATGTAATTTTACTGTAAGGGCCTGTTTAGATGCATTCGTGTAAAAAGGGGTCTCACACCTACTTTTTAGGTGACTCGACGAAAACCAATCTGCTTCTTCAAGTCAGCATTTTAGCATCTAATTTTTCAAGAAGGATAGTGAGACGGAATTTGCAAAGTGCACCCAAACAAACATCAAAAACCCTGGTCTGGCTCAGAAGGGGGTTTATGCCTCAAATGTCCCTTTGGAGGGTGCGTCCTAAGGGGACCCAAGTATGTTATCAGTGTCTCTATGATACCCTGATACTAGTATATGCTAACATATCATGTCAAGACACCATAATATGATACCAGTACTGGATACTACAGGATACTTGTCAGAAATATTTTACCAAAATCCTATCATATTAGGTGAATGCCACCTCCTTTATCAGGAAATCAAAGCCACCTTTTACATCTCCAGTTTGTTTGTTGAATTTAAAATGTTGCTTGGCAAGATAGACCCAGACCAATGGTCCTCACCATTAAAGGAGGGAAGAAACAAACTCCTCCAATTGAACCCTCATATCATTTGAAGTTAGCCCCATCACGGACTTCTTAAATTATCACCACTAGCAATGCCGTTTGTTCATGTTTATCAATATTTGATGATACCAGTACTGGATACTACAGGATACTTGGCAGAAATGTTTTGCCAAAATCCTATCATATTAGGTGAAAGCCACCTCCTTTATTGGTAAATCAAAGCCACCTTTTAAATCTCCAGTTTGTTTGTTGAATTTGAATGTTGTTTGGCAAGATAGACCTGGACCATTGTTCCTCACCATTAAAGGGATGAAACAAGCCACACAGCTGGAGTCTGAACTCCAATCGAACCATCATATCATTCAAAGTTAGTCGCATCATGGACTTCTTAAATTATCACCACTAGCAATGTCGTTTGTTCATATTTATCAATATTTGTCATCCTTCCTAGATCTCCTCAGCACTCAAGTGTGTCATTCCATGATCTCCCGTGAAGTTTCATCTCTCCATCATCTTTGTCAATTCTTACTGCTGTGTTCCCTCCACAATGACCAAGATAGAGTGCTTTTGTGCCTTTGTTTTCTTTTTCTGAAGAATGAAGAAATTGAGGGAAGAGCTCTCCTTAAGTTCCGATTTCTGATGTGTGTGGTGTGTCGAATATATCAAAATCTAATGAGGGAGAGACTAAATAATAATATACATCAGACAAAATTAGACTAATGAAAGAGCTCCGCTATCAAACTATTAGATCCTTCTACTTTGCAATTAATTCAAAAGACCATAATTGAGAAATATGTCAGCAAGATACATATTTATAAAACTAGATAATAAACTTACACAAGGCCTTATCTGTGGGACCTCTCAAGGTGATGAAGTCTAATGCAAAAGCTAAACATAGGAAGTGCTTGATAGAGAACAGCCACGGGATAGAGACGATGACAAGATGATCCATAAGAAAGGTCCAGAGATGCCCAATTGCTCTTGTAACCTTTCGCAATTGAAGAGACTACTGCATCTAAGTTAGCTATTACATCTGCAGACTTTGTTGCCAAGTTCTACAAATATCTTTGCTGGTCGTGTAGAGTTGCGTCCACATAAATCCCATGATCACCAAATCTTACCCAAACACAAGTTACACAACCCAACCAGTAGTCACCATTAGAGAGAAACTGATGGAGAGCTAATTGAGATAGTTTGGGCATGTGCTAAGAAAAAAGGAATGGCTCTAGTAAGGGAACTTGACTAGAGTGGAAGCACCTGAAAGAAGAATGAGAGGAAGGCCTAAGAGGATTCAGATGGAAGTTATGAGAAGGGTTATGACACAGCTTTCTCACTTACTCAAGACAAAAGCCTTAGGAACGAATTTTTGGAAAAAATGAAATTGTAAAGCTAACCCAAAATAGCTCAAACACTACTATGCTAGTAATGATTACATAAGAGAGCTGATACAGGACATGAAAATTAAATATGATATGTGAGATTTCAAGCTTAAGATCACGTTAGTTCAGAAACAATTACACAAATTCCATATCCCACATGAAAGTCCAAACATTCAATTAAGGGAAATCTATGCGGGTCCAAGCCTACACATGATAGGGCTGGATCAATAAAAATTATGAACCAAATAATACTCAAAGATACGAAATAATCATCCACACATGTGTAGTAATCAGTCCCTAATCCAAAGGATTCACCAATTTCAAATCAAGGAGCCCTACGGTAAGAAAATGGGCATAAAATTGGAGATTTGAGTAATTTAAGGTTAGGTTTAGGGATTTTGGGTGAAAGCGGAGTGAAAGAGAGGAGAGAGACGAACCAGAGAAGTACCGCACGCATGGACAGCAACAATGGCTGGGACACATGTGCATGTGATCTCAGCCGCACGTGTGTGGGGCCTACTATTCAGAAAAAGGCCACTTTGGCCCTGGTCAGCTAGGGATAGACTCCGAAACCCCCAAATCTCAACTCGATCCAATGTACGGTTTATGCATGGTGCTCCACCGAAGTTTCAGCCCTCCTGTAGGGCCAAATTCTGAAATTCTGCTGTGGAGAGGAGAATTGTTGCAAGAGATGATTAATTCGAAGTATAGATGATGGGGTGAGATGAGAAGAAGGGATGGTAGAAAATGGGTAGTAGAGATGGCAATAAATGGGGGTGAATTAGAATAGATGTGGCTTCGCACCACAGTAGTTAACCCGGCTTCGCACCCAATTAGGCTTCACAACTCAGAGAGTAGGAAAATGCAGAATTTTTATTAATCTTCAATGAATGAAAAAAGTTACAAGGGGTGCCTATTTATATGAAAACCCTATACCCCAAAACTCACGCCATGTTCGCAACCTATTACTTGGCGATGAAGTAAACCAAAATAAAAACTAATCAAATAATCTAAAGCGTCCATGATGTTCTAAATAACATTAATAAGCAACACCTAGAATATAAAATCAATCTAAATAGTGGGCCACGATCATGAAATCCCATGATGAGCTTTTCGTGACCAACGGGCCCACTCTTTTGAATCAAAACTCCGTTTTCTAGCTAGGAAGCCCTCCTTAGACGTCGTCATCGATCCAGATCGATGGTGGGGCCCTCCTTTTGGCGTACGAGCGTAGGGGGGTAGTGTGCGTGCACATGTGGACGACGTGTGCAGGATGTCCCCATCAAGAGCTCAAAGATTATAATAATAATAATAACACTACTTGGAAGTCAAGATCGCTCAAGTTCTGTTTCAACAAACTACCTACTCCATTTTATGTTGTTCTCACTAGTGACAGTCTCTGTCCAGCTCCAAGGAGGAAACCCTCACAACACAAATGAACATATCAAAGCACCTGAACCTACAGGGATTATCAACCAACCCAGATGTCAGCAACTGCAGCACAATTAAAAGGGCGCCTCAACCCACAAATTCACTCTACTAGCACCTGTTTAGCAAGGGTATCTGCCTCAATATTAGTATCTCTAGGAATTGAGGAGAAGGAGAAAGCATGATCAGAATGAAGATCACTAAACCCTTCTATCATGTTTGCCAGTCTCTAGGGTACGAAATATGGTCCTTCTCTCTCCAACGAAATTGCGTTCGAGGAAACTACTTCGATGCATTTTTATTTTTATTTTTGAAAATCAATGAAAATTTTATTAAAAGTGTTGAGATGGTGCACCGACAACAACCCACTAAGCAAGCCCAATTCAACTCCGAAATCCCAACCGACCCTGAAAACTGAATCACTGTTCATCTGATACTGTCATCAATCAACTCGTCCATCCAGGCCTGTCCATGGTTCCCAAATGAGCGGCCGTCAAAGTTAGCTTTATTACAGCCGGCCTATGGGGGCATCCAAGATGTGACTGCCTTTCTATTGTGCAGGCAATGGCTGAAAATTTCCTCTCAATTTCTAAACGGAATAGAGAAGAACCCACTGAACTTAGGGTCAACATTGGCCCAGCTAAGCACCTGCAGAGTAATCTTGTTCAGCACTTGATTCCCATTGCAAGCCTTGTCTGCACATATACTCGAATTTCTTTCCAAATTCCAACCATATGAGCCACATCACAGCAAGGGGCAGACATGCTCCACAACAACTGACCAAGGGGGACCCTTGATGATGCAACCCCCAACCCATGCTAAATTTAGCAAGGATAGAGCTCCGAATTCCTACCATAAAGGAACAATGCACAAGCAGATGAACACAAATTCTTCATGGCAAACAACATTGTGGGAAGCTGTTTGGCAAGTCCCACACCATACTCTTAAAATGGTCCATGGTCGGTAACTCGTCCTAGCACGCTGACTAGGTCCACCTCCTAGCATATCTAAATTCGTTCATTTGATTACTGACAAATGTATCTTGTATGCCGTTCGAAAAAAGAAAAAGAAAAAAAAGGAAAGAAAAGAAAAGAAACAAGACATGTATCTTTGACTTGGGCATTTAACATGCACGCACGTGAGGAGCGGCTCAGCCACTTCATAAAGGGGATCATTCTATGTCCATTTATAGAAACAGCTTATTAATGAAATGCAGAGGACCGTGACTTCATTCTATTGGAACTTCTAGGCTTCTAGAATGCATCTAAAATCATGTATAAATCATCGAAACTTACAAGATAGCCAACAAGCATAGGACTGTGAATATTTAAGCAGTGTTTTGAAACTTAACTAGAAATGCTACAACACTAGATATTGTAGGGAGACAACAACATTTTAGTAAAGCGACTGTCATTTTATGAATTGACCAAATATAAGAAACAGGAAATTGAATAACAAACCTGCTCAAATTCCAAGTTGTTATCATTTAGTTTTACATCGACAACTGGATATCCTTTTTGCTTTGTCCAAGAATTCATTAGCATGGTCACTGGTTCACCGGATTCCTCCTCAAGAACAGCCCATAGGTCTTCTGTCTTTGCATTCGAGCAAGCGTATCTTTTTATATACGATGCTAACGATCTCTAGTTAAATGTAAACACAATATATGTCAATCATCATGAGAGAAGGTCCCTAAATATCGGATACCATTTCAAAATAATAGTGTCAAAGGTTTTAAAAAACATTTAAATGACGTAATTAGCAAAACAAAAGAAGCTAAATGCATCATGTGTATGAACATTTGTTCGCATTGTTGACATCGTTACAAAATTAGTCAACTAACAAATTCAGCCATTCAACTTCCTGAGATCATCATTGTAGTGATATAGGATTCCCCCTCAAGTAGGTGCATGGATATCTATCAAGCCCCACTTGTAGATTCAAATGAACATCTGTTCACATTGTTGACATTGTTATAAAATTAGTCAACTAACAAATTCAGTCATTCAAGTTTCTGAGATCATCATTATAGTGATCTAGGATTCCCCATCAAGTAGGTGCATGGATATTTGTCAAGCCCAATGTAACACCCCGGATTTTTGCCAACCTGGAGTTAGACGTCCTTGGGCAATGAGTCGATCATAATACCTTAATTAACTTCCCAGAACTCAATCCTAAAGCCTTAAATCCTCTTTCAACCCATTTCCTTCAAAATCTCAACTTTCACCACCATGTTCTTTAAATTTTTCCAAGTACTTTCACATTAGACACAAATCCTAAAGTTTAAACGATGAAGAACAATACTTAAACTAAAACTTACTGTAAATAGTAAATACATAAATAAAATGGGCTTTTGATCATTAACCTTATGGAATCTCATAAAACGAATATGTTATTTGGAAAGATCAGCTTCGCCTACCCTAGGACCTTATTCTGTCATAGTTAGGGTGGAATTTAGTTAAGTACTAAACTAAATTAATTGTGAAATTAGCTCGAACCACTTTAAATACGAACTGTAAGACCCAAAACGAGTAGAATCGCTGACGCTACATTGCCTAAAAACTTAGGATCCATCTCAAAACCTAGTTGCTCTCGAGAGCGCTTTGAAACTCCGTATCGGACCTGGACTGTGCGTCGAAAGTCCAAGTACCCCAAAACTATACGGTTATGACAGCCTTGTTGGACTTGACAACCATCTCGGAAATCAATTCCTAAAGGTATCCAGAAACGTACAACTTGAGCCCGGAGCGAAGTGTGTGAGAAACGTGAATATCTTTAAGAAATGAACTGAAACTTAAGTAAATTGAGTCGTTCGCTTATGTGTCAAATCTAAAGATTCAGACCGTCAGAATCTGACCCAATTACACCCTTGGATTAAGGAAAATATCCAACACATGTCAGGATATTTATGGCCCTGATCGAGTATCGGTGATTGTTGAACTGAAACAGGTTCCTCGCGGCCGATCCACTGATCTGATCGGGCCGAGATCTTAGCTTGACCTGGATCCAATGTCAGGAAGCTTAAGTCCAACCGTATGCAGAAAAGGGGCCTCCAGATGTGCTCCATTGGACCGAAACAGCCACTCTTTGGTTATAACCTAAGTATACCATGGCCCTGGGGCCATTACCATCAGTTCTAGGCCTATATAAGAGCTTTAAACCCACCTCTCTCTCTCATACGAATTTCTAAACCCTAGGAGAGAGAAGAGAGAGAAAGAGAAGGAAAGAGAGAGAAAGTGAGAGAGAAAGTGGGAGATCGTTCTTGGGATTCAATCCCACTACTCCACGTGCCGAATCAGCTTATCTGTATCGCTACTCCGGCGATTTTGACTCCGTTCATGGGTAAGAAATCCTAACCCTAATCTGATTTAGGGATTCCAATAGAGGAATTGACGAAATAGCTAACCTATTTCATGCTATAGGTAGTCGTTGTGCCGTAGACAAAGGCGTAATGTTCCAATTGAGCTCGATACGGGTTTACCAGCGAAAGGTGCGAACTATAAACGTTTAGGTTATGGTTTTCAAGGCTTTCAATGTTAGTTAATGATTTATGACTGACTTGATTGCTATCAATTATGCTTAGATACGATGTTTTCCGTATGTTACACATATATGTAAACTATGTTGATTTTAATGCATTTTATGTGTTTGTTGAAATGATTGAATGAATATGGAATTATGATTTGTGCTTATTATGATTGATGTTCGAGAATACATGATTGTTGTATGTGTGGTAACTCCCTTGTGAAAGGATTTGTTATAATAAACGTTATAACTAATATATTACTTGTATGTTTATATGTAGCGTCTAAGTGTTTGATAAAATGCCTGAATGAGAAAATGCTTGTTGAGATGTATTTAATGAGGGTGTTGAGATAGGATTCTCAATTCCCTCATCTATAGTTACAGTTTCCTTCATATAACCTATATCGCTATTACATGCTTTATGAATGAACGCCTATGTATGATAACATGTATACTATGTGTTTGTTAAAATGCTCAAATGAGATTTATATCTATATTGGTTGTCACATGTTGTCTTTGACTATCACATGTGAATGATGTTGTTCTAGAGTGTAATTGGGGCTACGATGTAGTCCAGGCAATCGGTAATGATTTTCGAGTTAGTGGCTGAGGTCATTTCGCCACACAAGACATGTTCGAGGAATCCAAGTCATATGTTGCTTGTCAACAGTGGTTAGGCCACACGGAATGTTCACGCACTACATGTCGATTAAGTCAACGTGCGCTTGTACCAGTCAAGCTTGTCAAGTAACCCGATTAGCCCAATGTATGTTCACCATGTATGGACGCTACTACTTGAACCTAAGGTACCAAACTGACCGGTGAAAAGACCGTTTAACCTTGGTACCTCGATCCGCTAAGACTCACGAGCGGGGCATGGTGGTATGGGACACCGTGGTTGAGTTGTCGGCCTACGCTGGGGTGACGAGCCTCCCCATAGTGACCAGTGAGCAACCCAAACTCGTGAGCTGAATACGATGGTATGGGACATTGTATTCGAGCTATAGGCCTACACTGGCGCAGCCTGGCTGTGGTCCCCAGTCGGGTTGGTAATGGGCCTTCGAAAATAGACTGTCAGTTGGTAGGGCATTGGTGGAGTGACCTCGAGTATACACTAAGATTATGCTAAGGTGACGAGCCTTTTCGTAGTGACCTCGAGTATAACTAGGCCTACGTTGACGGTGACGAGCCTCTCTGTAGCGACCTAAAACTTGCTTATCGTATGTGATTAACTAAGATTGACGACCCTAGATGGATCAATGTTTAGGTAATGATATGAAGGAGGTACCTTAGCTTCCTAATCCTTCTGTATGAATAAACCTAATTAAGAACTCAGCTAACACGACCATACATTGCATTGCACGATGCTTTGGTGAGGAAGTGCACGTTTACTAGGAGTGGTGCATGCCGCGATCGTAAGATATTATCGCAAGAGGGAGTGCAGGCGAGGGCATGCATCATTACAACATACCATTCTTGCATTAACAAGAGTACTTAGAACATGAGTATTGTACCGCTTTATCATTACTGTTTGACTGAATTGATAACATGTTAACTTTTGCTTTATAGTTCCACTGAATTAGCTACTCATTCCCACCTATGGCGGTGTTTTTAAAACACCACCCAGACTCTGCTGTATATGCAGGTAATGGCAAGGTCTATACTGCAGTGTTGGATTTCGTAGGCGAGGAAGAGTTCTCCTACGTTCATCTATCGGGCGGATCTATGTAGATCTCTTACCGATGCGCAGAGATTACTGGGATACTTGTTTAGTTGAACACATTTACTTTTCGCATTTTATATGGTTAGAAACAACTCATATATATATTTAGCCCGGTTTCATACTCATACTCCGAAATTTGTGAAACGTTTTCATAATTAAATGCATATATTTTAGTCTTCCGCTTGCTAAATTACATTAACTCTGGAGTATGACATGCTGTTTTATTATAATCTCACTCATGTTTAATGCACTAATATGGACAACATATAAACATCATTATCTATGTTGCATAAGTGATGCGTTGGAACTTGGAAGTTGAGCTTTTGCTTGACCCCCGACTTTCAGGGCATTACACCCAACTTGTGGATTCAACCTCAATTTCCCAATCATGTTGGTGAAAAAACTATCTAAATAATCATCTATCTCTACAAATAGAATCTGCTAACTGATACAGGCTGTTACGCACCCCACCACTATAAAAAAAAAATCACCACTGTATAATGAGGGTGGCTGATAAGTTTATAATTTGCGCAATACGGCGTATCATAACTTATATCCGAAAGAAAGCTTTTTATTCAGCAAGATGTACAAACCATGGTTGATTTTCTTTGAGTGAATGTTCATACCTAGTCTAAATTAAAATTAGAGCATAAATCAAACTCTTTGTAAGGTCAGGATGCTCATAGCAAATAGTGACTTTCCCTGCTTAAAATAAGCAATTGTAATTTTTTTAAGGGACTATCAGTTCAGTTCCTTTCTCAGGAAAATGGTTTTGAATAGAGGACCAGTTTATCCAAGGAATACGATATTTATACCAGATAAGTATTGGCCTCCAACCCACACGAAATACAAATACATATTCAAAATGATACATATTAAGTGGCATGATATGAATTTTTTGTCAAGAATACACAAACACACATGCATACACTTATAATTATTATCATAGCCTTATCCAAGCTATTTGGGGTTGTTAGACAGGTCGAATGCCTTGTATAGCCACATGCCTTGTATAGCTAATTAGATGATTCTGCATTTCTAATTTACCTTGTATAGATGGATGTAGATCTCTATATATTCAACCCCTTTGGGTTGTCTCAAATATAAGAAAACCAAAGGAGTTCTCTTTGTTTTCAGGGGTCAGCTTTAAGAATCATGTTTTCTTTTTTCTTTTTCCTTTTTTTCTTTTTTTTAAAGATTTTAAGTAATCATGTGTGAACAAGCAAAATTGAAAATAATTCTCATGATTTACTGGCAAAGTTGATGACTGGCTGCAGCCTAACTTCAACCCCCTCCTTTAGCTTGCTTGGGACCATCTGGCGCATTGCCACCAATCAGAGCTTCCCTATAGCTGGGACAAGGCTATGATAATGATGATGATGATGAAGAAGAGTGTGTGTGTGTGTGTGTGTGTGTGTGTGTATTCATGGGCAATATGGGTGGCCAACGTGCAATGTTCTTCCATAAGGAAGACACGATATTTTTGTATCCAACAAAAATTCTCATGTTTTCCAAGAAATTCATTATGAATTATTCACAATTTTCAAAATAGAACATCCAAATAGTTGGTCAAGTATTAATATTTGTGAATGAAAAAGGAAGGAAAAAAAAAAAAAGAACAAAACCAAAATGATTCTTCCAAAAATCTTTTTTTATTCACATTTTAAAAGGTTATGATGGTTTAGAGCTTTTTCCACATACCACACACAATATTGCACAACTTCACTTCTTTTTTTCCTTCTTTATGAAAGTTTTCCTTATTTGCAATTTCTACATCAAATAAATTTCCCAAAATTCATACTTTTCAACCCTCGAATCTCCATAAAAAATAAAATACAATCCTGCATGTTCTTTTGTTTTGTAATTGACAGTATAGTAACCAATGAGTTTAATTTGAGAACTAAATGCTTCAAACTATATTTAATGGATGGCCTCCAAACAGTAAGAACTCGAAAGTAAATGGTGATTTGGCAGGGTATTGATCCATGAATGCCACCAAGTTGTAAATCGCTAAAAGTTTAACGTTCTTAACCAAAGAAAAGTATCAAACAATGTGGAAATTGCTTTCCATAGAAAATCTTGCAACATTCCAAAACAGCAATTCAAGCAGACAATTTCTATGCTATATCTAATATGAACAAAGAAGTAAAGTACAGGAAGCTTTCATCCCTACTTCCCTAGCAAGCAATTTAGACCATAAAATAAACAAAAACCACCAACCAACTTACAAAGACAGTAGACAAAACATTACTGCGTCACCATGAAATTACTCATTATTGATTCATCAAGATGTCTTTCTTTCCAAACCTGAAGAAAGGTAGAATTGATAGTGATCTAGACAAACATGAAAGGCTTCAAGGTGACATAAACTCTCCCTTTCTGGTTTTGACAAAGAAGATATTATTGATGCATTTCAAAGGTTTGAGGGTGGAGCTTCTGCCCCTATACTGATGTAGCAAATCAAATCAAGCACCCTATGGTCCTATAAAGCCCAGTGGAACTAAAAACATACCCAATAGAGCATAAATTGTATAAGCCTCAAAGTTTTCTGTCAATAATCATTCGTATTTTCACATAATGAAATGACCAAACTCAACATCCTTTGAATGAGTGATTGGTCGTAAAATTGCCAAATAGATTCTTTCAGCCAATTGTTGAATACATTAATGTTTTGGGAATACTTTTGTTGAGATCAGTCCTTCAGTGTCTAGTTTGAGATAATTTGGTGGCTATTGACTGGTTATTGGTTAAGTGACAGAATTGAGGAACAACATTATTCACTCCCATTATGTTCTAAGACAATTGTTATTGGTTCAGGCAATGGGAGGAAGGACCATGACACTATACGACTGAATAGGGCGCCTCTCGTACTTGGTCCAGATTCCTATGAAATAGGTTATGGATTATGTGCATAAGAGAATGAGATATTTGATAGCCTAGGCATTTGTTTTACATAACAAGTCGTGCATTTCATGGGTTTAGATGATAAAACTAAAAAGATCGTTGTTCAATGTCAGAGGTAGTGTTCGAAATATTGGTATCACATTATGTATCGCACCCTTCGGATAAGGATACGTATTGGTTATCGCATGGGATATATCGGTTGTATTGCATAATGTAACATTGTTGTTGGAAACATGGGAAAACATTGGGAACGTGATCGAATTTTTCAATGAAACTTCAATGATTGTTAAAAAAGACATCTATACACGCTTATAAATCAAAACATTACAAAAAACAAGTGCACATAATAGGTTTTCTTTGTATGGGGTCCTAATCTATACGTTCTCTAACTGAATTGAAGTATATTCAAAGTCTATTCATATAATATATCAATGTATGAAAATGTGTGGAAACACAATCAATATATTCAAAAGAAAAAGAAGAATCACTAGATCAGGTTACATACATGTTTGATTTTATTGTTGGACACAAAGATTGCCACCGATTTGTTAGAATTTGGGAATTTTTTATTTTTATTTTTTCAATTTTCCGTAACTCGGCCTATCTCCTCCAAATCTTGAAATTGAAGCTCCCGATCAAAAATTGAAAATAAAAAATGCTCACTGGATCGAACATGTGGGATATATCCCACTACTTGTGCGTTTCATATCCAGGTGGGATAGAAAATATAAAGTGGGATATATTGGCCGATATCATCGATACTTGAAACATTGATTGGAGGTAATTCATGTTGCTTGAAAGAGGGAGGAGAGATTGGTCTGGATATGATTCTTTGAATTCTAACCATGGAATCCATGATCCATCACCAAATCCTGTTTTGCATGTTACCTAGAGAGAATTCTGGTAGAACGGAGTTTCGTAATTTGATGTGACCCGTGCCTTATTGGTTGAAAAGAATATGAATTTAAAAAGGAAAAGTGTTAATTTGTTCTACATGCTACCACTTTGATAAGTAGAAGGTTTTCCTCAAAATTTTAAGAGAATTAACTATTGTGTTAGAAGGCTTCATCATATGACGCCCTTAGAGACCTAAAGTGAATGTTAACGAGAGAAATTCATACCAATTATCCATGCTTATGTGCTTATGGGGTCATCCATACCAAAAGGCTTAATGAACTAGGGCTTGTTAGCCGAAATTACATAGTTTAAGTTGAATTAGCCAAACATTACATAGTTTAAGTTGAATTTGATAAGCATCTAACTATGAACTCCTCTATGATAGATCAAAATTTAAAGTAGATCTTTCCTCCAAGCATCCGCCTAGGAACTCTATTGACACATCAAATTTTAAAACAGATCTTGCCTCCAAGCATCTATCAAGGGAGAACTCTATCATACATCAAAATTTAAAGCATTTATCTCAACCTGAAAGCATTCAGCACCAAGATAATTCTGCAACATCCTAATCAGTGAGGCTCCTTTCTTGTAGCTTATTGCATCAAAAATTTCATCTATCTCATGGGCATGGTTGATCTCCACCTGAAAAATAAACTCTATAGTTAGAGACAAGATCAAACAATAGCAACCCCAAAATGACTCCCTAGAGTCAACGAAATAGGTAGCACCCAATAGAAGAAAGGAAAAGCCAAAATAAACAGTACTTACATAAGATTGCCACAATGTGAAACATATCAAGAATGAAGTGAAATGAGAAAAGATAAGCAGGAGCCTCATCTGACACCATGACCCTCCAAAGTCCATCTATTTTATAGATAAGAGGAGTCTGAGTTGTGTGACCAAGTGTGCCCTGGCCATCTGTGTTTGGATCCTGATCTCAGAAGCCCTCGATTCTAAACTCGACAAATGGTATAATATGGCATCACTCTTTAAGTATTATGATTAAAAAAGATCCTACCACTCATTGCCCCATCGCCTGCTTGGGTTACAATGGTATCCCATCTGATGCATGCTTTGCAACCATCACATTGATCCAACCATAAGTTCAAAAAAATACATGCTAAGTCGATCTCTCTTTTTAGCCAACCCCAATTAGTTGTGATAAGGTTTAGATGTTGTTGTTGTTGCAGATCTCTCTTCCCAATATATATATATATATATATATATCCAAATTTCACCGAAACTAGCAATAATATTGGCAAATATTATCAGTATCACCAATGTTATACACCTTTTCTTCACAGGAATTCCGAATATCGGAGAGATATCCCCGATAATATCAATGATATTGATATTTCGAGATGTTACTAATATCTCGCATAGCCCCCTCATATATAAAAAACAAGAAATCACATATCCAATGAAACTGGAAGTCTACAGCAAGAACAAGATAAATTGGAAAAAATGGGAACAAAAGAAAAAAATAATAAAAGAAAAAAGAGGTTTCTTCTAAAAAATTTTAGATCTATGTTCTCCTCCTTTTGATTTTTTGTAGATCGAAGCTTCAATTTGGGGTTGAAATTGTGGATCGATGCATTTGTGGCATGGATTCGTGAACATATGAATTTTTTAAAAAATCAGGATTGGTTTCTTAGATTTAAACATGGATTTCACTTGAAATCCATGTTTATGCATGATTCTCATGCATCAACGTGAATTTCAAGTGGAAAATCAACAAATTTTGTGATTAATTTTCTCCAATTTGGGAAAATTGAGGAAATTCCATTTTTTCTGATTTTCTTGCCAAAAATAGGAGATTGGGGCCTAATTTTTTATAGGACCATTAGGATGGCTGATCTCCTGATTCAGGTTCTCTTGATTTTTCAGGAAAAGAAATACTTTTTCATTGTTTATATTTTCTATAAAAAAAATCAAATTATATTTTTTAGATTGTTGCTTTCTCGTGATATTTTAATTGTTACGGTGTGATGTTTAATCATGGATTCATGGTAATCTCTTAATTTATTTTTTTTATATTTTTTCAAAAAATAAAAATTACATAATTGAAAAAAATATATATATTCAACTTTTTTTCCCTAGATTATTCTTTTCTTTTAATTTATGTTAAATTTTCTCTCTCTATGTGTCTATCCATGCTTGGATGGATGTATCATGTATGTATACGTGTATGCATGGATGGATGAGATGGACGGATGAATGAGATGGATGGGTGGATGGATCGGATGGATAGATGGTTGGATGGACAGATGGGATGATTGGATGGATGATGGAATGGATGGATGGTTGGATGATGGGATGGTTGGATGGATGGGGTGGTTGGATGTTTGGATGATTGGATGGAGGGATGGTTGGATGGATGGAGGGATGGTTGAATGGTGGAATGGTCGGATGGATGGTTGGATGGGATGGATGGGTGGTCAAATGGATGGATGCTTGGATGACTAGATGATTGGATGGATAGATGGGATGGATTGATTGGATGGATGGATGGGATGGGATCGTTGGATGGATGGATGGATGATTGGTTGGATTGATAGGGTGGGATGGATGGATGTTTGGTTGGTTGGTTAGTTGGATGGATGGATGGATGGATAGATGTTTGGATGGATGGGATGGGATGGTTGGGTGATTGGTTGAACGGATAGATGGGTATGTGTGATGGTCAAATAGGTATGTTTTTTAGTTCATTTACTTTTACATGTCTTAGTTATTGTTTGGTACTTGCATTTGTATTATATAAACTCATTCTAGTTACCATCGGATTGATTTATTACGTCAACACATTCTGTTAAGCCCTCATTATGTGTGCATTATTTTTGCAACTTTTTTATTCTTAAATATGCAAATATGTGTATTTTAGCATCTCTTGAAGTTTCATTGAAAATTTCCACCATTTACCCCATATTTCCCCAATGTTTCCCCACATTTCCGAGAATCAACAATTTTATTAGTGATATCGATACTTGTTTCCATACATCCAAGTACCAAAACTTGTAACGATACCAATACTTCGAACACTATCTTTGTGTGTGTGTGTGCACGGGGCGGGGGGGGGGGGGTGGTATCGGGCTGTGTGTGTGTGGTGTCGGACACTATCTCTGTGTGTGTAGTAACAGACACTATTTGGGTGCATGCATGCATGCATGGGAAAAGGTTTACGAGGTCGACCTTATGGGAACTTCGCATGAGGTCGAGCTCTATGGACCCCACCATGATGTGTGTAAGACATCCACACCATCAATTAGATGCAACCTTCCACATTAGGCCATGGACCTAAAAATAAGGCTAATCCATGACTTATGTGGGCCAAACCATAGACAACAATTGAAAGTAGATGCCCATCCATTGAAACCTTCTTGATCGTTAATAGGGCCCACTGAGATGTGGTTCAGCCATGTAACCCATCCATTGTGTTTCTCACTTGGATGAGGGGTCACACCAAAACTCAGGTGGACCCCACCAAGTGCTTTTAAATGTTTTAGCCATGGTTTTACATGATTTTGATTGTGTGGGCCCACAATATAAAATCATGATTTTACATGATTTAATACGTATTTTTCAAGTGCCTATGTATCATACTGCCAAAGTGTGAATGAGAGCTTTTCTATTAGATTGGTATTAATAAAAGAGAGTTGGTCTCATGGACTAAGTGTATGGGACTGTTTCCATGAACCTAGTTACACTTGGACTTGTTGGCATATCTGTGGCTTGAAAAATGAATGGAAAAGATCTTTAACAAGAGATTGGTCAACTCAAACCCGAATGATGTAATTTTTACTTAGTGGTCAAACAAGAATTGACTGGACGTAATGGACTGTCCAGCCAGGTCATAGGTTATGTTCATGCCTACAAGTCCATATGCAACTAGGTGCATGGCAACGCATCCATGCACCGCACGAGATAATTTCTCTTAATCCGTTATTAGTAAATACTAATCATATCCAATCACAAGATGTAAAACCAGGAAATTAGCTAATCCCATTAATCAAGGGATTTTGGCTTCACATTTCAATATTCAAAATCTCAAACACCCAAAATAATAATAATATAACAACCATTAATTGTGCATTATTAATATAGGATAAAGATCGGGTTTAGGTTGGGTCGGGTTGCCTAAGACCTCAACCCAAGCCCAACCCCCGTGGTCAAGTACCCAACCAAACCAACCAACGCCCCCCCCCCCCCCCCCCCCCCCCCAAACACACACACACACACAAAAAGGAAGGCTCCACTTTCTTTCCACCATATCCACCAACACAAGACATTGAGTTTGACCAAAAGGGAGTTTGTAAGTTGACTGAAATCATGTAAACTAACCAAAGAGCATGATATGGTAGTTCGTGCCAATTTTTGGTGGAAATGAAGCAAATAAAACAAAGAAAAGGAAAAGTGCCATTAGAAATAGGCAATTTATGATTCCATTGGTGTTTCTGATGCACAAATTTTGTATGAGTAAGGCTCAAAATGTTCTTTTTCCTACCTTCCTCAAAGAGAAGGCTCAAAATATGATAAAAAATAGAAGTCACAGTCCATGATACAGCTGATCCACATCAATCATCAGTCATACGAGCTGATATACTAGTCACATGGGCTAACATTTGTTGAATCTTGAGGGGGAAAGTTCATATCTAGATATCATATCATTTTTCTAAAGAACCAATGCATGTCAACATATATCTTGCACCATAATGCATGTCGACACATATCTTGCACCATGACCTATTCTTCATTAGTAAGCTCAGTGATTTCTATTTACTAGTTAGTATGTGTAGTGATAGTTGCATACTTTTAAGGGCATTTAGTCATGCATATGCAAAGAGGTCTCTGCCCAATTATGTACAAAAACACAAGCAAAATTAAGTTTATAGAACAAGCATGATCATGCAAAATCCAGAAGCTATGCCAAAGTATCTTAATAAGGCAAATGAGAGTTTACGGTTCCTTAGGAGAGACAACATCAAATAAATGAAATAATGGCCGTGATTAATACTTCCTACCTCAATAGGGTGTGATTCTGCAAGCCCGTCCAGCCTAAGGCCCTCAGTAGTTTGGTCAATAAATTGTGTCCAAATTTTCCATTCAGGAAACAAGCAATCAGTTGCTAAATAGCTCACCTGAAATGCAGCAGTTGACTAAATCATTCACAAGATTATGCTATGCCAACCCAGCACTAATGCCAGAGATGAAGGAACCCATGAGAAATACCCATGTTGCAAACCCCTCATTCAGCCACAAATGTGTCCACCATTCCATTGTTACTAGATTTCCAAACCATTGATGTGCAAGTTCATGTGTTACAACAATTGCAACCTGTAGAGAAAGATAGCCATGATGAAACAGTTTGTGTAAACTTCAAGTCAAACTGCCAGTGCAAATCAATTTGTGGCAATGTTTTAAATAATGAGTAGCAAGTAGCGTAGCGTTCATCCCTCTAAAGCATGAGGCGTAAGTTAATGCCACTTCTAGATTTTCTATTAAGCTTGCCCTTGGTTGAACCAAATATCATGAAAGTACATTGCACTGAATTAGACTGAGTATTAATGAAATTTGATGATATTTGGTGCAACCAAACAACAGCCATAAATAATTGGAAAAAAAAAAAAAAAAGGCCAAAGATTTAGTATAAAGATAAAGAAATAGCTAAGGAACTGATTTAATGACATTTATTTATACTATAAAAATCGTTGCAAATTTAAATAATTTATATTGAAAATAGAAAAATGTAACAAATCATTGAAAACATTAATTGATTTTGATGTTTTACTGAAAAATAACTCGTAGTGTAAAACTTGCAAAAAAAAAGAAAAGAAAAGAAAAGAAAAGAAAAAAAACTTGTAGTGTAAGCTACATTGTGTGCAGCATAGGCTGTATAGTGTGTAGCATGTGCTAATAAACATGTACCATAAGCTACACGTGGCTTACTATTTTCATGAGCTACATTGCATGAAAGCTAAGCTACACACTGCATAGCCAACTTTTTAAAACTGATTTGTGGTTATCAAATGCTCAAGTAAACATCATATGTCCGAAACAAGTCATGCAAAAAAGATCAATCAATATAGTGAAGCAACTTGGAGTCTGAAGAACTGCTAAAAGAATTTCTATAGAAATTAGTAAATACTCCAAGGAAACCAATCTTCAGTTTCATAAAATAATAGCTGAAGGATCTCCATAACATGGTCAGGAACGGAATCTTGAACTATCAAGTATCATTAAACATATGCAAATTACCATTTGCTTGTTGGCTGCCGCAGAATGTTGATCATCATAGAGCAGAGCTGTTTCACGATACGTGACTAAACCATAGTTCTCCATAGCCCCATAAGCGAAATCAGGTATCGCAACCATATCCAGCTTGGGTAGTGAATACGGCATGGAAAAATAACTGACAAATTCCAGTAACAGGTTAGATGATGGAAATCAAGCACATCCAACCCAGCACTAGAAAACACTCAAGATAATTATAATAGAACTCCAAAAAGAGAACAACACCATTATTAGCTTATGTTTGAGTCCAGTTGGCTCCAAAATTCCACCAAAGTTTCCAAGGAAATGATTGTAACGATCAATTAACAGTAACTAAATGATCTCAACCTATGCAAAAGAGTTTAGTTCAATAAAAACAAACCTACCTTTCGTAGAGATCAAGCGTCCTGACAGCAACATCAAAAGCAAATTTCCCTTGATTTGTCTTACCAATCTGACAGTATACACGAACCTTAGTACCTGAACATGCAAGATAACATTAATCAGGAAAATGGGTTGCCACAACATAAGAAACAAAAGTGTTCATTGCGAGTGCATACCATTGAGTGTCAAGCCTTCTATGTAATCAAACAAACCAACAATAATAGCCACCAAATAAGTTGACATAATTGGTGACTCCTGGAAAGAAACCGTCTTCAGTTTCCCATGAAGCTTTTCTTGAATGACTGGCATATTGGACAATGCCATCAGCTCTGAGGGCACTTCCAATGTTATCTTGAACGTAGCCTGAACACGATATGTTAGCACAATAAAGGGCCAGGAAAAAAAAAACTATATTCATATACAGAATGATTACATTACATATACACCATAAGACCTCCCCATGAACGGATGGGAGTTTTTCAGAAAAGAGTAAACTGCCAACAAGGTATAAAGCGGCAGCAAGAGATTCTAGATTCAAATAGAACTGACCCTTTAGTTTTTTTTTTTTTTTTTTTGTGTTTTTCCTTTCGTTAAGTTGGCGATGACGAGATGAAAGAGGAGACGAGAGTGGAGGAAGATGGGGGATCAAAGGAATGAATATCGAGGGGAGGGATGTTTGAAGAGTGTCACTTTGACGGGAAGGGAGGATGGACTGATAGCAGATACAGGGGAAATCAGGCAAAGAGGAATGGTAGGAAGGACGGGGAGAGGGAGGAGCTATAGCCTGTTTCCCTGAGGGGTCGCTTCTGATCAATTTCTCCAGGGTGTTCGGCAGGGGCGAAAGTAATGGAGGTGATTGTACGTTACCTCATGACGGGAGATCTTCGGTTTACTGCTGGTCTGCATTTGTTCAGATGGGCTCAGAGGAGGAGGTGATAATGGCAGTAAAGTTGAGGCAGTTGAAGACCTTGGGGAGGAGCTCAACCTAGAACATAGCTTTTCAAGAGATGGGAGTTGCATTTCCAGCAAGTCCTGGTGAGAGACCGGTGGAGCTTGGGAGAGAGCAGACCAACCAGGGGTCTCTTGTCTCATAGGAGTAGCAGGATGCAAAAGCAGATGTTGGAAGAGGGATGGCCATGGATCGTCAAGAGGAACTAGGGTCTGTGGACGGGTGGCATTGACATTGGGAAACTTGTTACCTGAGAACGATAATCCGAAGGAGGATTTTATCATTACTCCTTTACATGTTACAAAGATTAGTGATGAAGAAGGTGCCATCCGTCGTTCTACTTCAATCATGACAATTGAAGTACAAGCTGCTCAAAAGGGTGATAGTGATCTAATAGAAGAACAACTTCACTGGTCCAAAGACATTCTGGAAAGGGTTGGAGGCCTGTTGGGGTTTTCTTTCGGGGCTTAAGATGAGGATGTGTATGTGTTATTCCAGTTCATCCAAGGCAGAGGAGCTCAAAGACAGTAAGAATTCCAGGTGGCAAAGGCCAGAAAACCTCCCAATGGCTGGAGAGAATTACTCAACTTAAAATGCTCAATCAATTACGACTCCGCAAGTAAGACCAATGGGGGAAAGAGGGCAAAAGGATTAAAGTTTTTGATCAATGATAATTATGCCTTGGACTGTCAAAGGATTGGGCTGCAAGTTCAAAAGAACCCAGGTTAGGAAGATGTGTAAAAGGGCAAAAGCAGATGTCATTACGTTATAGGAAATAAGTTGCAATCCATGGATGGAAGCATGCTGCACTTGACCTAGGGGGTAAAGAATAAGGAGTGGTCAGCTTTGAGCGTTATCAGCTCTACTGGGGTATAGTTATGGCATGGAACTTAGAGCTTTGGAGGAAGAAAGAAAGCTACTCTGGTATGTATTCAATGTCACTAGTTCTGCAGGACATTTCTTTTAGCTTTCAGTATGTTTTTTCAGTTGTGTATGGCCCCTACATCCCAGAACAAAGAAAGCAATTGTGGGTTGAGCTAAATAGAGTCAGACAGAAGTGGAGTTTGCAGTGGTGCCTTGGCGGAGATTTTAATGCAGTTCAGTTTTCATATGAAAAATCAAATGGGGGGCATATAACTTGCAGCATAAAGGGCTTTGAAAATTGGGTGGTGTCGGCTTACCAATGGCGGGAGCAAAATTTACATGAACAAATGAGCAGGAATAAGCTATTCTATTGCGCTTGGATAGATTTTTTTGTCTTAGTTGACTAGCTTGAGAAATTTCCACTTGCTCTTCAACAAGGCCTGTTGAGACCTATATACCATCGTCCAATTGTGTTAGAGGTGGTTGAGGAGGACTGGGGCCCAAAGCCTTTTAGGTTCGAATTGGCCTGGATGGAGATTGATGGTTTTGTGTAGCTGATAAATGATTGGTGGGCTTCTTTTGCAGTTAACAACTTTACTAAGTTTAGTCTAAGCCGAAAACTCAAATTGTTGAAAGAGAAGATAAAAATTTAGAAGAAAGTTCTCAGTGTTCGGGAGGCAAAATTCAACATCATAATGAAGGTGATTCATGAGTTGGATGTAAAAGAGGAGGCAAGTTAACTGGTGGTTGAAGAGCATGAAAAGAGAGCAATCTTGGCCTTAACATATGCTAATTGTCTCAAAGAAGAGGAAATCGGGTTGAGGCAAAGATCAAGAGCATTATGGCTAAAAGAAGGAGATAGGAATTACATGATTTTTTCATAGTATAGCTAGCACAAAGGAGTGGGACAACAGAATAAGAAGCTTAGTAGTGGATGGTAAAAGGACATTGAAAAAGGGGCATATTTGTGATTCAATCGTTCAATATTATAAGAACTACTTATCCCATGATCAGTGGAAGAGACCACGGCTTGATAACTTGGAATTTCCTCAAATATCAAGTGAGGAGACAACTTCTCTTAAAAAAACGATTTCCGAAGAAAAAGTTAAATGGGATCTTGATTCGATGTGAGGGGATCAGGCCCTAGGTCCAGATGGCTTCCCAACGATCTTCTCCCATAAATTTTGGGAAGCAATCAAAGGCAGTGTGAAGGTGTTTGTTTCTGAATTCTATGAGCAAAGTCATCTTTCAAATTATCTAAAGACATCATTCATAGTTCTCATTCCTAAAATTGAAGGGGCGAAAATGTTAAAACACCTATAGGCCCATTAGCCTAATTGGGGCCTCATATAAAATTTTAACTGAAGTCGTTGCCTTAAGGTTTAGAAGAGTGCTTTCGCATATAATTTCTAAGAATCAAGGGGCCTTTGTTGTGGGTAAACAGATTCTAGATAGTGCTCTCATTGCCCATGAATGCATCAACTCCAACTCAACATCGAAAAGGCGTACAACCAATGTTCGAAGATTGGTATCGCTACAAATTTCGTTGGCCAGGGATAAGGAAACAATATCAATATCACTGATAATTGAAAATGCGGGGAAACATGGGAAAACGGTAGAATTTTTCAGTGAAACTTCAGGAGATGCTAAAATACACATATTTGCATATTCAGGAATCAAAATTTGCAAAAAGAATGCATGCATAATAAGTTTTTGTTAATGGGGACTTAAAAGCATGTGTTGTCATAAGAAACCAGTCCAACCATCCCATTTATCCCATTTACCATCCAACCATCCCATCTGTCCATCCATCGATATTTCAGAATATTGACAACACACAATTTTTTGTCCTCATTGACAATTGGAAAGGAAACAAAAGACTTTAGTCTCAATATTTCCCATGTTGCGATAATAATAATGTTGTGATATGATCGATATTATCATTTACAATTTGAATACTACATACAACCATGTGCCTATAAAACTTTTTGAAAGAAATATCATCAACACATTGGTTGTACAAGTGACACTTGGAATTTACACAGTCGAAAATATTAGTGATATCTATACATTGGTGATACAAGAGACACCTAGAATTTACATACTCAAAAATATTATGATAAATTGGCAATGTCAACACATTAGCGATACTTGGCAATATATCGCCAATATCTGGAATTTCTAAGACTACCAGTGTTATCGATATTGCTACTAGTGTTATCAGTATCGTCGAGCTGAAGATAAGGATAATATCCTGTATATTTCAATAATATCAAGGCTACTCCCAACAATTCGTACAACCATGTAGATTGGGAGTTTCTTGATTACATGCTCAGGAGATTGAGTTGTGGGAAGAAATGGAGGGATCATATCCGAGCTTGCATGCAATCAACTGCTTTTTCCATTCTAGTAAATGGGTCATCAAAAGCCTTCTTCAAGGCTTCCAAGGGCATCAAACAGAGTGACCCTCTATCCCCTCACCTTTTTTGGAGTGGTTGGGGAGGCACTTAGCAAGATGCATCACAAAGGGGACGAGATTGGTTTAATCAGCGGCTTGAAAGTGGGAAATGTGGGGATTCAAATTAGTTACCTCTAATATGCAGATAATACTCTTTTATTTTGTGTTGCAGAAGCGGTTTCAGTTGATAACTTGTGGAAAATCATTGTTTGTTTTGAAACAGTTTCAAGCTAAACATCAATGTTCTTAAAAGTGAAATGTTGGGAGTCTGAGTATGTAATGAGTTGTTGCGGCTGGCTGTTGTTTTCGGTTGTAAAAAAGAAGTTTTTCCTTCATCATATCTAAGGTTGCCCCTATGTATAGGGAAGCCAAAAAAACAGTTACAGGATCAGGTTGCTGAGAGAATTGAGATGAGGTTTGGGAGGGCGCTTAACTCCTATTAAAGTTGCCTTCTCTAATATGCTTGTGTGCTTTATGTTGCTCTTCAAATGCCCTAAATCGATGTTGGATAAGGTTGGAAAAGCTGAGAAGAGACTTCTTGTGGAAAGGGGTCAAGGAAAAAAGGAAGTTTCATCTCCTTAGGTGAGAAGGTGTGTGTAAGCCAATAGAAGAAGTTGGAGTTGGCATAAAGGATTTGGGAACCATGAACATGGCACTCCTGGAGAAGTGGCTTTGGAGATTTGGTACTGAAGAGGGAAGATTATGGATGGAGTTTATTATGAAGAAATGATGAGGACATCGTGCACACGCACGCCCGCACACCACCACCCCCACGCACGTACGTACGCAAAAGGAGGACCCCACCATCAATCTGGCTCAACGACGACATCCAGGGAGGGCCTCCTGGCTAGAAAACAAGTTTTGGTTCCAAAAAAGTGGGCCCAATAGTCAAGAAAAGCCCATCATGGGATCTCATGATCGTAGCCCACTCGTCGAATTGATTCCATATTTTAAGTTTTGCTTATTGTTATTATTTAGAACATCATGAACGCTCTAGATTTCTCTGTTTGGTTTTTATTTTAGATTACGTCATCACCAAGTAATAGGTTGCGCACATAGTGCGAGTTTTTGGGGTATAGGGTTTTCCCTATAAATAGGCACTCATTGTAGTTCTTTTGATTCATTCAAGTTTAATAATAAAAAAATCCTGCTTTATTTTTCTGCTCTCTTCGTGAGTTGTGGAAGAATTCAAAAGTGGATGCGAAGCCCTCCCTTTTCAAAGGGCTAACTACCGTGATGTGAAGCCACATCGATCCCGATTCACCTCATCATTCATCATCTCTTCTTTTTTTTTTTCATCTTCTACCACCATCCATGCTTCGAATTCGTCCTTTGTTGCATCAGTTTTCTTCATTACAGCAGGTTTCCAGATTTCAGCCTGCAGGAGGGCTGAAACTTCGACGAAGCACCACGCACAAGTCGTAGCTCGGATCGACCCGAAACTTCAAGGTTTTGGAGCATACCCCTGCCCGACCAGGGTCAAGGAGAGCGTTTCTGCAATCGACACCCCCTCGCACGTGTGGCCAGGTACCTGCGCACGTGCGAGCACCCCAGGCCCACTGTCCAAACGCGGGATCATCTTTTGGCTCAGGTTTTTATCCTCTCATAGCCGTTTTTCATGAATCCTAGCTGTAGATTACGTTTTCCCTAAGGGCGTGTTTTGGCGGTGGGATTAGAAGGGATTAGGTGGGATGGGATTCAAAAAACATAATTATTACCCATGGCAGGGATTGTCCCCTGTTGCCATGGGATAAGATTAATGTCATGCTTTGTTGGTAATACAATGGTACATTGAATGGATATACCCACCATCATTTGAAATTACCGAGAATAACACACGTGTTATATCTAACTGTTCATTTGTTTTGTAACCTCGTTTTATAGTATGGGCCTAAAAATGAGGTAGATCCAAAACTTACATGGCCCCAAAGAAGTTTTCAACGGTAAGTATTCAATCCCCGTTGCTTTCTATGGTGGGGTCTACTTGAGCTTTAGATTTACCTAATTTTTTGGCCTGTGATCTAAAATAATCTCGAAAAATGGGTGGATGGTGTGGATATAGCCCACACATCATGGTGGGACCTACACAACTTGCTAACATTGAGTGAAATTGGCACGGGATCCAATGCAATTCCATTTAATCTAATTCCATGATTTTCCATTCTTCCCAAACATGGAGTGGAATTGGCACAGGACCAAATGAATCCCATCCCACCTAATCCCTTCTAATCCCACCGCCCAAACACGCCCTAAGTTATTTACCTATTTTCTCACCCTAGGGTTCCTTGAATTGAGATTGGGAAATCCCTTGGATTAGAGACTGATTCGTATACATGTGTGGTTGATTTCTATTTCTCTTTAAGCATCGTTTGACTTATAAATTTTATTGACCCAGTCCTAACCTGTGTAGACCTAGACCCACATAGATTCCCCTTTAATTGAATGTTTGGATTTTCATGTGAGATGTGGAATTTGTGTGGTTGTTTCTAAATTGGTATGATCTAAGCCTGAAATCTTGCATATCATATTTAAATTCATGTCCTGCATCAAATTTGGTATCAAAGCCTAGGGTTCTTGTACGGGAATTCACCACATATTTAGGGTTTAGTTTGTTTGAGTCCTTCATGCATTCATTCCATCATATATAGCTGAATTTTAGTAACGGTGTGCAATCTCCTTTATATTGAGTCTCGTAGGGTCATTTAGTTTTTAGACGCATATAGTTGCCATAGCAGGTCCTTAGGTTGAGCAAGTCAGTGTATGCCCACACGTACGGGTCGTGGTTTTAGTTTACACCCCTACACTAAACATGGAGCAACTGCAAGAAACAATGGCCAAGTTAGCCCAGCAGGTTGAGTCCTTGAATAAGCACTTGGAACAACGCATAGATAAACGCCTTGAAGAAATAGAGGCCTCATTCAGGGTAAACCCCACCACTAGGGAGGATGCCCAATCTCAGGCAGTTGGTTAAGAGGTTAGACCAAGGAATGGAGGCGGCCAAGGAGCTAGTCATAGGCACATACCTGTGCACCCACCCCATGAGGAACATCACGATCAATATGACCCAGATGCACAACTCCTTAAGAGAGTTAGGGTAGATGCCCCTACATTTGATGGCCACTTGGACCCTAAAGCCTTTCTAGATTGGCTGGCGGATATGGACCACTATTTTGAGTGGTATGATATGTCGGATGCTCGACGAGTCCGATTCGCCAAGATAAAACTTATGGGTCAAGCAAAGAGGTTTTGGGCGACGGTTGAGCGAAAAAAAGAAAGAGCATGGGAACTCCCAATAGTTCATTGGGTAGAGATGAAAGAAACGCTTAAAGAAAACTACCTCCCTTTCTCTTATCGCTTAAGATTAATTGAGGAGTGGCAGTCTCTTCGATAGGGTTCCATGAGTGTTGTGGACTATATCGAGAAGTTTGAAGAATACTCGACCCTTTGTGAGGTTGATGAGGACCCAGTACTTATCCTTGCTCGTTTCAAAACGGGCCTCCATCCTGACATCAGGAGAGAATTGCTCGCCAAAGAGATAAACACTATTGAACAATTGTACCAAGTAGTGTTAGATGTCGAGCCATACCTTAAAGCATTTGTGGGAAGGCGGTTTAACTTATGCAAATCCGGTGCTAAGGCCAACCCCTTTAGGGCTAGACCTAACACGAGATTCCAAAACAAACCTTCCCCCAATGTTCAGCCCAAACCTAAGGATGATAAGGGTAAAGAGATTGTCGGGTCTAGTTCACGTGAAAGTGGGGCCACTAGGTGTTTTAGGTGTCAGGGGTTTGGTCATTTTGCTCACCAGTGCGGCACGAGAAAGGGCACCAAAGTACTCCTTATTGATGGGCAAGTAGAAGTAGTGCCCTCAGAGAGTGATAGTGAGGAGGAGGAATATGAGCCAATCGGAACCCCTAGTGATGAGGAAGAGGGAGCACAAGAGTCTGTGAACCTTACAATTGTGCATTGCGTCCTGGCTCAAGCCAAGAACACTGATGACTGGCGCCGCAACACGATTTTCTATACTTATGCAAAATGTGGGGAAAAGAGCTGTAAGATGATCATGGATAGTGGTAGTTGTGCCAATGTGGCATCGACTAGCACTGTGAGTCGCTTGGGCTTGAAGCTGGAAGCCCATCCTCAGCCTTATAGAGTCTCCTGGGTTAATGAAACATCCATTCCAGTCTCGCACCGCTATCTTGTCCCTATTCAATTCGGATCTTATAAAGACACAATTTGGTGTGATGTTGTTCCTATGGATGTAGGCTATATCATTTTGAGTAAGCCGTGACTCTATGACAGGGATCTTAGCATATTTGGTCGTTCAAATGTGTGTATATTCTGGTTTGAGAGCAAGAAGATCAAGCTAAATCCTCTGCCACCTAAGAATACAACTGGAAAAGAGTTCACCACACAGAGTGGTGTGAGCGGCCCAAAAGAAGTGGAGTGCAAGTCCAAGTCCAAACCGCTCCATATTTTGAATGCTAAAGACTTTGAGCGAGAGACGGAGGCGGACTCGATGATATACGCCCTTGTGGCTAGGGAGAGTGTACCAGAGACTAGCGTAGAGTTATCCACTGAGGCCATTCAGGTAGTACATGAGTTTCATGATATCTTTCCTGATGATTTACCAAATGAGCTTCCCCCTATGAGGGATATACAGCATGCCATTGATTTAATCCCTGGAGCAACTCTACCAAACCCGCATTACAGAATGAACCCAAAGGAGCACGCTGAGCTGAAGAGGCAGATTGATGAACTCCTAGAGAAGGGTTTTATTCGAGAGAGCATGAGTCCGTGTGTCGTGCCCGCCCTTCTTACACCTAGGAAGGATGACACATGGAGGATGTGTGTTGATAGTAGGGTCATCAACAAAATCACAGTCAAGTATCGGTTTCCCATACTGCGTCTTGATGACATGCTAGATATGATGGCCAATGCTACTATCTTCTCAAAAATTTACTCAAAAGTGGGTATCACCAAATCCGTATACGCCCTAGTGATGAGTGAAAGACGGCCTTCAAGATGAAGGATGGACTATATGAGTGGCTAGTTATGCCTTTTGGGTTAACTAATGCCCCAAGCACTTTCATGCGTATGATGACCCAAGTGTTGAGACGACCCTTCATGGGAAAGTTCCTGGTCGTATACTTTGATGATATCTTAATTTATAGCATGACTAAGGAGCAACACCTCAACCATTTGAGGCAGGTTTGTGGGATCCTTAGGGTCGAGAAGTTGTACGCCAACTTAAAGAAGTGTGTGTTCTTGTCTAGTAGTGTGATCTTCTTAGGTTTTATGGTGTCAACTGAGGGCGTATCGGCAGATCCCGAGAAGGTCAAGGCCATCATTAATTGGCCTGAACCCCGCAATATTCATGAGGTGCACAGCTTTCATGGCTTAACCACTTTTTATAGGCTGTTCATTCGAGGCTTCATTTCCATTTTGGCTTTCATCACGAACTGCATAAAAAAAGGAGAGTTTCAATGAACAAAGGCTGCCTCGAAGGCCTTCAAGGAGATAAAGGTTAAGATGACCGAAGCTCCAGTCACACGACTTTCAGATTTTTCAAAAGCTTTTAAAGTCCCATGTGACGCGTCAGGAGTCAGCATAGGAGGAGTACTTAGTCAGGAAGGGCACCCTGTCGCCTTTTTTAGTAAGAAACTGAATGAGGCGAAGTAAAAATATTTCACCTATGACAAGGAATTCTACGCGGTAGTGCAATCACTACGCCATTGGCGACATTACCTGTTATCGCAAGAATTCGTCTTGTTCTCAGATCACGAGGCCTTAAGATACTTGAACTCTCATAAGAAATTAAGCCCCATGCACGCTAAGTGGGTTCAATTCCTTCGAGAGTACACTTTTGTGCTTATGCACAAGGCCGGTGTAGAGAATAAGCCTACCGACGCATTGAGTCATCGAGTCGCATTACTCAACTCCATGAGCATTGAAGTTAGGGGCCTTGAGCACATCAAAGAAGAGTATTTTGAGTGTCCAAATTTTGGGATTGTGTATACGTCTTTATTAGAGAGTCCATCAGGAGCTAACAGTGAGTATTTGATTTTGAACGGATATTTGTTTAGGAGTGACTGCTCGTGCATACCACACACCTCCCTTTGCGATTTTCTTATCTGGGAGTTACATTCAAGGGGGGTCGCAGGTCATTTCGATCGTGACAAGACCATTGCCCTAGTGGAGGATAGATTTCATTAGTCAAGCCTCAAGCGGGACGTGGCCAAAATTATAGGGCAATGTCGTACTTGTCAACTGGCAAAGCAAAGGAAACAGAATACAGGATTATATACACCTTTGCCAGTCTCATTCATCCCTTGACAGGACATCAGCATGGACTTTGTGCTTGGACTTCCCAAGACTATTCGAAAGCATGACTCCATATTTGTTGTCGTGGACCGTTTCTCTAAAATGGCCCACTTCATTTCTTGTTCTAAGACCTCCAACACATCTCATGTTGCCAAGCTGTTCTTTAGTGAGGTCGTCAAACTACATAGGTTACCAAAAGCCATAATGTCTGACCGTGACGTGAGATTCATGAGTTACTTTTGGAAGACACTATGACACATGATGAATACCAGGCTCCAATTTTCTTCTGCCTACCACCTTCAGACCGATGGCTAAATTAAGGTGGTTAATAGGGAGTTTACTTCGATGTTTAATGGGGGAGCATACCAGGACATTGGACGCCGTACTACCCATAGCCGAGTTTGCATACAATAGTTCTGTTAATAGGTCCACAGGTCTAAGTCCTTTTGAAGTCGTTATTGGTTACAAGCCTAGGAAGCCTATTGATCTTATCCCCATGTCATTGTCCCATAGGCCATTAGAGTCTGCAGAGTCTTTTGCACATCACATGCATTCATTACATTAAGAAATCAAGTGAAAAATCAGTACTAGTAATGAACATTACAAATTTTCTACAGACCAACATAGATGTTTCAAAGAATTCAATATTGGAGACTCTGTGATGGTCCGCATCAAGCCCGAGTAGTACCCTCCAGGGGCCGTTCGTAAGTTACACGCGGGTAGCGCTAGGCCTTTCAAAATTATAAAGCGAAACGATCTCAATGCGTATGAGGTAGATCTTCTACCTTCCATGAAAATTAGTTCCACATTCAATGTGGAAGATCTAGTTGCTTTTCAGGGTCCCACTAATACTTTGTCCGACCCTTCGCCCACCCATCCTGATTCCTCGGACTTACCTTTGATTCATGGCCTCTTCCCGACCTTTCATCCCAGCCTCTACCTCCCATACCTAGCCTTCACACCCGGAGATGAAATAGAGAATATCCTGGACCATGAGATAATTTCCACGTCGGATGGCGGATTTCAGAAATACTTAGTTAAATGGAAGTCACGTCCAACTTCAGACAGCACGTGGCTCACTGAGAAGGAGCTTCAGAGACTTGATCCCAACATCCTAGAGTGGTTCAGGAGTTTTATTTCGCCAGTGGCGAAATCTTCGCAGCCAAGGAGAGTTGATAAGGACACCATGCACACGCATGCCCGCACACCACCACCCCTACGCATGTACGTACGGAGAAAGAGGATCCCACCATCGATCTGGCTCGATAACGACGTCCAGGGAGGGCCTCCTAGCTAGAAAAGTTTTAGTTCAAAAAAAGTGGGCCTAATAGTCAAGAAAAGCCCATCATGGGATCTCATGATCGTGGCCCACTCGTCGGATTGATTTCATATTTTAGGTTTTGCTTATTGTTATTATTTAGAATATCGTGAATGCTTTAAATTTCTCTGTTTGGTCTTTATTTTTGTTTACTGCATCGCCAAGTAATAGGTTGCGCACATGGTGTGAGTTTTTGGGGTATAGGGTTTTCCCTATAAATAGGCACCCGTTGTAGTTCTTTTGATTCATGCAAGTTTAATAAAAAAATTCCTGCTTTATTTTTCTGCTCTCTTCGTGAGTTGTGGAAGAATTCAAAAGTGGGTGCGAAGCCCACCCTTTTCGAAGGGCTAACTACCGTGGTGCGAAGCCATATCGATCCCGATTCACCCCATCGTCCATAATTCTTTTTTTTCCATCTTCTACCACCATCCATGCTTCAAATTCGTCCTTTGTTGCATCAGTTTTCTTCATTACAGCAGGTTTCTAGATTTCGGCCTGCGGGAGAGCTGAAACTTCGGCAGAGCACCACGCACAAGCCGTAGCTTAGATCAACCTGAAACTTCGGGGTTTTGGAGCATACCCCTGGCCGACCAGGGTCAAGGAGAGCTTTTCCGCCATCAATGCCCCCTCGCACGTGCGGCCAAGTACCTGTGCACATGCGAGCGCCACAGGCCCACTGTCCACACACGGGATCGTCTTTTGGCTCAGGGTTTTATCCTCTCATAGCCATTTTTCATGAATCCTAGCCGTAGATTAAGTTTTCCTTAATTTATTTACCTATTTTCTCACCCTAGGGTTCCTTGAATTGAGATTGGGGAATCCCTTGGATTAGGAACTGATTCTTATGCAAGTGTGGTTGATTTCTATTTCTCTTTAAGCATCGTTTAACTTATAACTTTTATTGGCCCAGTCCTAGCCTGTGTAGGCCTGGACCCGCATAGATTCCCCTTTAATTAAATGTATGGATTTTCATGTGGGATGTAGAATTTGTGTGGTTGTTTCTAAATTGGTATGATCTAAGCCTGAAATCTTGCATATCATATTTAAATTCATGTCCTGCTTCAATAAATATGGTACGTAAGTGGGAGGGTGAGGAGTGAAGAATCTTGTCCATACTAAACCTCCAACCTTTGGAAAGTGGTAGTGTCGACAAAGTTTATGTTTCGTAAACAAATCTCCTTCTTACTTGGTGCTGGAAATCGCACGTCCATTTATGGGTGGATGTGTGGTGCAAAGATCGGGCGCTTCCAGAAGTATTCCCTGGAGTGGCCCGCCTAACTTTGGATAGAACATCTTTGTGGACTGTTGTTACTCCATTTGTAGTGGTTACATGTTGTGGTCCCTCCTCGCTATAAAGATTTGACGGATGAGGAGATTGTGGATTTCACTAGCTTGTCAGACAGTTTGAAGTGTGTTGTCCTCTCGGCTTTAGAGGATGATTCAATGGTGTAGCATGTTCATAGCTCGGGTCGTTTTTCTATTCGCTCTTTCTACAGAATGATATATAAGACGCCCCGTAGTTTTGATCATTCCTACCAATTTCGCTGGTGGTTTTATGGAGCCCCTCCAATAATCACGGCTTTCATCTAGTTAGTGGGAAGAAAGAGAATGCTAACAATCGACAATTTGCAAAAGAGATCCCTTGCCCTTCCCAATATTTGTATGATGTGTGTGGGAGATGCGGAATCAATTGAATCTTCTCGTTCACTACCCATTTGCTGGAAAGGCGTGGGAGCACTTGATATTTTTCATATCACATGGGTGATGCCAAATTTTGTTAAGGACCGTCTGTGGGGCTGCCACAAGGGTGGGGTGGGAAAGTTGGGAAAGTAATGTGGAGACTTCTTATTATGGTGGATTTTTGGTCTATTTGAGGGGAATGAAATAGCCACTGCTTTCAGAATAGGAGCTCTTCAATGGAAGAGATTATTAGAAAATTTAAGTGTAGTGTTTTGGGATGGGCCCTTAATGTAACAACAATTAATTTTACCAATCTCTCCTTCTTCTTTTTTTCTTTTTTAGTTGTAGAGTAGTGTTATATTCTTTTCTCGCTTTTTGGCCTGTTTTTAATAAAATTTAGTTATTATCTCTCAAAAAAAAAAAAACTTTGGGACTGCATTGTGGAAAAATGTTGTATATTTCTTGTTCACTGAATAAGAACCATATTTATAAATAGAGGATAAGAACCTTTATTCCAGAAGATAAGAAAATTTCCACAATGATGAAATCTCAACAGAAGCTAGTGACATGAGGCAAGGTGGTTCTAGAAGTTGTGAGGGAGGCTGACTGCATGTTTGATGACTTTTAAGATGTAAACCATTGGCACTTCCAATGGCTACTGAAGGATCTAGCAGCACTTCCAATAGCCAGCATTTGAATCTTTAGCTCTTTTGGTGGCCGCAACCATTTCAATTGGTTGTGGGCAAACGGGGTTGCTAATGATAATGGGTTTATGTGGCTTACACGGATGATAAAGGTGACAATAAAGTGAATTGGTTGCAAAAGACACCCACAACAGTTCGGATAAGAAAGGTGATGCAGCACAATTAACCACTTACACTAAAAGCTCGAACTAATAGAGCATAGCGAATCAATCCCTTTATCTCATAGCCCAAGCCCCACATCCCATGGGTTACGACCACGGCCGAACCCCCCCGCTCTCGTGGGCCCCACTTCACATGGGTTCCGCTTCACACGAGCCACCCGCCTCACACGGGTGGGGCCCACCTCACACGGGCCGCCCACCCCGAGTGTGCCCCTGCATCCCACAAGCCACCCCACTCGAGCCCGGTGTGAAAATGCCCCTGCATTAAAAGGCATTGTCAAACAAAGATGGGTTTGGGCACTGGACATGGTGGGGTTCCAAATCAAGGATCTCCTCTATGGTTGCCAATGGTGATAGATGGAAAGGGAGACTCAAAAGCTCAGATTAGCACTAAAGCCTATCATGGCTTTGATACCATATTAAATTAGAGACTATAAATTTTGTATTCATTGAATGAGAACTGTATTTATACAGAGGGAATACAACTATACACAAAGTTGTATTCGTATCTTAAAGATAATATCTTATCAATAAGATAATAACATATATACCAAATACCAATCATACATAACAGATAACACTAATCTACTAACAACTTTGAAAGTATGTGAGTCATTGTTAAAATTATGAAACCAGAGAAGGTAAAGCATTAATTCATTAAAAGAAATAACATGTAAACAATTACCTTAACAGCAGGTTCATCCCAACATGGAAAACATCGGCGTGCATCTACAGGCTCAAATTGTGTAACTGCCATGTTCTTCTTCTCCCCGTCATGCTCATACGTACTGGAGAAAAAAAAATTTTAAATCCAAAATAATAACAAGAAGAATGATAATATATAACCATTTCAGCTTAGTATTCTACACAACCACTTGAAACTGTAGTTTTCAGTATCTCTACAATCCACAAGGCAACAACCTCGGTGGGAACCATTCATTGTTGAGATAATTACAACACCTCACCTCTGGTTTCTAACAATTTGAAACACCTCCCCTCTAGTTTGGATTATTGCAGGTAACTCCCCTTCGGTTTACATATTTGTTGAAAATTCCCCCACATGGTCTTTTAGAAATGTTATCTTTGATAAATCAACCGTTTTAACCCTATCTAAGGTACAAGTTGTAGATGGATGGGCCTACCATGGCGACTAATATCATCCTACCCATTCAGCATGGTCACTCTACCATGAAAATGGGAAACCCCAAAAATCAGGCTGATCCAACCATCGGGTAGTACATAAATTTGGAGGTTTTGGGGTGGGTGTGGCCCGCCCAAAATTTTGATAAACCTGATTTTTTTGGCATCCTATATCTATGGTGGAGGGACCCTGCTAGACACATTGGGTACCATTCATACGTAAAGGGGGAGCTAACATACTAGCAAAACAAACTCCTAGACGCGGGTATTTTTGTCATTTGGTGCGGATTCCTCTAACATCCCCAACAGAGGAGGAGGTACTTGCAATAATTCAAACCAGAGGGGAAGTGTTGACAATTGTCTGAAACCAGAGCAGAGGTGTTTACTGTTATCCCTTCATTATTTCATTTATTAGCCCCACTAGGTTCATGGTACAACATCACATCAACAAAACTATTGAAATTCAACATTTCTACTGATTTGCATCATCAATCAAATTTGACACAAAGACCATAGCATCATATCATATTTCTGATAATCATTATTTATTCTGATATTATAATATTTAGTCAATACATTCAGAATCTAATATAGTTCATTTGAATTTTTATCTATTATTTTCAAAACCATTTTTGTAATTTGTCAATATCCTATGTATTGATAATATGATATTGATACAATACATAAACAGAGTTGATATTGATACAATGTGTAAACAGAACACTTGGTGCAAATCGAAAATACATAGACAGCCAATCATAAGCAGTTACAATGGGTACTCAGCTAATCCCACCACATGGACGGTCAAGGGATCAATTGGCACGACATTTCAAATTTCAAATTTTCAAACCAAAAAAAAAAACACTTGGTGCAATTCAACAAACAAAGGCATAAAGCAGGTCCAAATCCTCCACAAGCTATACTTTGCTTCAAATCATCTATCTCTTTATATAAACAGACTTAAGGGGTCATTTGGATGCCTATAAAATCCTTAAGTTGTAAAGGAATCACAGGTAATCAGATTCAAGAGGCTGTTTCGAGACGTGCATTTGCCTATTAAGGTTTTATAGGCTGTAAACACATTGGTTGTGATCTGAAACCTGACAAAAAGTTATATTTTAGATTACAGGTAAAGTCTTTACAGCTGAAAGGACATTACACATAATAGAACTTAATAGTTGATACATACTCGTGATGTGTGGGGCTCACTGTAATGTGTACAGCACATCCAATCTGTCCATAACGTGATGCTCTCCTATGGCCCCCCCAAAAAAAAAGCAGCTTGATCGATCATCAAATGGACCACACCAGAGGGACGGATGGGATGTCCACTATTAAAAACTTCTAAATTGCATTAGGGCCTACTGTGATGGGTGAAAGACATCCAATCCGTCCAGTGCGTGCATGCTTTGATGCTCTTCTAGGGCCCAGAAAAGATATAATCCTTTTTATGTGATTTGCTGCTTTTGGCCGAATTTACTACCCCAAGTTCCATGTGTTGTGAATACCTACTTTATACATTGTAAACACTCTACAAGACAGGGAAATTCTCAATCAGATCTGCGAGGCATCTTATTCGTCTCCCAAGCCAGGCCCGCACTTGGGCCAAGTGGACGTGGCATCCCAACCTCCCTCCTAAAATTGTGGTCTTTACTTGGAAGATTTTGAACCACGCTATCCCAGTTGATATTAGTGTGAAGAGGAAAGGGATTCATATGGCCTCTACCTGCATCTGCTGTAAGTCAACATGCCACAAGGAAGAATCTTTTGACCACCTCTTTGCCCAAGGTGAGCTAGCCTCTTCACTCTAGTCTCACTTCTCAGCCATCCTATCGATTTCCTCTGCTCATGGTCAATCGGCGGGGGGTAGAGCTTTCCAATGGTGGGCCACTGCCAAAGATTCCTCCACTTTGGGCGTCCTAAGAGGGCTGACCCCGGCCCTGATATTCTGGGAGGTCTGGAAGGCTAGAAACAAGCAGAAGTTTGAAGATGTCCAGTTCAAGGTAAGCCAAGCCATTTGTCAGATTCGGTCCTGGCTCCAAAGGTTGTCCATTACCTTTTCCCGTCCACCAAGTAAAAACCAGGAAGATAGAGATGCTGTGGCTGACCTCGGGCTCGTTCCAGGGAGAGTTACTTCTGGTTCATTGTCATTTGTAAAATGGCATAAGCCAAAAAGGGGCTGGGTGAAGCTGAATGTAGACGGCTCTTTCAGGGGTAACCCGGGGCCCTCAGGTAGCGGGGGCGTATGTAGAGATGATACAGGTGAGTTTGAGTTTGCTTTCTCTTTTGGCTATGGGGTGGGCTCGAGTTTTGTAGCGGAAGTGAAGGCTGTGATTGACGGTCTTTTAATTTGTAAGGACAAAGGCTTTTCCAATGGCGAGGTGGAAAGTGACTCGCTAGCTGTGGTAGACCTTTTCTCCAAAGCAAGTGATATTCATGGACCGTGTTTTATTGGAAAAACTGCTTCAAAACCATCCGAGCCACATCTACCATTGCAATCAAGCACACCCCAAGAGAGGCCAACAAGTTAGCAGACAGTCTGGCCCATTGGGGTAGTTCATATCAGCAGAATCAGACTTTCCTGACTGTCTCTGACCTTCCTTATCTCTCGCGTGGGGAGTTGGTTCCGGAGAGGACAGGTTTAGGTGCAGTTCGCGTTTCTTAAATTTTTGTTCGTCTATAGATATGATAGGCGGGTCCCTTTTAGTCTAGGCCAGCCTGAATGTAAATGCTTTGTAAATCTGGGGAGGCTGGAGCCTTATTTCCGCCGGAGGCTGCCCCCAGCTTGTAAGAATTTTCTTTATCAATGATATTTTCATATTTTGAAAAAAAAAAAAAAAAAAAAAGTTAGCTAAAAAGATTACCACTTACAAAGCCAAACAGAATAGCATGTAAACAGTTTCCACCTGAAACTATTTTCAAGTGTAAAGTGCTTACAACTTAAAACTTTGCAGGCATCCATACCACCCCTAGGTGGCTCCTGCCCAATTCCTCAGCTCCCCTGCTGGGCCAGGCAGGGCAGGTACCCAGTTCCTAAGATCATGGGCTGTAATTGGACATTCTTCATCCCATTTCGATTACAAGCAGAAGAGAATATTACCTTCTGTAGAATCCCTTCATCTTGTCATTCAAGGTTCCTGAGAATCCAATCCCCAGAATCCCATTCCCAACAGGAAGAAATCCATCGAATGCAAGCACCAATATCTCATCATCTTCTACCAAGACGACTTCCGAAGGACGATAGACTTCCCAACGCCTCCGCAGAAAACGCATCATCATCATCATCAACATTGTTGTCGACAACATCATCGTCATCATCATCATATCAATCTCTTCTCTCAACAGCAAACAAATCAAAGCAAGAACGAAAGCAATAAAAAGAGCTTTTTCTTCAGTTCTTGCCTTGTGAGATTGTTGAGTCTTGAACCAGACCGATCCACCGTTGATGGAGAGATCAGCAGCGTTGAGGACAATGAATCTGGTCTTTGCAGTGACATCGACGTCGATATTGACGGTGCCGATGAATTTGCAGGCAGAGAGATTGGGTCTGAGCTTGAGGTCGTAACGTTTCGGGACTACGAATTTCGGCAGCCGAGGCTGGCCTTTGAACTGCTGTAGCTCGGCGTTCTTAGTTTCCGCCATCGCTCCTTTTACTTCCTTTCCTTCCGCTCCGCTTCCTCCCCCGCTTTTTAAAATAGGAGGAGATCTTCTTCTTCAAGAGTGCACTCCCGATTCGAGTCCAACGTTACACGCAAGCACTCCCAATCCGAATCCCGCCTTTTTAAAAAATTTGAGTGTAGCGTCGCACTCGGATCGGAATCGTCGCAGCAGAGCCGCTCTATGGGGTCCACTGTATTTGTATATTTAAAATCCACTCCATCCATCAAGTAAAGCATCATTCTTGGCTCGTCTGAGAGCTTTTATTTGGAATGTATTGGAATCCATTTCATAGTAACGTTGGAATCACAGGTGATTTCGAGTCCCCGTAGCGTGTTTGGCAACTCGTAATTGAATGGGAATACGAACTTTATATTTTGCTGTATTTATTACCAAAATATAACATTTGGATACCATTAAGTAATTAAGCGGCCATTCAGGGCTTGTTTAAATTCCACCAAGGGTCAGTTTGGATTCCACTATGTAAGTTTTTTTACTTACAGCAGTAAATATGTAACTTATTTGAAATAAGTTTGGTTTAGGATCAATCATTATTATAATAGCTTTTTTTTAAGTTACTTAATCACTTCAATTTAATAAGTAGAAATCAGGATAAGTTACTTAAGGCACAAGTAACTTAAGATCCGAACACCTCCCAAATAAGTTACTTTTTAACTTATGTTAAGTAATTAAGTTATTTTTTTCACTAAAGTTAGTTTGGTAAACATATTTACTAAAGTATAAGTTACTCCTTTGGCTTAAGTTAGTTTGGTAAATATAATTCCAAAAGTAATTAATGTGCTTAAAGCTATTTTATCTTCACAACTTTTCTAATTCTCTCTCTCACACAGTCCATGTCAAGGGAGGCCCCACATGATGATTCTCTACATCAAAGGTATGGCCCACATGATGGCAGTCCACATCGAAGGTAGGCCCACATGATAGATCACTCATATTAATGTGGGCGCACATAATTGATGGTCCATATCAAAGGTAAGCACCTAATGATAAATAGTCCACGTCCAATATGGGCAGCTATGATGGATGACCCACTTCAAAGGTGGGGCTCACAAGATGGAGAGTCCACATCAAAGGTGAGCTCCACATGATGGGCAATGAACATTGAAGTTGGGCTCCACATGATCGATGGACCATATTGAGGTGGCCCTACATGATGGACAGTCCACATCAAAGACTGGGCCCTAATGATGAATGACCCACATCAAAGGTGAGCCTCGCATGATGGGCAACCCACATTGAAAGTGGAGCCTATACGATGGACAGTCCACATCAAAGATGGGCTCCATGTGATAGAGCAATTAATAATGGTGGGCCCCACATGATGGATGATCCACACCAAGGTGAGCCCCACATGATGGACAATCCACATCAAAGGTTGACCCTAATGATGAGTGGCCTATATCCAAGGCAAGCCCTACATGATGGATAACCCACATAATGGACGGTCTGTTAAAACTATGACACTAAAATCACTATGGGTCTATTCACATTTATGAGCCCATATGACCCATGTTTCACATGCTAACAAGTCTCAAGTATTAGTGGACCCTTGAAAGGGTATTTTTTACACTTTTACTCTTGAAATGATGGCCTGATAAGTTATGTTAGGGTTAAAAGAGTCACGATTTTTTGTTGTTTTTTTAATATTTTAAGAGCCTCCAAGGGGGGAGAGCTAAGTTTTTTTTTTTTTTTTTTTATAAGTTCTCTCCATTCATGTAATGTTCTTTGAATAGTATATTGATCATCGCTTTGTCCCATGGTTTTTTCCTCCCACAATGGTTTTTCACATAAAAATCATATTCTCTATGTGTGGTTGCTTGGATTTTTCGTTTTCTTTTGTTTGTTTCAATTCAGATTAAGGTGCTTCTGTAGGACTAGTTCTCTAACTAGTTGTTTCATAGCAAGGTCAGTTTGTTAGTTTGGATTTGATATGTGACATCAAGGGGATCAAATGTGAAGTTTAAGAGAGAAAAATTTATGAGTAAAAACAACTTTAAACTATAGAGATTGAAGATGAAAGCCCTCGTAGTTCAGTAAATGTTGCAATATGTACTCCTTCAGAAAAAGCACATCATCTAAAATATGTGAATGAAGAAGATTGGGATGAACTGGCTCAAAGGGCAATTAATGCAATTCAATTGTGCTTGGCCGATGAAGTCATTTAGAATGTCATAAATGAGACGACTGGTGCAGGTTTATGAGCGAAGTTGGAGAGTATTTACGTGATGAAATCTCTCAACAATCGTCTATTTCTAAAGAGGTAGTTTAATACTTTGAAAATGATGGAATGGTTAGATCTATCTAAACATATTAACACATTTAACAAACTGGTTTACAAGTTGATGAGTGTCGACGTGAAGATTGAGGAGAAGACAAAGCCATAATTTTGTTGACATCTCTCCTCAAGTCATTTGAGTATCTGGTTGATACTCTTTGCCATTGTGAGGATACTTTGGACATCAAGACCGTTATCATAGCCCTTCAATCGAAGTAGTTGCGATAACAGAGTGCCAGTGAAGGTATACCGCTACGGATGCATTGTTTGCTTGGGGAAGACTATTTAAGCAAGAGAATGAAAAACTGCAATGTAAATCAAAATCAAAAGGCAAAAGAAAGTTGAAGTGTTTAAATTGTCAAAGGATGAGATATTTAAAAAATGGTTATCAGTTTTTCAAAGTCCGGAAGGATGAGAAGTCAAATGATTCACCAAATGAAGTTAATTCAGTTGAATCCAGTGAAGGCTCAAATGGTTGTGATGTATTATTGGCGGCTAAGACGGAAAATTTCTATTAGGAATAGATTTTGGATATAGAGCATCGTACTATATGTGTCCTCATCGGAGTTGGTTTATCATATATAACGAGTATAATGGTGGGTTAGTTCTTATATGCAATAATCATGCTTGCAAGATGATTGGAATTGATATGGTTCACATTAGAATGTTTGATGGGTTGGAGCATACTCTGACAGATATGAGGGACATTCCGAACTTAAAGAAAAATCTAATCTCTCTAGGAATTTAATATGCAATTGGCTGTAAGTTCGCCAATTATGATGGTGTTCTAAATGTTTCAAAATGCGCTCTTACAATAATGAAGGCATAACGGAGCAGTAATTTTTATCGGTTGATTGTAAATACTATATCTAGTAGAGTTGCAACGTCTATAGTGAATTCCATGTTAGTACATTTATAGCATGTATGCCTAAGCCACATGAGCGAGTGGGGTATGAAGGTACTTCTCAATCGTAAGTTAATTTTTAGTTTTAAAAACTTTGATTTAGATGTATGTAAACATTGCATATATGGGAAATAATCGAGGTTGCATTTTAAAATCGAAAAATATGCCAGTAAAGGGCCGCAAGATTATGTGCATTCTAATGTGTGGGGGTCGTTGCCCATTGTTTATGGAAGATGATCGTCTTACTTTGTCACATTTATAGACAATTTTCTCTAAGAATGTTATGTTTATATTTTGAAACATAAATCCGTTGTGTTTTTCACTTTTAAGATATGGAAAGCGATAATTGAAAAAACAAACATGGTGGAAAGTAAAAGTTTTAAGGACAGATAATGGCGAAAAATTTACTTCAAGAGAATTTGATCAGTATTGAAAGAATTGAGGCATATGTTAAAGCAGAATGGTATGGACGAATGTATGAACCAAATTCTTTTGAAAAGAGCTCGGAGTATGTTGAGCAATTCTGGGTTGGGCAAAGAGCTTTAGGTTGAAATTGTTTCTACAGCTTATTAGTTGATGAATATGTGTCTCTTATACAGCTCGTCCGTCACTGCTCTGCTCGCCCTCATCTGACCATCCTAGCCTTTGATCTGAACTCAGTTTCTCATTGCCTTGCCCATCCGTATGATAAACAATTGAACCGTCTCTCCATTTTTATTGTATTTGGACAGCTAGGTCGGCCGTGGCAACCTGGCCGAACGTTGTCCATGGCCGCCTGAATTTACATTATTGATTATATTATATTATATTATATTATATTATATTATATTATATTATATATAAATTAAACTCAACTAGCTGCTATTGATGGCAGCCCGTCTTGGTGCCAAAAAATGTTAATATTATATATATAATCTTAAAACCCTAAAGTCAAATGTTATATTGTTAATGTTAGTTATTGTAATTGTTAACGTTAATGTTATTGTTATTGTTTTTGTTATTATTATTATTATTGTTAGTGATGTGATTGTTAATGTTAGATTGTTATATTGTTAATTTGTTATTGTTAGATGCAATGTCTTCCTTTTGGATGGATGTAATGAGAGGGAGGGATGGTTGAATCGATAGATGGGATGGTTGGGCGATTGGATGGATGGATGGGAAGGAGGGATGGTTGAATGGATGGATGGGATGGTTGGGTGGATGGATGGATGTATGTATGGGATAGTTGGGTGTATGGATGGATGGATGTATAAGATGACTGGGTGGATAGATGTGAGGTAGATTGTTAGATTGGTTTTAATTTGTTAATTTGTTAGATTGTTAGGTTGTTTTTAGTTTATTATATTGTTAATTTGTTATGTTACTAGAATATTAGATTATTTTTAATTTGTTAATTTTTTAGATTGTTTTTAATTCATAAAATTATTAATGTTAAATTTCAAGGATAGATAATTAGTTGCCCATTTAAAGATTTCTATGTTGTCAGACATATAAACAGTGTGTTCTTGGAGGCATAAAAATCCTCACATAGTCTCATTTTTTGACAGTTTAGGGTTAGATAAATTATGATGTTTTCACATAACCAATTTAAATACATGTGCCTATTTCAACTTGTCTCTCATTTTCTCTCTGGATATATTTCTTACATTTATTTCTATCGTCAAGTGTTCATACTTTGTATGTATGCTTGACATGAGAATCAAATACATAATGAATATATCTAAAGAGATATAGGGAGATGTTACCAAAATTTTAGCATAACATTAAAATTAAAAATGAAGGCATTGTAATTTATTCAACCTTGAATGTGTAACTGATTTACACAGTTAGACAAGTATAGCCGTCTAGGAAAGCATTACAATTTGTAATCTATAGAGTGTTTGTGGTGAAGATTATAATTTATCAAAACCGTCTTATACGTGACTACTAAAGAAGCCCAAAATGCCCTCAGTGTCGATGCGTCAGTCACATCGCCTCTTATTGTGGAGGGAGACGTGTCTTTAACTATAGATAGAGGAAAAAAAAATCAATAATGTGGGATGACTTTGAAGATATCATGGGTATTGGTGTGGTGAAAATCATATATAATTATTACAAGTCATTATAAGTAAGAATCATAAGGCCGGTCAACATCACATTTAAACATACATAAGTAAAATTATGTAAAGAATCTCACTTCCAGGCCAACAATTGTTGTCATTTACTAAGTCTGAAGGAGATGACTCCCAAGGAATAGTTTCTACTCATAAGTTTGAGAAGTAAAAGCTAAAAGCGTGTTTTAGTAGATTAGTGATCGTTGAAGAAAACCTATTTAAAGTGATAGAGATGAAAGTGTTCATGTCTTTCTGTCAATTACTTAACGCTCGAGTTGAGAAGGTCTCCCTCGTCATGTGCAGAAAGAGTGCATAAAGATGTACACAAATGAAAAGATGAAACTGAATAAAGTTTTAGCATCAGTCTCGAGAAAAAGTTTGACATCTGATTTGTGGATGACATCCAATAAATGAAAATGATACATTTTATTAACCCCAAACTATGTAAATGAAAATTAAAATCTCTGTAAGAGAATTTTAAACTCTCACCACCTCTCTACTCCTCATTCTGGTTTGGTCATTTCAAATTACATTTATAGTTGTCTGCGAGACTGGAACATTGAGAATAAAATTTCTACAATAATTTTAGATAATGCTTCAACAAATGGCAATGTTATCTCATGTCTACGTAACCCGCTCAAGGTAAGCAGAAATTTAGTTTTTAATAGAATACTTCAGGTTAGGTGTTGTGCCCATGTACTAAACTTGATTGTACAAGAAAGGCTGAAAATAAATGACTACATTATAGAGAACATACAAGAGAGTGTAAAATATATAAGAGAGTCACCTTCGAAATTAAGTATATAGAGAAACATCATCTAACGTTTGAATGTGGCATCTCAGAAAACGTTGAGGTTAGATGTATATACACGTTAGAACTCGACTTATGAAATTTTGGATACGATAATGAAATTAGAGCTTGCATTTCCTAAATATGCGGTATGTGACAGAATGTATTCTTGGTTACTGAATGCAAATGATTAGAGTAAAGCAAAAGAAGTTCATAGGTTTTTAAAATTTTTTATGACCGCACAAAGATTTTTTTTTGAAAATAAGTTTCCAACCACAAATCTGTTTCTTTTGTCTCTTTAGAAGATTAAGGATGTTGTATGAAAAAATGCTAGTGACAGTCCAGATTTTCTACGACAAATGGCAATTGGTATGAAAATAAAGTTTGAAAAGTAATAGGATAAATGTCATTTGTTGATAGCCTTAGCAGTTGTTCTTGATATTCATTACAATATGGGCTTGGTTAGATTTAATTTTTATGAAGGTTTATTCTATTGAAATGACAACAATAATGGAGACCTCCAAGATTCATCATGCACTCAAAGAATTGTACAATTCATATGTTACTACTTTACCCGCAACAGGTGCTAAAGAAGTTAGAGCTGCAGATGTTTCTACAAGTGATGATGATGTGCTCAATTAATACATGTCTTTCTTAATATAAGAAGATACGAATTATTAGAAAAAAGAATCAAAGCTAAACTTATATATGAAAGAGTCAATCGTAAAGCGCTCGGACTTTGATGTTTTAGAATGGTGGAAGATAAGAGCCAGTGAATCAAAATACCCTGCATTATCTATGATGACACGGGACATGTTGTCAATACCAATTTCAATAGTAGCATTAGAATCCGCTTTTAGCATGGAAAGTAGGGTTGTGAGCAAGCATCGAAACGTACTTTCACCAAAAATAGTTGAAGCATTAATTCGCACGTAGTATTGGTTGCGTCTGATTTGAGAAGGTAATATTTTTTATATTGAGGATGATGAAGAGAAATAGATAGAGAGTCAAGCGAGACTACATCTGTACTCGCAACAACAACTACATGAAGGCGGTTATAAATTATTTTTATTATGTTGAAACTTGAAAGTACTATAATGTTATTTGAGTTGAAAGTGGTGTAATGTAACTTTTATTCAATTTCCTTTATATTATGCTTGTATATTTTATTATTATTTATTGACTTTTGTTTATCATATTTCTTTTGTTTATCTCTTATGACAACTTATTCGTTTCTAATTTTTATTTTCTTTTTATAAATCTTTAACATACTATTTTTTTCTTCAAAAAAATGGACGGTAGATATGTTGCCATCTGACCCATCGACCAACATTTGAGACTATAGTTCCCTATTCGAATCCCCAAGGTCTGGAAGAATGAAAATTGTATGTGCTTTGTGTGGAGTAAAATTTGTTAACAAAACTAATCGACTTCGGTTACACCTACATGTCGAGGTGGTGATGCAAAATTGTGCCCTGAAGCCCTAAATGATGTCTAAATTCTTTTTCAGGACATTCTATATTCAAATAAGAAACCTCCACCCATCAAAGTCTTCTATTACACATAGAACTACTAGGGAAGAGGTAGACGAGTAAGCTAGATTAAGAGCATTGGAAGAGGCTTCTAGATATCAGCAATGTCCTCTAAGACAATATGATACTGGAGCAAGATCGAGCATGAGCAAAAAGAAGAAAGTAACAAATTCAAGTTTGTTGCCCATCTCGATGAATTTTATAAGGCATTGCGTACTAAGTATAAATTTTTTCACAAACAAAGTTTGAAAAATCTAGTTCAAACTATACAAGACCACAAAGGAAACCTCTTTTAACCTTCTGATTAGAAGAGGTGAATCAATATGTATATGAAAAATTACATAACAACTTGAATTGATCGAATAACGAAAGTGATGGACCTGGTTTAAATACCAGAGGCAAGAACCTATATTTATATGTCAGAAAGTCACTCCTTATATGGAGGATATTAAGTTAATATTGCGAACAATGTGATTAGAATGGATTATATTTTATTCATTTGGTTTTATGTTCAATCCCGAACTCAAATTCAAACTCGACTCAACATATTGAACTCGAAATCAGCTCGAAAGCACAAACTCAAACTCGGATAGAAAGTTTAAGTTCGAACTCGGCTTGAGCTGGCCTGAGCTGCTGACCAAACCGAACTGAGCTGGACATTCAGGCTTGAGGACTGAGCTGAGCCAAGTTCAAAGTGGGGGTGGCTGCTGGTTGAGCCGAGTCGAGTTGTGTCAATCTTGACTCAGTTCAACTTGCACAACTCTAATCACAAGAGTTTCAATGTAAGGTCATGGGTTCGATTACCCATTATGGTGAAATTCCACTGTAGTTAAAGAGTGTGGATATGTGTTGGGAATTTAATGCCCACTTCTTCCTGTGGTGTGGCCCACTTAAGCCTTAAATCTGTCTCATTTCTGGGCTAATGCCCTAAAAGCATATATGCCCTAAAATGATCAATTCAATCCTCACTTGTTCATGTGGTGTAGCCCACTTGTGCCTTAAATCTACCTCCTTTTTGGGCTAATGCCTTGAAATGATATGTCAAAATCAATGAACCGCATATGCCCTGAAATGTTATTTCAAAATCAATGAATGGCATAAATAAAACATATACATCACGGTGGGACCCACAAATCTCTAACCGGATCGTCCTGGCTTTAGTTAGGTCCTCATGGGTTAGTACCCAATTCACACCAGCAGGCAGGCTCCATTGCGATTACATAGCATTGAAATCGGTACTATGTTGACGTAGCAAAATTGTGTGGGCCCCACCATGATGTATGTGTTATATGTACACCGTCCATCCATTTCCAAAGCTTAAGTGGGCCACACCACAAAAAATAGTGTGGACAATGACAATCACTACTGAAATCTTTCTAGAATCCACCGTGATGTTTATTTTCGATCCAACTAGTCAAAAAGTTCTTGGCCCCAAGAAGTTTTCAATGGTAAGCATTCAATCCCCACTGTTTTATGTGGCGTAGTTCACTTGAGCTTTTAATCTGCCTCATTTTTGGGCTCATGCACTAAAATTACCTGAAAAAATGGACGGTTAGTGTGAATGTAATGTAACACATACATTATGATAAGGCCATAGAACTTTGCCACGTTAACAGGTACATGGAACCTTGTTGCTAACTCCGTGTTGTGATTTTTGGAATGAACCATTTTAGACTCAAACAAATGCCCCCCATTTATTTTATTTTTACAGGCCCACCTTGATGTGTATATGAGATTCACTCTAACCGTTAGATGTATAATCCCATGCTAAACGGAAGACTAGAAAATCAAGTTGCCATGTGATTAAAGTGGGCCATATGTCTCAATTGTGTTTAACCTTATATTTGCTATTAACAGTAGGGATTTTATTACTATTTTTGTTTCATAGTTGACCGAATCTCGTAATACTTCCCACATAGAAGGATAAAAAGTATTCAAAAACTTCAATTTTAACGACTTTTTCTTCCTTATTATGATGTATGTAAGATCCTCCTTGGAGAACTTGAACCATAGTGAATGGTACCTCCTGAGAGGGCAACCATTTTTTACCTAAAGGCATTCTCTTTTGTCTCTAAAGGCAATATAAATTTTCAAACTTTATCTCATTTTCTGATAGCTTTGCCTTTTACCTTTTTTGTTATAGGCTTGGGCGACTTTAGCCTCGTTGGCCATTATGCAATCTGAGGCCCTCAATTGCATCTCATCTAATCCTTCCAGATCGGCCAACATGACTTTTGTAAATTAGCCCAAAGTCAAGCCAGTTTGGTATATAACCCTTAAGGGTTGCATAATAACCTCCAAAGGTAATATTGCATCATGTCCGTACGTGAGTGCAAAGGGACTCATTCCAGTAGTAGTTCAAGGTGAATTTTGATAAGCCCAAAGAGCTTCGGACAATTTGATATGCTATTCTCGAGGATTTTTGTTGATCATCTTCCTCAAAATATTCCTCATTGCTTCATTATTAGCCTCAACCTGTCCACTAGCCTACGAGTATTATGGTATTGATTGCAACAACTTTATTTTGTATTACTCAACCATTTCTTTTACCTCCTTGGACAAGAATGCCGCATGTCAGTTCAAAGAAATTGATTCAAGAATACCAAATTGATGGATGATATGTGTTTCAATCAATTCAATTATTTTATTGTAGCCAACTCCCTTCATGAGTCATTCCTTTACCCACTTAGTGAAATAATTAGTGGCCACAATGATGAAAATATCCATTTTTTTAATGAAGGTGGACATATTTGACCTATTAAATTGATGACATATCCCCAAAAAGGCCAAGGTTTGACAATATGATGCAATTCGGTCGTAAGTACATGTTATATCGGCCCGCGTCTTTGACATGCTTCACATCCTTTAGTGTATGAATACGATCAACTGTCATTTTCAGCCAAAAATATCCATAGCACTGAAGTGTGAGCCCCATCTTTCTTCCAACTTGGTGCACTTCACATGTTTCTTTATGTATTTCACCCATAGCCAACATGGCCTTTTTTTTTGGCCTAAGCATCGTAACATCACACCATCGGTCCCTCTCTAGTATAGTTCATCTTCTACCATGACATAGTTTGTGGCCATTCTTCTAATATCCCGACCGGTTTTGGACTGAGGACACTAAAGATAATTCATGATTGTAATCCTCCAATCATCTTTATCTATCTTGACTTGACCGATTAATTTCCATATTTGGTTTTATCTGAAAGACTGAAGGCAAAGATTTTTTTCTGAACGGCTGTCATTCTTTCGTTCATCCTTGGGCAAGATGAAGTCCAGCTACTAACTATGCCATTTCATTGGTATTAATGTTGTTTTCTCGAGTCACATGCCGTAGTCCCCAACCTCATCGGAATTGTCCATCAACTGAGTTGTTAAGGCATAATATGGCAATAATGCAATACTGGTACATTTGAACAAACCCACTATTTAGTTTATTACCAATTACAAATCACCCATTACCAATATATTTATGGCACCCAATTCCATTAATATTTCTAAACCGATTATCAAATATTTATATTCGGCCTAGTAACTAGTGCATTCAAACTCTAATTGGAATGCAAATTCCTGCATTTTCTCATTTGGGGCAAGTGGGATAATTCTTGCACTTGATGACTTGTCTGTTTTTGAACCGTCAAATATCAATCTCTAGGGTGACAGATGTACCATGTTTAGGTCTAATACTTCTAGAGCAAGTTGACTTTCAATGTCAAATGGATGGTCAAGTAGGAAATTTGCTATGGTATATCCCTTTATTACTCTTTGAGGCACATATTTTAGATCAAACTCAGATAATGCTAATATCCATTTACTGGTTTGTCCATTCGACATTGGCCAATTTAACATATATTTGATCAAATCGGTAATTGTAATTACATTGACTGATTCCTCCAATAAATAATGTTATAACTTAGTGACTGCAAAGTACAATTATAAGCATAGTTTCTCTATTGTAGAATACCGTCTCTCAAAATCCAACAACATTCTGATGGGATAGTAAACAGCTCGTTCTTTTCGATCGTTATGGCCTTGTGGTAGTAATGCTCCAATTGAATTCATAGCAGCTGCAACATACAATTTAAGTGGTTGACCTTTGACTGACAGCATTAACACCAGTGGGTTCATCAATTACTCATTGATCTGGTCGAAAGTTGATTGATGTTCTGCTTCCCATTTGAATTCATCTCCTTGTTTCAGCTTCACCAACAGAGAAAATACGTTAGTTTTTCCTACATAATTGTAACACCCCAGATTTTTACCAACCTAGAGTTAGGTGTCCTTAAGCAATGGGTCAACCATAGCACCTTGGTAACTTCTCAAAACTCGAGTCCAAAGTCAGAAAAATCATTTAGAACCAAATTCTTTAGAAATTTAACGTGTATTAGCTAGCGCTACACTAGATTTCCTATAAAATTAGCACCTACCACTTTAAATATGATCTGTAAGACCCAAAACCTCTAGAATTATTAACGCTACATTACCCTGAAATCTAGGATCCAACTCTAAACCCAGTTGCTCCCGGGAATACTTTGTAACTTTGTATTGGTTCTAGACCGCGCATTAAGAGTCCGATAGCTATGAACTTAGACCATTACAACCGCCTAGTTGGACTTGTCAATCACCTAGAAAATCAAGCCCAACCGATGTCGTGAGACCATTTTATTAAGCCCGGAGTAAAGAGGATAGGAAAATGAAGATTTTTAGAAAATTAATTATATATTTAAGAAATCTAGAACGGTTCTCTTGCGCATTATTTTTAAGCATTTTGACCGTTAGAATTTGACCAAAATTTATCCTCAGATCAGGATAGGTGGCCCTTACATGTCATAGTACTTGTAGCTCTGATCGAGTTCCCGTAACCGTTAAACTGAAACTGGTCCGCCACGGTCGATCTAGAAATCCGACCAACTGTAATTTTAGCTTAACCTAAATCCAATATTAGAGAGCTTAATTCTGACCGCATTTGATCAGAGGACCTCCAGAAATACTCCGTTGGATCAGAAAGGACCCGAATTGGTTATAACCTAAGTATACCTTCATTTAAGGTCTGTTTTGGTTATGTTTGGGCTTATAAAAGGGCCTTAAACCCTTAGCTTTCTAACCCATACGAATTTTTAAAACTCTAGAGATTTGAGGGAAAGAAAAGAGAGAGAAAGTATGGGAGAAGCAGGTGAAACTCCATAGGATTCTTCCTAACCCATCTATACTTTGAACCGGCGTTTCTGAATCGTTCTTTCGACGATTTTGATTCCGTTTTTGGGTAAGTTAATCTAACCCTAACCTGTTTTGAAGCCTAGACTAGCTGAGGTAGAGTTCTAGCCAACCTATTTCATGTTATAGGTAGCGTACCCACCGTTGACAAAGACATATCGTCTGAATCATCCTAGACACGTCTTTTCTGGTTTAAGGTGCGGACTATATACGTTTAGGTTATGGTTTTTAAGACTTTCAATGTTAAGTAATGATTTATTCTTGCCTAGGATGCTATTTCACATGTATAAAGTGCTGTCCGTTTTGTTTTTCAGTTATACGTTAACTATGTTAAATATACTGTATTCCTCGTATTTGTAGAAAATACCGTATACGTGTAAAATTTAGATTTATGTTTGCCATGATTAACTACCGTCTATGTATGCTAGATGTATCTGTAACAACTCCTGGGCTAAAGGTTTAGTCCAAATACATGATATGCCAACATATGATATGTATTTAGTATGTGTAGCCTAAGTGTATGTGAAAATGACTGAATGAGTATAGACTTTGTATTCGTGCTTGCCATGACAATCTTTCATGGATATATGATTGTTATATGGGCTGCTACCCTTTGACGAAAGAATTTTCCCTAATACGTATGCTAATGAATACATAATATGTATGATGTAATGTCTAGGCTAAGTGTATGTAAAAGTGTCTGAATAAGTCAGTAGTTAGTAAGATGTCCCTGTATGCGGGTTGAGATATGATTCTCAACTACATCAATGATGTGTATGAATTCCTCCATGACTTATGTAACCTAGATTATTCATGATAATTATGTATATGATTTCCTCCATGACTTGTGTAACTTAGATTATCCATGTCCACTACGTGTATGATTTTCTTCATGTATTGTATTTACATTCAAGTTATATTTTCATAACTGTCCATATGATTGTAGGATATGAATCTCATGCCTGTTATTGAAATTGTACGTGCTTGGAGCTGTACTACAGTCCAGGTAATCGGTAACCGTTCTGTAATTAGTGGTTGAGGTTGTTGTCGCCACTCAGGATGAGTTTAACGAATCTGAGTCGTGCTTGGAATGTTCGGTAGTGGTTAGGCCACGCGGAGTGCTTATGCATCCCATGTCGTTCAACTCAACGTGCGCTTGGCCTAGTTGAGCTTATCAACTAACCCGATTGATCGATGTTTGTTCATCATGTTTGGTCACTACTGCTTGAACCTAAGGTACCAAACTTACCAGTGAAAAGCCCCTCTAACCTTGGTACCTCGATCCGTTAAAACTCATGAGCTGATTATGGTGGTATGAGACACTATATTCATGCTGTCGGCCTACTCTGATTGGTGACGAGCCCTTTGTAGTGACCAGTGGGCACCTATACTCATGAGCAGATTATGGTGGTATGGGACACTATATTCTTGCTGTCGGCCTACATTGATTGGTGACGAGCCCTCTGTAGTGACCTCAAGTATATCCTGATAGTGCACAAGGACGACGAGTCTTGTTACAGTATGTGGGATATAACTAGGCCTGTATTGATAAGGTGATGGGGGAGAGGAGCAACGATTGCACACAATAGCCCTGACAGCCCTTGCAGCGACCCAGAACCGTAATATCGTATGAGATTATCTCGGACTGACGACCTGAGAATGGATCACCGTTTGGGTAATGATACAAGGGAGGTACCTTAGCTTCCCAATCCTGCTGTATGAAAATGACTAATAAGAACTTGGTAAGCATATTCATAACATCGCATTGCATGTGCTAACGGCGTTGGTGATAGAGCACTGAGGAAGTAAGTCATGCCGCGATCGTTAGATGATGTCGCAGAGGGGTTTGTGGTGAGAGCATGCATCATTCTTCATATCATCCTTGCATTAACAAGAGTATCTAGGACCTGTTTAATTGTACTGCCTTATCATTACTGCTTGATTGGATTGATAACATGTTCACCTTTGCTGTATATAGCTTCCACTGAGTTGATCACTCACTCCCATGTTACAGGACGGTGTTGGCCATACCAACCAGTCCCTGTTTTAGTTTCAGATGGCGACAATGCTTGTGAGGTAGAGTCGGTCTTTCTTGATGATGTTGAGGAGGATTTCTCCTATATGCAGGTTCTGATCGACGGGTTTACAGGGTTATTGATTAGATGCCAATACACTTGGTATTTTACCATTTATTTAAATACTCATGTGTATTTTTCTCTTTCCATTTTGGAGTATATATGTATTTAGTTAACCTGGTAACATGTTCACACTCTGGAGACTTACAATCAATTATACATATTATATGTACTATCACAATCTTCTGCTCGCATAACTTAACTGTCTCTGGAGTATGATATGCTATTTTGGTCTAATCCCACTCATGTTTTCTGCACTAATATGAACAACATTCATCCATCATTGAAAATGTTGCATAAGTGATGTTCTGAAACTCGGGAGTGGAGTTTATGCTCGACCCCCGATTTTCGAGATGTTACAATAATTGGAAATGACATATGCATGAAATTAACTTGATCAAGAAAGCATTGTAATTCTATTTTGTTTTTCAGTGATTGAGCATCTATAATTGCTTGAGCCTTATTCTAGTCTATTTCAATTACCCACTGATGTATCAAGAATCCCAAGAAATTTTTGACCAATATGCTAAAAACACATTTGAGAGGGTTCATCTTCATTTTGTGAATCCTCATTCATTCAAATGATTTGCGCAAGTAAGTGAAATGTTCCATCACATCAACCGATTTGACTACTACATCGTCAATGTATACTTCCATGAAATGGTCAATCATATCATGGAAAATTTCGTTCATGGCCCTTTGGTAAGTAGCCCCTGCATTTTTAACTCAAAATGGTATTACCACCCAAAAAAAAGTCCCCCAAGGTTTAGGACATCTTCAAGTGCAATGCTTATTTGGTTAACCTTGAATGACTATTCATAAAGGAAACCATTTTATGCCCAGTTGCTCAGTCGATCAACTGATCAGCCATGGGAATTGGATATTTATACTTAGGTATGACTTCATTTAAATTCTTGAAGTCGATACAAACTCGAAGCTCGTCATTTTTCTTAATAATCGGAACCATGTTGGAGATCCATTCGACATATTTGATGGGTCTAATAAATCCTGCCTTCAACATACGTTTGATTTCTTCTTTTATTTTCTTAGGAACTTTGGTTGCCATTCATTTGGGAAGTTGCTTATACGGTCCATACCCTTATTTTATGGGTGACCTAGCTGTGCTTGACCAAATTTTGGTTTAGTCAAGCATTTCATAAAAATCCCATGTGAAACAGTCAGCAAATCCTTTGAGCAAATCAGCGAGTTTGGCATGTACTTGTGACTCCAATAAACCACTCATAAAAGTAGGCATAGGGTTTTGCTATGTCCCTAAGTTTACTTTAACTAGAGGATCCTAAACTTAGGCTTGAGAGTTATCTAACTTTTTCAGGGCCCATTTAAGATCCTTCAATTCTATACCATCCTCGACTACCTCAACAGCCGATATTAATATTTCTGCCATGTTAATAAAGTAACCATTACCATAGTCTTTCAAGCTCTCCTCGAGCTACATTATTTTGGTTGTGAACTCAGTTGTTCTTCCATTGACTAATGAATGACTTATCATGGGATTTCTTCTATACTGTAGCATGGAACTTCCTAATAAGGCACTATAGCCTTCGGCATATCATTATTTAGGTGTAGTACAATATCAATATCTCGCACTATGTTGCTTGGATTAATTATGACATTTTTCCTAGTTGGACGTCCATATTTATCCCTTCCAATAAAACGTATCGATCCAAACTCATTTCTGTAAAAATATACTTTGACTGCATTGGATGTAGCTAAAAATAGTTTGTTATCTGCCACTCTTAATTTAATCTTGTCTTGATTCCAAAAGATGACAAATTGGCACAAGGATGATGGGATGCATGAGAAAGAATGTATCTAGTCTCTTCCTAATAAAGCATTGTAATTTAACGAAGTGTTGACCAAAAAGAAAGTGGTCAACACCTTCTTGGTTCCCACAGTCAATAGACCATGTGTTTTGTTATCCCTCCAGCAAAATTGCTGACTGTAACTTTGGTCAAAATTAGATCATCTGAGGTTTTTCTAATTTCATCATCATTTTGGCGAGGAGGATATTCATAGCTGCGTTGTTATCAATCAGGACCTTAGTGACTCGACATCCCTCTAAGTAGATAGAAATATATAATGGCTTCATATGTTGAGTCATAGTGTGAGCATGCCTTTTTATAACTACCTTTTTAGAAGGCGTGCTTGGCTCAACAGTGACAGTCGATACACTCTTAACTTCCTTCTCAGAATGAAAGGAGCCATGTTGTATGATTATATGAGGACTAAGTTCCTCCACATCTCTTTCCATCTGGCTGGGTTGAGATGGTTTAGCTTGAAAAATCAATGGTAGGGTGAGTACCATATTGCAGTCCATTACAACTAATGGAAGCGACCCAAATTGTATCACATGATTCAGACATTACTCCCCATGCATTTTTATTTTGGTTGTTCTTCAATGTCTTTCGTTGTTAGAACTGTTCTCTTTTCATCCAAATTGGGTGGAATTTCCTCCAACAATTTTTCTTTTGCGAGGAGTTCTTTGATCAACAGATCGTTACCCAAAAAGCATTCATCGCTAAGGTTTTCAACTGATCCTTTAGGGTTAGCACTTTCTTTGTTAGATTGTTGTTTCTTAAAACCCGACTCATGTGGAATAGATTCTATAGTCAAATTCATCATATTCACAATTATTTGTTCATCCCCTGGCTACAGAATCGTCGGCATTAGTCGTGGTCGAATAGCCATTTTTCGAGATCAAATCTCTGCAATAGCTAGTTGTCTTTGCTTAGCAGTCTGTTACCTTTGCCAACACTGCTTCTAAGTGTGGGTCATTCCTTCAAGCACAATTAGAAACCTGTTGAGAATGTGGAGCCACATCTAGGCCGCCTTCGACCGGTCGTAGGATATGCTCGACCGGTCGTAGGGGCCTGTTCGACCGGTCGTGGACCGTCGACTCAAAGTCCAGCGAGTCTTGTTTTTTCATGTTTTGGGTCCTTCGACCAGTCGAAGGAATTGTTCGACCGGTCGTAGCTCTCCTTCGACCAGTCGTAACTCTCCTTCGACTAGTCTAAAGTTATGCAGATTCGTTTTCAAATCTGATGCGGACTGCGGATTTTGGTGTCGCCTTTCGCAAGGGTGTGGAAGGGAAGTTACCTAAACTATAAATAGGGGTTCCTAGGGCTTTTTTAGGTAGAATTGAAATATTGAGAAATATTTCTAAGGTGTGGGCTAAGGATTTTCTATGTTCTTCCAAGGGAGAGGTTAGTATTTTGCCTTATAATCTTTGTTTCTTCATAGTGGAAGTTTGCATCCGTGGTTTTTTACCCTAGTTTGGGATTTTTTCACGTATATCTTGTTTTGTGGTTTGTTTGAATTGTTTTGATCTGTTTTTAGTTTATATTCCTTTCCGTTTATCGTTTGTGGGTGAGGCATGAGATTGGATTTAGGCCCACTGCGTTGTTGGCGTGCTGCACAACAACTGGTATCAGAGCTATTGGTTTAGTTCTATTGGGAGCGATGGCAGAAGATGGGGAAACTAGAATTAAAAAGTTTGATGGTTCAAACTTTACCTTCTGGAAGATGCAGATGGAAGATTATCTGTATCAGAAGGACCTCTACATTTCTCTAGAAGGAAAAGAGAAGAAACCAAAAAAGATGACAGATGATGAATGGTTTTTACTGGATATGAAGACTTTAGGAACGATCCGACTCTCTTTGTCAAAGAGCATCGCCTTTAATATATCCAAGATGAAAACGATAAAAGAATTAATGGAAGCCCTAGCCACCATGTATGAAAAACCCTTAGCATCCAACAAGGTTCATCTTATGAAACAGTTATTCAATATGAAGATGTTAGATGGTGGGAGCATGGCAGAGTATCTAGACAAGTTCAATACAGTCACGAGCCATTTGGAATCTGTTGGCATTATTTTTGACGATGAGGTCAGGGCGTTATTGATCTTATCCAGTCTGTCAGATAGTTGGGATGGTTTGGTGATTGCTGTGAGCAATTCTTCAGGGTCGACAAAGTTGAAATTTGATGATATCACCGGTCTAATTCTCAGCGAAGAATCTAGAAGGAAGGCATCAGGAGTTTCAGGGCATTCAGGGAATGCTCTAAACGTTGAAGGAAGAGGAAGATCGCAGAACAAAGGAGGTAATAAACACGAGTGTTCTAAGTCGAGGAAGAAGTCTAAGGGACCGAAAGACAAAGACGGGTATTGGCATTGCGGCAAGAAGGGGCACATGAAACGTGATTACAGGGCGCTTAAGAAACAAGATGAAAGCTCTCAAGGTGGGAAGGATTCAGTAAATCTGTCTGAAGAGAGTAACATAGAGGCATTGATCTTGTCTATTGATGTGAGGAATGAGTCTTAGGTTATAGACTCGGGCGCTTCGTTTCATGCCACTTCATGTAAGGAAGTTCTACATGATTATGTGTCAGGTGACTTCGAGAGAGTCTACCTAGGTGATGATGAGCCGTGCAGTATAGTTGGAAAAGGAGACGTTCAGGTAAATAAGAAAGATGAAACAGTTTTGAAATTGAAGGATGTCAGACACGTACCGAGTTTGAGAAGGAATCTGATCTCAATGGGATAGTTAGCCGACACCGGTTATATGACGACATTCACCAGTGATTCCTGAAAGATCACAAAAGGTGCCTTGGTGATATCTCGAGGCAAAAAAGAAGGTACTTTGTACGTGACTTCAGGATCTTAGAGTTCACTCATAGTCGCATCAACTGGAGTGAATGGGCAGTTATGGCATCAGAGGTTAGGACATATGGGTGAGAAAGGAATGAAAGTGCTATTGTCAAAGGGGAAGCTACCAGGTCTGAAGTCTATTGACTTTGAATTCTGCGAGGACTGCGTGTATGGAAAGCATAAGAGGGTAAGCTTCAAGAAGACAGGATGCGCTCCAAAGACACATCTTTTGGAGCTTGTACACACTGATGTGTGGGGACCGGCACAGGTATCATCTCTTGGTGGCTCACGTTATTTTATTTCCTTTATTGATGATGCTAGTAGAAAACTGTGGATTAATTTCTTAAAGCATAAATCTGATGTATTTGATGCATTTAAGAAGTGAAAAGTTATGGTAGAAAACGAGATAGGTAAAACAGTAAAGTGTCTCAGATCTGATAATGGGGGAGAATATTGTGATATGTGGTTTAAGGAGTATTGTGTAGCAAGTGGAATTAAACATCAAAAAATGATTACAGGGACACCGCAACAGAATGGTGTGGCTCAGTGCATTAACAGGACCATCCTTGAGTGCGCCAGGAGCATGAGGTTACATGCAGGGTTGCCCAAGACCTTTTGGACAGATGCTTTAAATACTGTCATATATCTTATCAATAGAAGTCCTTCAACACCATTGGATGGTGGGCTACCAAAAGATACGTGGACTAGGAAAGAAGTGAACCTTACTGTCATGCCCCAAACTCGGAAACCAGGCACACAAAATTCTCGATCACCGAATTCGGCGCCGACAGCCTCCGTAGAACCCTATTCTAGGCTCTTAGCTCCCATTCGCCAGGTTCCGATCCTAGGATGCTACGAGGAGGATTTTCAACATCAGTTTGATTCGTAATAAGCATAACTAAAGGCATAACCCACAAACAACAACCAAGCACTCCATTACATTTTCACTATGATAAAAAAATTTACAAGTACAATGAACATAAAGGGAAATACAATGGTAAAGATCAAAAACTCCAAAATGATCAGCAACGTACTCCTGCCTCAGCGCTGCTGCGATCCAACGTCACCTGCACGCAACGGTCGTGCATAAGCTTATAAAAAGCTTAGAGGGTGGTGAAAGTGTGTGCGCAAGGTAGTAATATGAACATGCAATGTCAGAGTAATGTGAAAAATACAGATGGAATCATAAGATCATGAGTCGTACCAAGGCTATGCAATGCAAGACATGAATGATGTCAGCCATCCCAAGGCCATGCGATGTGCAATGCAACTCATGCATATAGATCCTCATCTATGTCCACGCATCAATACAGCTCAAATATGGGATATCACCGGGGTCTAGTACACTCTAAACCAGATTGCCGACACATCGTGCGCAATAAGGTAAGTGGAAGAGACCACACTATCCGTCTGCCAATATCGGTCACGACTCATCGATAGCGGACCCATTCCTCGAGCTGGTCAAACTCAGCCTAGCATTATCCCCTACTCTCGGGGGGGTAAGGCCGCACCCCCTTCCAACCGACCACGACACAGTGGAGAGCAGAACCGTCTGGTAATCGGCACTCAACGCTCATCTACGCACTCGGTCTAGACGTTGGAGCAACCTCATGGTACTATAAGGGTTTAGGAACTTTCACCCAGGGATATCTATAGTACCCCATGTAGAACAAGATTTCTGATATCCAATCCTGCCAACCACGATGTGTCTGTGGAGACTACGGCCCTGATATCGCTAGGGCATACAATAACCATGTTACATAAGTGCGAGATGCATGATTCACGCTATCCAGTCATGCAACAACTCATGCGCATATCGTGCGCTCATGTAGGGCAATACTGTCTAACCAGGAGCCCATAAACAACCTGTCTAAAGGCATATGCTATGATCAGTCAGTCCTCATATCAAGCATACGTATGATGCGTATGATCATGACTCATGAAACTATACTAAACATGTTATAATGAAATGAACTATTTTACAATACAGATGGACGTGGACGGCCTATACACAATAAGTACGGCCCAGTATTGGACCCTATGGAGAGTCGTAATGTGGACATCCAACCAACATTACACTCGCAATGTGGACGTCAAACCAACATTGCATCCCAGGTATGATCTTCTTAAACGTCGCTACATAACCTGTATTGGGATTACACATTGCAATGGATCTTAGGTTCATCTCATTGGGCCTTACTTATATATTAAATGGGCCATATCTTATGGGCCTTTTATTCATCAGATGGGCCATATACATGGGCCACACCAATGGGTCTTATGTGCATTACAATGGGTCAAAACCCGTGGGCCTAGGATTGCATCAAATGAGCTTAGTCTCATGAGTCTAATACATGACCAATGGGCCACACCAATTGGGCCCCACATGTAGGTCAAGTGGGCCTCAACCTATAGACCTAACATGAGTTCAATGGGCCTAAACCCCTAAGCCTTAATCAAATAAAATGGGCCTAACTCATGGGTCTCAAATAAGTCCAATGGGCCTAATCCCATGGATCCTTTTTATAATCAAATGGGTTTAGTCCCATGGGCCTTACAATATATCAACTGGGTCCACATCCATGGGCTTTAAGAATGCAACAAAGGGGTCCAATTACATAGGCCTTGAAGTACATCAAATGGGCCTGGTCCCATGGACTTGCAACACATCAAATGGGCCTAAGTTCTTAGGCCTTGTATAAATCAGATGGGCCTAAATCCCTAGGCCTTAAGTAGATTAAATGGGTCTAACCCATAGGCCTTTAAATAGATTAGATGGGTCTAACCCATAGACCTTTAAATAGATTGAATGGGCCTTTAAATAGATTGAATGGGCCTTTCCCAACATAGGTGGCCCACCTAATCATCACTCAAGCCAAAATGACCTTACCAAGTGGATGGACGGTCTGAATGCATCACATGCATCATGGCGGGTCCCACTGCCGCCGAACAGAGGAAAACACATGCATTACGGAGGGCTCCACCGTCCGCTGGACGGTGGAGTCAATACATCATCAAGGTGGGCGCCACCGTCCACTGGACGGTGGACTAAGCACATGCATCCTTTGTGGGTCCCATGTGGGGCCCACTGTAATATTTATTTGGCATCCAACCCGTTGATAAGGTCAAACAGACCCGGTTGAAGGAAAAGTATAAATTTCAGCTTGGTTCAAAACTTTTGTGGGCCCCATAAAGATTTCAATGGTAGATGCTCAATCTCACTGTTTTATGTGATGTGGGCCACCTGAGTTTTGGATCGACCTGAAATTTGGAGGGGGCCCACCTGAGGAGGGGACCCACCTCGTGAATAGGTCGGATGTCAAACCAACATTAAGGTGGGGCCCACGGCTGGAGCCGTGGGTCCCTGGCTTGGACGCCGCCCGCCCTTCTACACTGCTGCACGCAACAGCGTACAGCGCTGCTCGCCTGACACCAAAACGCAGAGGCTCTTCCTCTTATCAATTTTTGGGAAAAACCTGTTTTCTGGGGTTTTTCTAGTGTGGGGTTCGCTTTAAGTGGATCCACTCCGACCATAGGATTTCTCACCTTGCAATGAATCCAACAAGTCCAAAGTTTGAATTATTTTGATGAAAGAAGATGAAATAAAATAAGAAAAATGTATTTGAAAGGTGAGGATGAAATTTTTGACACTATGGCCCACCAGGTGATTGGATCAGTCCCAAATCTTGGTCCAACGCATGCATTTAGGCAAAAAATGGGATGGACGGCGTGGATTGATTACATACGTCATGGTGGGGCCTAAGCAAGTGGACCACCCAAAAGTCCCTTTTTCTTCTTTTCCCTTTTTCTCATTTCCTTTGAAACGTCCAGCGTCCCAGACGCTGGACGGCTGGCTTTCTTTTTAAAAAAATTTGTGGTGGGCCCTGATGAAGTGGGCCACCACTGATGGGTGTACAACGCATATGGTGGGCCCCACTTGAATAAATATTGAAGAAAAAATATAATGCCAAGGTGGGATCCATTCAAGTGGGCCACACAATCCTTTTGCATAAAAATAAAATAAAATAGAATAGAATAAAATAAAATAAATAAAAGAGAGAGAGAGAGAGACATGGAGAGTGGGACACGGCTTGTAATGGAGGGACCCCGTCATTATGGGCCCTCCCTTACATGAAATCATACATCAAGTGGGTCATTTTGCACATGTGACCATCAAAACTGAAGATCAACGGTGGGGATCCTTTCCCCACCAATATGGATGGTCTAGATGACCTTTCTAAAGAGAAAATAAACATCATGATGGGGTCCATGGAGAATGGCCCCATCATGGAATGATCATGATGATCCAAATGGGCCATCGGCCACATTTTAGGGTCCCAAGTGAGATCCACACCATTGATCGGTGGGCCTCACTTGGTCCACCATAAAAATAAGGAAAACTACCCTATAGAGGCACCCATCGTCCGATCTTCTCGCTCTTAGGAGTTCCTTGGCACCTTAGCTTCAACTTCAATGGATGAGATGAAGAATGGAGGGTTGAGATGAGAGATTTTGGGATGAAGAGGTGGGCCAGATGGAGCTTAAGAGGGTTTGAGAAACTCCATACGTATGGAGCTTGGAAGTTGCTTGGAGGTTTGAAATGAGAAAGAGAGAAAGAGAGAGAGTGATGTAAGAGAGAGAGAGAGAGTGATGGATGGATGGGTGAGTGATGGTTGTGTAAGAAAAGCTTGACTTTTGAGGCTTTTGTGTAAGAGAGGTATGGGTGGTGAAGACTTTTGTGGCTTTTTGTGTAAGAGAGGTATGGATGGTGAAGACTTTTGTGGTTGCTTGGAAAAAGGGATGAAAGTGATGTGTACTTTGACATGTGATGGCTTGATGGGTTGATTGATTGATGGGATTGATGTGATTGATGTGACACATCGTAGAGATTCTCTTAATTTTCACAACGCGCAGTGTTTTCTCGCACTGAACGTTGGCCCATATCTCTTGACCAGAGTATCGCCTTGGCGCGCGAGTCGCGGCATCGGAACCGCAACGACGGCGCCGTCGCTATGGTATTGGTCTCGGGTTGAGTCGACTCGGGTTGTCGGCATATGAATTAGGGTCGCGCGTCGATATCGGCTAAGGGTCGAAGGTTGCCGAAATTCGACCAGTAAGACCGTGGAAGTCTACGGATCGGTACGGACCAAGATACGGGTCTTACACGTACACATCTTAGAGTGTTCGGTTACACTTCATATGTTCATATTGATGTAGAGCACAGAAACAAGCTAGATGCGAAGTCTAGGAGGTACACGTTTATAGGCTACGGGTAGCATGATTTTGGCTACAGGTTTTGGGATGCAGAAAATAGGAAAATCATCAGAAACAAGGACATAGTCTTCAATGAAAAAGTGATGCATAAGGACAGTGTGTAAGAAAATAAGGCCGAGAAAAAGGAATTTGTAGAGTTGGAAGAGTTACCGGACATGGGTGTTACAGCGCCACAGGATGATCATGCATAGGAGTATTATGAGGCAGAGCCACAAACACCGGTTGTGAGGAGGTCTACTTGGGAGAGGAGACCCACGGTCCGATACTCACCCTCCTTACATTATCTACTGCTGACAGATAATGGTGAGCCAGAGTATTTTGAAGAGGTGTTACAGTCAGATACACGGGTTAAGTGGGAGTAGGCCATGGATAAGGAGATGAACTCTCTTGAGTCTAATTGTACATGAGAGCTAGTCACTCTATCCAAGGGTAAGAAAGCTCTTCATAATAAGTGAGTTTACAGATTGAAGGAAGAGCATGATGGTTCGAAACGGTACAAGGCTAGATTGGTTGTGAAAGGGTTTTAACAAAAGGCAGGTATCAAATTCACTAAAATATTTTCACCGGTAGTGAAAATGTCTACGATTCGCATAGTCTTAAGTATAGTGGTTACAAAGAACTTACATCTAGAGCAGCTAGATGTTAAGACAGCCTTTCTTCATGGGGACCTTGAAGAAGAAATATATATGCATCAGCCAACAAGATACGTGGCACCAGGTAATGAGAACAAGGTGTGCAGACTGAAGAAGAGTCTATATGGCCTGAAGCAGGGCCTGAGGTAGTGGTACAAGAAGTTTGATAGTTTCATGTCGAGAAACAGTTTTATGAGATGTCATGCCGACCACTATTGTTACTTGAAGAAGTTTGATACGTTGTATATCATCTTTCTTCTGTATGTTGATGATATGCTTGTGGACGGTTCAAGCATGAAGGATATCTCAGATCTCAAAAGATAACTGTCTAGAGAATTTACCATGAAGGATTTAGGAGCTGCAAAACAAATCCTAGACACGAGGATAAAACGTGACAGGAAAAATAAAAAACTAGTTTTATCATAAGCAAAGTACATATTTAAGGTACTTGATTGATTCAATATGGAAGGTGCTAAGCCAGTTAGCACTCCATTAGCCAACCACTTCAAGCTATCTAAGGAGTAAGGTACAAAGACGTAAGAGGAACGGGACTACATGGCCAAAGTCCCATACGCGTCAGCGATTAGGAGTCTCATGTATGCTATGGTAAGCACGAGGCCAGGCATTGCTCAAGCAGTGGGAGTTGTTAGCAGGTTCATGAATAACCTCGGAAAGGAACATTGGGAAGCTGTGAAGTGGATCCTCAGATACCTGGTGAATACTAAGGATGTAGGGCTGTGTTATGGTAGATTGAAAATTAAACTGCAAAGGCTACGTGGATTCAGATTTGGCAGGAGATATCGACAGCAGAAGAAGCACTACATGTTATGTGTTTACTTAGGGTAGTGCTGCAGTCAGTTGGGTCTCTCAGTTACAGAAGATAATATCTATCAGTACGACATAAACAAAATATGTTGCGGCTACAGAAGCATGCAAGGAGATGGTGTGGATGCAAGGTTTTATGGAAGAGTTGGGTAAGAAGCAAGTAGATTGCAAGCTATACAGTGATAGTCAGAGTGCAATACACTTAGCTAAGAATTCAGCCTTTCATTCAAGGACTAAGCATATTACCATCAGATATCACTTTATACGTTCGTTACTGGAAGATGGATCGATTATTCTGGAGAAGATTCATACAAGTGAGAATCCTGCAGATATATTGACCAAAGCGGTCACAAGGGAGAAGCCAAAGCTCTGTTCAGCTCTGATTGGTCTTCAGGCTTAAAGACGGGGAGGTGGTGCACTCCGGACGAAGAAGATAAAGGTTTATAGTGATGTGTCTCCAAGTAAGAGATTATTGAGAATGTGGAGCCACATTTGGGCCACCTTCAACCCGTCATAGGATATTGTAAGACCCGTATCCTAGCCTGTACTGTTCCATAGGCTTCCGCGGTCCCCCGGTCGAATTCCGGCAACTCGCGATTTATAATCAGTAGTCACGCGCGACCTTAATTCATATTCCGTATTTCAAAGTCGGCTCGACTCGAGACTTATACCCTAGCGACCGCACCGTCACCGCAGTTCCGATACCGCGTCTCGCACGCCGAGGCGATATCTAGGCCAGAAGAAGTGGGCCTACATTCAGTTCAAGGAAAAACACCGCGCGTTGCAAATATCGAGGGAATCTCTACGACTCGTCACATCAATCAATCAATGTACAAGTCAAATAAATATCCCATCACACCCATCCCTCTCTCACCCTCAAGTCAACAACACCCATACCTATCCCATCCCATTCTTACCAAAAAGTCAAGGTAACCCATACATTCCCATGTCATATCCCTTACACAACTCTTCTCTCTCTCTCATTTCTCATTTTCATTCCAAGCAAACCCACACCTCACGTCCAAGCTTTCCCTCCTCTCCAAGAAGGCACAAGTGTGGCCCACTTTCCTTACCCTTCCATCTCCCATCTCAACCATTCAAACCTCATCTCTACCGTTGGAATCGAAGCTAAGGAGCCTTAGAGCACTAGGGAGGAAGAAGGAAAGGTGGGTGCTTCTCTCCCTCTCATTCTCATCTTTTTTTTTTTTATGTGATGTGTGACCCACTTGGATGGACCCCACCTTAATGTATGATTTATTCATACCATTCACCCATTTGGTGGCCCACCGGAGCAAGGCCCACCTGTATGCCAAGACCGTCCAACGTCCAGGGACGCTGGACGTGGGAAGAAAACACAAGTATTAGCTTGGTTTACCAAGCTTTGAAGTGGGTTGTTTGTGTAGGCCCCACCTTGATGTATGTATTCAATCCACGCCGTCCATCTCATTCCCTGGATCATTTTAGGCGTTGAGCCAAGAGTTGGGCTTGATTGGAAGATCTGGTGGGCCATAGCGTTCGAGATTACATCATCATCATTCAAAGATCATTTTTCCTATTTTATTTTATTTTCTAAACATAAAAATATCTTATATTAGACTCATTGGGACAGTTTTGAACCACTGAAGGCAATGGACGGGATGGATCTACCTGATGCAGATCCCAGACGTGAAAAACTGCGAAAAAATGAGTTTTCCCAATTTTTTAAAAAAATTAGGTGCAGAGGCAATGCCTCTGCCTCTGACGCTGCAACAGCAGCAGCGTTGCACGTCTCACTGGTGGACGTCCCAAGCAGCTGCCCACGGCTATTTTTGTGGGCCCCACCATGATGTATTTGAGAAATCCAACCCGTCTTTGAGGTGGGCCACTCCCAGACGTGGGCCCCCTCCAAAGATCAGCTGCATCCAAAACTCAGGTGGCCCACACCACACGAAGCAGTGTAATTGAACATCTGCCCTTGAAGCCTTTCTTCTGGGCCATGGGAGTTTTGGATCAAGATGAAATTTGTGTTTTACCTTCACCCAGGTCCAAGTGACCTTATCAACGGTTTAAATGGCTTCTAAACATTATAGTGGGCCCCATAAGGAAACCTACTGTGATGCATGTGTTTTACCTCCACCGTCCAAGCGGACGATGGAGCCTACCCTGTTGCGTTCTTTCCGCACCGTCCACCCTGGACCGTGGGACCCACCGTGAGTATGTGTTATATCTTCACCGTCCACCTTTGGACGGTGGGAACAACCCCACCCCAGGTCTGTTTGACCTATCAGCAGATGGATTAAAAGAAATAATAATAAATAATAATAATAATAAATAAATATTATGGTGGGCTCCATATCTGGGTGGCCTCATCAACAGGTTGGCTGGAAAATAAATATTATAGTGGGCTCCCTGGCCCACACGTTCGATGGCAAACAAACATTACAGTGGGCCCCCTGGCCCACACGTTGGATGACAAATAAATATTGCAGTGGGCTTAGGCCCATGCGACCTCATGAACAGTTTGAATGGCATAGAAACAGTATGGTGGGCCCAGGTTGACTGGCCTTATCAATAGATTGGATGATAAATACACATTATGGAGGGCCCCTGGTCCGTGTGACCTCATCAATAGGTTGGGTGCAAATAAACATTATAGTGGGCCCCCATGCCTGTGTAACCTTGCCAATAGGCTGGACAGGAAATAAATATTATGGTGGCCCCTGGTCCATGTGACCTCATTAACAGGTTTGGATGGAAAGTAAACATTATGGTGGGCCCCAAGTGCGACCCATTGATGTATTTGATGCAATCCACCATAACACATGTGTTTCATCCAAACAGTTCCAACCATTTTGAAAGAAAAGACTTTAAGGCTTGAGACAAAAAAAGAGGGCAGATCTAGAGTCATGTGGACCACACTATAGAAACAGTGTTGGACTGACTGTCCACCATCAAAACCCTTGGGTCAAAAGGTTGGTCAAGTATGATATTGCCTTCCTTTAATCTAAGTCTTTGTGACCTTATGTATTGATTGCACGGGAAATAAACGCTATGGTGGGCCTTGAGAATTTAATGGTGGAAACCATTCTTGCCACTGTTATTTGGGTGCGGTCTAGATGATCTTTTGATATGATTCATTTGTGTATATTATACGTACATTTTTATTTGTTTGTGGTCATCCATTGAGAACCACCTTGGTATTTGTATGAGGCCCATCTTGTCATATTTATGGCCATTGTTGAGGCCCACCTTAATGTGTATGGGGCCGTTGTTGAGGTCCACCTTGATATGAACGTAAGACCCATGTTATTGGGCCCATTTTGATGTATTCTAATGCCCATGGGTCATAGCCATTGCAATGTACATAAGACCTATTAGTGAGGCTCAATAACACGGCCCATTGATGAATGTAAAGCCTATGTGATAAGGCCTATTATGATGTATGCAAGGCTCATGGGTTATGGTCCATCGCAATGTAAGGCCCAATTGGGTGACCCATTCGACGTATATATGAGGCCCACCTTTGAGGTGTCTATGGCCCATTCGTCAGACCCACTTGATATACTTGTGGACCATTAGTGTGCTCATTAATGCGGCCCACTTGTCGTATATGAGGCCCATCGGTGTGGCTTAATGATGCAACCCATCGTGATGTGTGTTATCCAAGTTGTTCTTTAGCTGGACCTCTGGTAAGTCCAACTATGATGTGTAGACCACTTGTTATACGTACAAGGCCCATCTCTGATGAATATTCAAGGCCACTTGTTGGATATTGGAGGCCCACCTATTATGTATTTTCAGCCATTATAGCATGGCTATTGTGATGTTTTGCAATCCATTTAACGAGGCCCATTATGATGTGCATTGGGCCCATGGGTTATGGTCATGCGATGTCTCTGAGGCCTATGTGCAGGGCCCACTTGTTGTATATGTATCCTTTGTATGAGGCCCAATGTGATGCACATTAGGCCTTTACATGAGTCTATGGGCCCACCTTATGTTAAATGCTATACGGACCACTCCTTGAGAGCAATGTTGGTTTGACGTCTACATTGATGAGCAATGATGGTTAGATGTCCTCATTGTGACCTTCCCATAGGCCTTGTTAGGCCCATTCTCTCCATGGGTTAACCCAAATGAGTGGGCCCCATTCACCATAGACGGATGACTCCGTACTATCGGATTTGATATAATCATGGTCGAGTGCCGATTTTTATAGTATGGTTGATTGGCTGATCATCTATGAACCCCGCTTTATCTATCTACTGATTATCGGTGTCGAGTATCGAGGCCGACACCGATTATCGACCTTAAGTATCGGTGTCGATTATCGATTGACGTGGCCGATTGCCGATTCTGCGTGTCATGGCCGATATCGAGACTGATTACTGGTCGAGGTCGATTATCGAGACTGATTACCGATCGAGGTCGATTATCATGGCCGATTACCGATTATGATTACCGTGGAGGCTGATTATCGTGACTGATTACCGAGCGTGACCGATTGTCGATTGACGTGGTCGAGTACCGATTCTGATAGTCGATTGTCGATTATTGATCGAGGCCGATTACCGATTCGGATGGCTGATCACCGATTATTGATCGAGGCTAATTATCGATCAGGGCCGATTATCGATTCTGATTTATCGTGGCCGATTGCCGATTATCGATCGAGGTCGAGTACCGATTCTGATGGCCGATTGCCGATTATCGATCGAGGCTGATTATCGACCAGGGCCGATTCCGACTTTGATTTGTAGTGGCCGATTGCCAATTCCGATTGTCGGAGCCCAATGTAATGTACATGCGACCTGTATTTGAGGCCCGACGTGATGTGTATTCAACCCGTGTCTAAGGCCCAATGTGATGCATATTAATGCCTAGGTGATGAGACTCATTGTGATGTATTTGAGGGTCAGGCGAAAGAGCTCATTGTGATGTATGTTAGGCCCATGAGCAGGGCCCACCTGTTGTGTACATGTAACCCTTGAGTAAGGCCCATTGTGTTGTATATTAGGCTTTTGTGTGAGGCCGTGGGCCCATTACATATTTGGATTTGTGAGGGTCACTCCTTGGGGCAATGTTGGTTAGATGTCCACATTGTCGATGCCGATTATTGATGCCGGTTATTGATACCGATTATGAGTATGTGACTGCATAGCATCATGATCCATGCCCATATGCATCATCTGCATGTTATGAGATGTGATTGACCATTGCATATATCATAATGTTGGTTGTTATGAGACTCCCTGATAGGCGGATATTGTCTCACATGAGTGCATGGTTTGCGCAGGATTGATGCATGAATGGATTGTATGACTCATGCATCTCGCATTATGTGCTGTGATTACTATATGCCCTAGCGACATCAGGGTCGTAGCCTCCACAGGCATATCTTGGATAGCTAGATGGGACACTGAAAATCTGTTCTACATGGGGTGCTATAGATATCCCTGGGTGAAAGTCCCTAAACCCTCTTGGTTCCAGAGGTTGCTCCAACGTCTAGACCGAGTGGGTAGATGAGCGCCGAGTGCTGGTTACCAGATGGCTGAGCTCTCCACTGTGTCATGGTCGGTTGGAAGGGGGTGCGGCCTTACCTGCCCGAGAGGAGGGGGCAAAGCTAGGCTGAGTTTGACCAACTCGAGGAATGGGTCCGCTATCGATGAGCCGGGCCCGATATTGGTAGGCGGATAGTGAGGTCTCTTCCACTCGCCTTGTTGCGCGCGATGGGGCGGCAATCTGGTTTGGAGTGTAATAGACCCCGGTGATTTTTCAGAGAGGAACTGTACTGATATGTGGACCTATTGAGTAGGAGATGCATGCTAATTCATTCATCCATTCACTATTTACTCGGGCTGGTGGTGCGCAACTAATTGTTGTGTACCTTCGTTACGGCATGGATTTCGATTAGGCGCGCGACTAACCTGATATCAGGAGTTTACCACGCTGATGCTGACTATCCAAATTTAGGTATGGGACTGGTTTGGATAGAAGTTCCTTGTGGTGGATCCCGTAGCCTGTGATACTACGTACTGTCATCCCGACTTTACACTCCAGCATGATTATTCCATTCGCATCGCATATTGCATTACATCCTCGGCATCTGATATTTGACTCTTTATGGCTCCTTATCGCATAGTTGTTCTATATTGCGTATTCTGATATTGATTAACTTATAGACTTGTTCATACTTCTGCTTACTCTGTTATCGTATGATTTATATCTTATCAGTATTTCTGCTTAATCTGATAATTTCTACTCTTGTTAGTGTTTCTGCTTATTTAGACATTGTATGGTTTATGGATTTTCAGTTTTTTCGGTATTGTATGATTATAGCATTGTATTGAATACTTGACACTTACCTTGTGCACACACTTACACCACCCTCTAAGCTTTTTATAAGCTTATGCATGATAGATACGTGCAGGTGATGTTAGGTTGCAGCAGTGTTGAGCTTGGAGTGTGCAGTGGTCTTCTGGAGCTTGATTTTTATTTATGTATTTTCCTTTCAGTATTGTACTCAAATGATTATATTAGTGGATATGTGATGATGATGTTGCCTTTGTGAATTGGGTAATCTTGTGGTTATGCTTATTACTAGTTATATGTACACAAAAAAAAATCTTCCTTATAGGATCTTAGGATCGGAATCTGGCATATGAATGCTAGGAGCCGAGAATGGGGTACTACGGAGGCTGTCGGCACCAGATTCGGTAATCGGGATTCTTATGAATCCGATTCCTGAGTTTTGGGGCGTGACAGATATGCTCGACCAGTCGTAGGGGCCTGTTCGACTGGTCGTGGACCGTCAACTCAAAGTCTAGCGAGTCCTATTTTTTCATATTTTGGGTCCTTCGACCAGTCGAAGGAATTGTTCGACCGGTCGTAGCTGTCCTTCAACCAGTTGAAGGTTACGCAGATTCATTTCTGAATTTGATGTGGACTGCGGATTTTGGTGTCGCATTTTGCAAGGGTGCGGAAGGAAAGTTACCTAAACTATAAATAGGGGTTCCTAGGGCTTTTCTAGGTAGAATTGGAATATTGAGAAATATTTCTAAGGTGTGGGCTCGGGGTTTTCTATGTTCTTCCAAGGAAGAGGTTAGTATTTTGCCTTGTAATCTTTGTTTCTTCATAGTGGAAGTTTGCATCCGTGGATTTTTACCCTAGTTTGGGATTTTTCCACATATATCTTGTCTTGTGGTTTGTTTGGATTGCTTTGATATGTTTCTAGTTTATATTCCTTTCCGTTTATCGTTTGTGGATGAGGCCTGAGATTGGATCTAGGCCCACTGCGTTGTTGGCGTGCTGCGCAACAAAACCTAAGGTGACTAACCCTCCTTTTAGACTTCTTCTTGGGTGGGAAGAGGTTTGACCATTCTACGTCGCAGCATTGGAGCCAGTCAAAGACAGTTGTTTTGTTGGTGATAAGAGTCATTTTCCATCCTCTGCATGAACCATGGTTTTGTCTAGCTATTCGGTTGAGGAAATTTCCTAATCGACCGAATTGACCTTATGCATTGCTTGCACAAATGTGACCTGTGGTTAGTAAATAATGTTGCTTTCTACTGTACTATCGCATTCATATCCGCTTGTGAAGGCATCTTAAATCCTTTACTGGGTCGTTGCACCTCAAACTAGTCATCACAAGGCCCAAGATCAACTTTTTCTTGCGGTTGAACCAACTTTTAAGGATTGATGTGGCCATGTTGATATCCATGTTAAGTGGAAATGGATCAATGTTGATATGCATTGCTTCTTTTTTTCTTCTCATGGAATTTTAGCAATCCTCAGTCAATGTTGTCTTGGATGACATTCCTGAAAATGACACATTTATTAGTGGAATGGGGATGAGTTCCATGCCATTTGCAATACTTAGCCTTTATCAATTTTTCGATCGTGGGTATTATATCAAAGATCTCATCGGCCCGTGTAATATCGAACGTATATATCCTTTGAGTTTTCTATGTGGCTGGCACAGTCACTTCTACTTTAATCAACATTGAACAAATGAATGGATGCTTGGTCACTACATCGATCATTGCCACCTTGTAGTTAGGATCATAATAGTATGTCATAGCTGACGAGTTCTTTTGCCTTGTTCTCATGTTCTCTTGGGTTTAGAAAATGCATAGTTTTTTCCTTGAACTGAACGGAAGCCCATATCTCCTGGCTTGGGTATCGCCTAGGTGCGTGGGACGTGGCGTCGGAATCGTGGCGACGGCGCGGTCGCTAGGGTATAAGTGTCGGGTTGAGCTGACTCTAGAATATAAGATACAACGCAGTCACTAGGGTACAAGTCTCGGGTCAAGATGACTCTGGAATACGAGATACGCAACTGCTATTTACGTGTCGCGGGTCACCGAAATTTGACTGGGAGGACCACGGAAGCCTATGGAATGGTACGGTCTAGGATACAGGCTTGACATTTGGTCATTCTTTAACCGCGGTGGCTTTCACTTAGTACTCTAATTTATTACCCACTCCAATTAGACATGGTAAGAAATAGAAGAGAAATTACATGTCTAATTCTTTTATAAGGATAGGAAAATTCTTATTGTTGATCTTGCACATTTTTTACAGTTGATGGGTGAATTATGTGAAAAGTACATTGCTCAGTTTAAAAGAGTGAAAAGTAGATACAAAGTAGTCGCGATCGAGTCTGAATTTATACAACTCACCTAGGAGGCAGTTGGACAGGTGCTAACGGTGCTGGACGATGCTTGGACAACACTAATTTATATGTCCAATTTTTGGACAGTACTGATTTACATGTCCAATGTTTGGATAGTGCTGATTTACATGGAATATGTTTGTACAGTGCTGATTTACATAGACAATGTTTGGACAGTGCTGATCATCATTAGTGAGCCATGTGCCCCATAGAATGAAGTGTATAGTGATACACATGTTACACCTGTAACTATTAAAATGATTTTTGGTGTAATCCAAGCTCTTTATTATGAGGCCCACTGGTGTGGCCCACTTGATGTATATGAGGCTCATTAGTGCGGCCCATTGAGCGACCCATTGTGATATATGTAAGGTTCGTGTTATACAGCCCATGTGATGTGTATTAGGCCCATTTGATGCGGCTCATGTGATGTGTATTAGGCCCATGTGATGCAGCCCATGTGACATGTATTGGGCCTATGTAATGTGGCTTATGTGACACGGCCCATTGTGATATCTGAGACCCTTGTGTGAAGCCCATTATGATTGTATGAGGCCCATTGAGATTGTATGCGACCCATTATGTTATGTATGAGGCCTTTGTGTGAGGTCATTAGTCCACTATATGTTTGGTCATATGAGGGTCACTCCTTGGGAGCGATGTTGGTTAAATGTTCACGTTGATGGGCAATGATGGTTAAATGTCTACATTGTGACCTTTCCTTAGGCCCTTTGTTAAGCCGATTATCGAGGCTGATTCTCAAGATTGATTATTGATGCCGATTATCGATGTCGGTTATCGATACCGATTATGAGTATGTGAAAGTATAACATCATGATACATGCCCATATGCATCATCTGCATGTTTGTTATGAGATGTGGTTGACCATTGCATATGTCATTGGGCAGGTTGTTATGAGACTCCCTGATAGGCGGAGATTATCTCACATGTGCGCACGATATGCACAGGATTGATGTATGACTGGATTGTACGACTCATGCATCTTGCATTATGTGTTGTGATTACTATACACTTTAGCAACATCAGGGTCGTAGCCTCCACAGGCATGTTGTGGATGGCCAGATGGGACACCAAAAATCTGTTACTAGCATCAGGGCGTTGTAGATGTCCCTAGGTGAATCTCTAAACCTCCGTGGCTCGGAGATGCCCCAATGTCTAAACCAAGTGGATACATGAGCGCTCGAGTGCCAAATACTAGTAGGCCATGTCTCCCACTATGTCATGGTCGATTGGAAAGGGGTTGTGGCCTTACCTGTCCAAGGGTAGTAGGCATAGCTAGGCTGAGTTTGACCAGTTCATAATTGGGTCTGCTATCGACGTGCCGAGTAGATATTGCCTGACTATTGGCCAGGCAGATAGTGAGGTCTTTTCCACTTGTATGGTTGCGCGTCTAATGAGCGGCGATTACATGTAGAGTGTACTAGACCCCAGTGATGATCCTATAGATGTACAATACTGATATGTAGACTTACTGAGCAGGAGTTTTATACTCAACATTTTACTCATTTATTCATTCATTCATTATCCACTCGGGCTGGTGGTTCGTAACTAATTGATATGTGTACCTTCGCAATAGCCAGGATTTCTGTTGGGGTGCACGACCAACCTGAGATCAGGAGTCTACCACGTTGAGTTTAACTATCCAAATTTAGGTATGTGACTAGTTTGGATAGAAGTCCCTTGTGATGGACCCCGTAGCCTGTAATACTACGTACTATCATTCCGACTTCACACTCCAGTTTGGTCATTTCATTCGCACCGCATATTGTTTTACATCCATGGCATATGGCATTCTGAGTTGCTACGTTTCTACATTTATATGGCCTAGATGAGGTTGACGGTATTTGTGGACTCCTCAAGATTTGCATATTGCATTGCATTCTCAGTATATGATATTTGACTTACTATGTCTCCACATTTCATAGCTGATTTACATTGTTTCCTCAATATATGATATTGGCTTATTATGTTTTTCAATCGCATAGCCTGGATAAGGCTGATGATATTTATGGACTTACCAGTATATTTCTGCATTACTCTGATATTTATATGTTTGACACATGCATTGCACACACTTGCACCACTCTCTAAGCTTTCTATAAGCTTATGCATAATAGATGCATGTAGGTAACATTAGGTCGCAGTAGCATTGAGCTTGGAGTGTGCAGTGGACCCTGAAGCTTTGATTTTGACATATGTATTTTCCTTTCAGCATTGTATTCAAATATTTATATTGGTGGATAAATGATGATGATGTCGCCTTTATGATTTAAGTATATTTGTGGTTATGCTTCTTATGAGATAAATGTACATTGAAAAAGTCCTTCTTGTAGGATCCCAGGATCAAAATCTGGTGTATGGGCACTAGGAGTCAAGAATGGGGTATTATTATTTTTTTAATTTCTGAAAAAACACATATATGGCGCCCTAAAGTGTCTCTTCTTGGATCATTTCTGGTTGGATCTCAAAGGTAGGGGATCCAAGAGAATAATCATTATAACATGTTTTGGTTCATCTTTCCAATTTTAATGTTTCCACCGGTTATAGTCATATGGATCATATGTGAGAGAATATGATGGTTGATAATAATCCTCATTCTCATAATTATGATCGCGTAAGGACTTATTAACCGATGGAGCATAGTATTCTAGTCGGTTCTCGATGATGGTTTGAGAAAAATCTTGAGATATAAGTTGAATTCTATAATCATTAGACATTCCCCAATATCTCTTATCCATTCAGCATATAGACGTACCCAATCTTCTATGGTGAAACCCTAACTCTAAATCTAATCCTAAGAAAAGAAAAGATCCTACAACAATACGGAAAGTAGGTAGAGGAGAAGTTAGACTGAAGTTACCAGATTGAAGTTCTATGTTAAGGTCCTGCACAAGAAAACAAACAAAAAAAATAAAATAGTTCTAAAGTTAGAAAATTCTAAAATTGAAATAAAAAGTTAGTTCTAAAAAAGAAAGTTTCTAAACCTAAAAATAGAAAAATTAATGTTAGTTTCTAAAAGTAGAAAAAGTTTTTGAAAAGGGAAATAACTAACCTAGGCTCTAAAAATTTTAAAAAGTCCTAACTTAGAATTAAAAAGTAAATTAGTTTCTAAAAATAATAAAAGAAATCCTAGAATAGAATTTTTTTTAAAAAGAGAACCTAATCTAAAAATAGAAAAAGTAGAGAAATTAGAAAGGAATTACCAAAGTAGAAGTTTATGTTAGGATCTTACAAAACAGGAAAACAGGTTAGCTTCTAGAAATCAAACAGAAAAAATTCTAACCTAAAATTAGAAAAATTCTAATCTTAAACTAATTTTAAAACTAGTTAATTACAGAAAATGTAACCGTCAATCCCCGACGACGACGCCAAAAACTTATTCACACCCCAAGTATAGGGTTGTGATGTAGTAATAAACTTGGTAAGACCAAGGTCGAATCCATGGGGAGTGAAACCTGTATGTAATCTGAAATAACCGGAACTAGAATTAGAATAAGATGAAATATAAATCAAGTAAAATATGAGGGAAAAATGGTGAGATATTAATGTAAAACTTGTAAATTCAAAGATAAGAACCCAGGGATTCAAAGGATCCACTTGTAGAGATTAGGGAGGTCTACGCTTGATTTAAGAACACAACTGGACTTAGAGTCTCATCTTCATCCAGTTGGAAGGTATAACATTAAAATTCAAATCTGAACTTCCTTTTAATGTAGTTTTCAAGAGATGAGAAGGGTGTGAATTTGGCTTAATTTCATCACAAAACCATGCCCATGAGACAAAGAAAACAATAGAAGTTAACCAATCCACAATCAATCTAAGGGAATTAGAAAGGGTTCAGGGCTTCCTGACTTCATAATCATAAAAAAGAAAAGGAAATACTTAAAGCCATCGCAGATCTATTGTAATATAAGTCACAACAAACCATTAAAAACTAAAGGTATTCCTTTAAAATTAAACAAGCATCAATATCAAGTTCAACATGAATCAAAGCTGTAGGGATAACCTATCACCCCGAAAGCTTCACCTCTTAGGCCTAGCTAAGAGGTTTAGCCTGACATGATTGGGCTAAATCTCTCCAAAAACATAATAAAAACAGTAAAATAAATAGAAATTTCTAAACTCTCTCTCTCTCTCTCTCACTGACGTCCAAGCAATTGATTGAATTCCACTCTCTGTCTTCTTTTTTCCTTTTATAGCTGTGAAAGACGGTGGAGAAACGCTGGCTAGAGTCAGTTTGCAGAGGTCGGTGATATTGCGTAAGGAGTTACACACTCCTTTCGCAGAACGTACACAGCTACACGCAGGTGCCTGTTTTGGTGCGACAGATCTTGGAAACTGACTTGCGTCAGCTTGGAATTATGGTGGTTGACAGTCCTGACTTTCTTATTTGGCTTCATGGATGGGGTCAAGACCCCCCACTGCATTTGTTGGACTGTTCGGATCACAGATTCGATCGTGGTTGTGATCACACTGTAACGCCCCGAATTTTGAGGGTCAAGCATGGGCCCAACTCCCAAGATCCGTTGCATCACTTATGCAACATATATAATGATGATTGAATATTGTCTGTATGAGTGCATTAAACATGAATGAGATTACAATAAATCAATATATCATACTCTAGAGATGATTAAATTAAGCGGAAGACTGTGATAGATATATAAAGTGTATAAGTGGATATAAACCCCAGAGAATGATCATGTTACTAGGCTGAATAATTACATATATAATTCTAAAATATATAAAATAAAAAAGTGTAATGTCATCTAATCCATATCTCTGTAGTCCTGGTGACGTAACTCCAGGTCTACATAGACCCGCCAGAGAGTTGGAGGTAGGAGAACTCCTCGTCCTCGTCGTAGAAGACAGGCTCCATCTCGTAAGCCTTGTCGTCATCTGAAACTAAAACAGGGTCTGCTTGGTATTTTAAAACACCGTCCCAGAGTGAGAGTGAGTGATCAACTCAGTGGAGCTATAAGGCAAAGGTTAACATGTTATCAATTCAGTCAAGAAGTAATGATAAAATAATATAATAAGCATTCCTAAGTACGCTGATTAATGCAAGAATGATATGTATTAATGATGCATACCCTCGCCTGCACTCCCTCTATGACATCATCTCACGGTCGCACATGTTAAACTCCCACTGTGCTCAACACCCATTTCAAAGGCACATACAATGATGTGCATGGTCGTGTTAGCCAAGTTCTTACTTAGACTTATTCATACAGTAGGTTTGAGAAGCTAAGGTACCACCCTTTATGTCATTTATCCAAACAATGATTTATCTAGGGTTATCAATCCTAGTTAATCACATACGATAGGCTAGTTTGCGAGTTTACACTATAGGTCACTATAGGGGGCTTGTCACCTCAGCGTAAGATTAATTCACATTCGAGGTCACTGCGAGAGGCTCATCACCTGATCGTAGGCCTATTTTATACTTGAGGTCACTACGAGAAAGGCTTGTCACCTTAGTGTAGGCCAACAGGTCGAATATAGTGTCTTATACCATCGTATTCGGCTTACGAGTTTAGGTTGCTCACTGGTAACTACGGGGAAGCTTGTCACCCAAGCATAGGCCGACAGCTCGAATACGGTATCCCATACCACCATGCCCGGTTCATGAATCTTGGTGGATCATGGTACTAAGGTTAAACAACTTTTCATTGGTAAGTGGTACCTTAGATTCAAGCAATAATGTCCATACATGGTAAACATACATTAGGCTAATCAGGTTAATTAGATGAGCTCGACTGGTACGAGCGCACGTTGAATTAATTGACAAACAACGTACGACTCGGATTCATCGAATGTGTCTTGTGTGGTGAAACGACCTCGGCCACTAATTTGAAAATCATTACCGATTGTCTGGACTATGTAGTAGTCCCAATAATACTCGAATACAATAGGCATTCATATGTGATAGTCAAACAACATGTGATGACCAATTCAAATATAAATGTCATTTAAGCATTTTAACAATATATAACACACATGTTGTCATATATAGGCATTTCATCCATAAAGCATGTAGTAGTAAGATAGGTTACATGAAGAAAACTGTAATTATAAATAAGATAATTGAGAATCCTATCTCAACACCATTATTAAATGCGTTTCAATAAGCATTTTCTTATTTAGGCATTTTATCAAACACTTAGGCTACACTTATCAACATACACATAATAAATTAGTTATAACCTATATTATAAAAAATCCTTTCACAAAGGTATTATCACACATATAACAATCATGTATTCTCAACCAATACTCATGGCAAACACAAATCATAATTCCATATTCATTTAGACATTTCAACAAACACATGGAATGAATTATATTTAACATAGTTTATATATATGTGTAATATACGGAAAACATCGTATCTAAGCATATGTGACAGTAGTCAAGACAGTTATAAATCATTAACTGACATTGAAAGCCTTGAAAACCATAACCTAAACATTTATAGTCCGCACCTTCCATCGATAAACTCGTATCGAACTCAGTTCGACCACTACGCCTTTGTCTACGGGACAATGGCTACCTGAATCACAAAATAAGTTAGCTATTTCGTCAATTCTTCTACTCGGATACCTAAAACAAATTAGGGTTAGAATTTCTTATCCAAAAATGGATTTGGATTCGTTGGTGTAGCGATACGGGAGAGGTGATTCAGCATGTGGATTTGGTGGGAATGAATCCCAGCAACAAACCATAACTCTCACTCACTTCTCCTCACTTTCTCCTTCTCTTTTCTCTCTTCTCTCTCTAAGGGTTTAGGAAATGCGTATGAAATGAGAGAGGGGTGGGTTAAGGTCTTTATATATGCCCAGAACTAATGTAAATGGCCCCACGGCCATGGTATACTTAGGTTATAGCCAAAAGACATCTGTTTCGGGCCAACGAAGCTCATTTGAATGTCCATTATCTGCATACAATCCAGAAAAAGTTTCCTAATAATAGATCTATGTCAGGTTAAGATTTCAGTCTGATCGGATTTGTGGATCAACCGTGGAGGACCAGTTTCAATTCAACAGTCATCGTCACTCTATCAGGGCCACAAGTACACTAACATTTGCAGGAAAATTTTTCTGATCCAACTGTGTAGTTGGGTCAAAATCTGATGATCTGAAACCTTAGATTTGGTTTGCAAGTGAATGACCCAAGTCACTTAAATTTGAGTTCATTTTTTAAAGATATTCGCGTTTCTCACACAGCTTAAGTTGTGCATTTTTAAATACTATTTGAACTTGATTCCCGAGAAGCTCGTCAAGCCCGGCAAGGTAGTCATAATCATATAGTTTCGCATTAATCAGACTTTCAACGCGCAGTCTAAGTCCGATACGGAGTTTCAATGTGCTCCCGAGAGCAATTGAGTTTTGAGATTGATCCGACGTTTTTAGGTAATGTTGGGTTAGCGATTCTAATGGTTTTGGGTCTTGCGGTTTGTATATAAAGTGATTCAATCTAATTTGCCATTTAATTCTGTTTAGTACTTAATTAATTTTCATCTAATTACTAAAGGATTTACTCATTATGGGTTTTTGCCTAAGGTGATACTCGGGTCTTTGTATGAATTTTTCTGAGACTTTACAATCTACCCCCCTTAAAGAAAAATTTTGTCCTCGAAATTAGTACATTTTTGTACTCCTCAAGAATATGAGGGTAGCTCTTACGGACCTCGGTTTCCATTTTCCAAGTAGCCTCTTCCTCAGTGTGATGTGTCCACAATACCTTCACAAGTGGGATAACCTTACTACGCAGCACCTACTCCTTCTGGTCTAGAATACGTGTTGGTCACAATACATAAGTAGTGTCTTCACTCAACTGTACCTACTCCCATTGGATAATGTGGGAAGGGTTAGGAATGTATTTCTTTAACATTAATACATGAAATACGTTGTGCACACCTACGAGTGGAGTGGGCAAAGCAAGGCGGTACGCTACCACCCCCACTTGGTCTAGTATCTGGAATGGGCTAATGAATCTCGGCGTGAGTTTCTCTTTTTTCTCAAACCAGAAGATACCCTTCATTGGGAAAATTTTTAGAAATATATGGTCTCCAATCTCAAACTCTAGCGGTCACTGCCTCGTATCGACGTAACTCTTCTGCTTACTCTGTGTTGGCAGGAGTCGACGCCTGATAATGTCGATCTTCTCTGAGGTCACCTGCACTAACTCTGGGCCAATCAAACTCTTCTTGCCAACCTCTGCCCAACAATGCGGTGCTCTACATGGGCGCCCATACAATGCTTCGTAGGGGACCATGTTAATACTCGCCTGAAAGCTGCTGTTATAAGCGAACTCAACATAAGGAAGATAATCATCCCAACTGCCCTTGAAATTAAGCACACAAGCTCACAGTATATCTTCCAACACCTGATTCACCCATTTCGATTGCCCATCCATCTGTGGGTGGAACGCGGTACTGAACTTCAGTTTCACACCCATTGCTTCCTGGATATGAGTCCAGAAGATAGATATGAATCGCGTGTCTAGGTCTGACATGATATCCATAGGAATTTCATGCAGATATACTATCTCCTTGATGTACAGCCTGACCAAATCATCTGTTGAGTTTGAGACTCTAATAGGGAGAAAATGAGCCGATTTCGTCAGTCGGTCCACAATCACCCAAATGGAGTCACGTCCCTTCATTGTCTTCGATAACCCTGAGATGACATCCCATTTCCATTTTGCTATGGGCATGGGCTGTACTCTAAGAGGTCGGTGATGCTCTGTCTTGACCTGTTGGCACGTAAGATAACGGAACACATAATCCGCTATGTGGGCCTTCATGTTGTCCCACCAGTACAAAGGCTTCATATCTCGATACATCTTTGTACTATCAGGATGCATCGCCATCTTTAAATTGTGAGCAGCTTCGAGAACTTCCCTCCTCAAGTCATAAAGGTTTAGGACGCAAAGGCGGCCTCAATAACGCAAAACCCCATCCGTACCAGCTCTCCATTCTGAGTCTCCATTGTCGCTCACTTGCTCTCTCATCTTTGCCAATAGTTCATCATCTCTCTGAGCCGTGATAATCCTGTCATCAATGAGTGGCTGCACACGAACCTGTGCGACGCTCTAGAGCGGCTCCTCTACCATAAGCTTCTGCTCAAAATCTCGCACAAATTCTACCATATTCCACTCCTTTATCATCTGCGGAGCCGCGAATGCTATCATTTTCTTGCGTCTTAACGCGTCTGCCACAAAGTTAGCCTTACCAGGATGGTAGGAGACCTCGATCTTGAAGTCCTTTAAGGTTTTCATCCATCACCGTTGCCTCATATTTAGGTCTGCATGAATATGTACCTGAGGCTCTTATGGTCACAAAAGAGCTCAAACTCCTTTCCATAAAGGTAATGTCTCCAGAGCTTCAATGTAAAGATGACGGCCGCTAACTCCAGGTTGTGCGTAGGGTAATTTTTCTTGTGCTTCCTAAGCTGTCGCGAGGTATAAGCAATCACCCTATCCTTCTGCATTAGAACACAACCCAAACCAACATGAGACGCATCAGTGTATATCGTATACTTGACCCCTTGCTCCGACAATATTAGCACAGGGCGTACATCAACTTATCCTTCAGTTCTTGAAAGGCTGCCTCTGCCTTCTCATTCCAAGAAAACTTGAGGTCCTTCTAAGTGAGCTGAGACAACGATCTGACTATCTTGGAAAAGTCTCTAATGAATAGACGATAGTAACCTGCCAAGCCAAGGAAACTCCTCACTTCAGTAACCGAACCAGGCTGCTCCCAGTCCTAAACTGTGGTTACCTTAGCAAGGTCCACAGCTATTCCTTCCTTAGATATAACATGTCTCAGGAACTTGACCTCTTTCTTCCAGAAGTCACACTTCTTATACTGAGCAAACAACTAGTTATTCCTGAGCATATTAAAGACTACTCGAAAGTATTCCTCGTGATCTTTCCGACTCTTGGAGTATATCAGGATGTCATCTATAAATACAATGACGAATCGGTATAAATACGGACGAAACACCCAGTTTATAAGGTCCATGAACACAGTAGGTGCATTTGTGAGTCCAAATGACATCACAAGGAACTCGTAGTGCCCAAAGATGGTTCTGAAAGCTATATTCTGCATGTTCTCATCCTTGACACGCAACTGGTGATACCCTGACTATAAATCGATCTTAGTGAAGTACCGTGCCCCTTTCAACCGATCGAACAAATCATTTATCCTGGGTAAATGATACTTGTTCTTCACCGTCACTTGATTTAAGCAGCGATAATCAATACACAATTACAACGATCCATCCTTCTTCTTCACAAACAACACAGGTGGTCCTCAAGGAGATACACTCGGTCATATGAAGCCTGCATCCAACAAAATCATCAATATATTTTCTCAGTTCCTCCATCTCAATGGCGGTCATCGCCTGCAACATCTGTTGCAGCTGAGTAGCACTCACAAGTACGGTCGGATCCGCACCGGTCTCAGGTAAATTAGTGGCATCCTCAGGCTCAAAGGCAGGAATATCAGGTGGTGGAGCAGGAGTAGCAGGTGGTAAAGCAGGAGCTGCGGGTGGTGGTGCGGGAGTCGCAAGTGGTGGAGCGGGATTCGCTCGGGTCGTTCTTCTAGCCATAACGTCCTACAGGAAGGAACAATGGCCTATCAGCCTTGAGAATTCTTGAAGGCATAAACGTTAACGGTTTATGTCGAAAAATTATAAAGTTATTCGGACTCAGAACCTATTTATAGTAGATATGTGATGTGATCCTCAGGTATTCCCAAGTTATGCTCTGATACCAACTTCTATCACGCCCCAAACCCGAAAATCGGATTCACATGAATCCTGTTTGCCGAATCCGGTGCCGACAGCCTCCGTAGTGCCCCATTCTCGGGTCTTGATAATCAAATGCCAGATTCTGATTCTGGGATCCTATAAAGAGGATTTTCAGAATGAATTTTTATTTTATAATGGAGCATAACCAAGTCACAAAACAACATCACCACATATCCACTATATCAAAAACTTTAAGTAAAATACGGAAAGGGAAATACAAGGTGATCAAAAAGCTCCAAAAGGTCCTGATACGCACTCCTGCCTCAGCGCTGCTACTGTCCAACGCTACCTGCACGCAACTATCATGCATAAGCTTACAAAAGCTTAGAGGGTGGTGTAAGTGTGTGCGCAAGGCAAACGTCGAGTGTACAATATTAGGTAATGCAGAAGTATGTGGTAAGTCCATGAATAAAATCAACCACACCAAGGCTATGTAATGCAAGACATGAATGCTATCGGCCATAACAAGGCCATGCGATGCGAGATATGAATGTCATCGGCCACACCGATGCAATGCAAGGCCTACATAGCCAAATGTCATATGCGAAATACAATCCAAGCAAGTCGGTACTCATCAAGCATATATATCAGTACAGTTCCTCTTTGGATATCACGGGGGTCTAATACACTTCGCAGTGACTGTCACCTCCCTAGTTGCACAGTCAAGTAAGCGGAAAAGATCTCACTATCCGCCTGACCAGTAGTCTGCCAATACCTACCCGGCTCGTCGATAGCGAACTCATTTGTGAGTTGTTCAAACTCAGCCTAGCTTATAGCCCCCTCACTCAGGCGAAAAAGGCCACATCCGCTTCCAACTGACCACGACATAGTGAGAGACGTGGCCTACTGGTATTCGGCACTCGGGCGCTCGTGTATCCACTCGGTCTAGACGTTAGAGCATCTCCTGGTACCAAAAAGGTTCTGGGACTTTCACCCAAAGACATCGTAAGTGCCCACAGTGCTAGAACCAAGTATTTTCGATATCCGATATGGCCATCCACTATGTACCTGTGGAGCCACGACCCTGATGTCGCTAGGGCGTGCAGTGATCAAGTCACACATATGCGAGATGCATGAATCACACCGTCAAAGCATGCAACAATCCAACACGTACTGCGCGATCATGTGGGGCACTCCGTCTCATAAGGAGTCCCATAAGTGTCTCAGCCCAACGGCTTATGCTATACATATGATGCGTATGAGCATGAATCATGAGGCTATACTAAGCATGTTTTAAAGTGATGAATTAGTAACAAGTATGGCCTATCAATGAGCCCTAGGAAGAGTTATAATGCGGACATTTAACCGACATTACTCTTACAATGTGGACGTCAAACCAACATTGCTCCTAAGGCATGACCCGCCACAAAACCTTATTACACAAACCATGGAGGGATCACACATTGCAATGGATCCTAAGGACGTCCCATTGGGCCTCGGACCACAGGCCTCGAATACATCAAATGCGCCGCCTCGTATGGGCCTTATATAAATCAAGTGGGCCGCATCAATGGGCCTTATGTACATTGCGATGAGTCATAACCCATGGGCCTTAGAATACATCAAAATGGGACTAATCCATAGGCTCCAAACACATCACAATGGGCCTCATAGTATGGGCCTTACATTCATAGAAAAGTGGGTCTCAATAACAGCCTCATACACCTCAAGGTGGACCTCAACAATGGGCCTTATATAAATCAATGGACCACACCAATGGGCCTTATATATACTTCAATTGGGCCATCCTAATGGGCTTTACATTTATCAAATGGGCCCCAACCTATGGGACTTAGGATTCATCAAAATGGGCCTAATCACATGGGCCTTGTGTGTATTAAATGGGCCATACTAATTGGGCCTTGTGTATATCAAATGGGCCATGCCAATGGGCCCATAAGTGCATCAAATGGGTCACACCCCAAAGCAAGGGGTGATAATAAATTCCACCATTAAATTTCTCAAGGCCCACTGTAACATATGTTTCCCATCCAACCTGCTCATAAAATCACACAAACCAAAATTAAGGGAAAAACAATCTTCCTACTGACCCAAAAACTTGTACACTCTCAAGGGATTTTAATGATAGGCGTTCAATTCACACTATGCGCTGTGGTCCGCTTGATAAATAGATCTATCTCAGCTCATGCCATGAAATGAGCTTTCCAAAATGGTCGGACGGATGGGATGCAACCCATGCATCATGGTGGACCCCATTTAAATGGTCTACATGCATGAATCACATGCATCATGGGGGAGGGGTCCCACCGTCCGCTAGACGGTGTGGCTGAACACAAACGTCACAGGGGACTCCACTGTCCGCCTGGACGGTGGATGAAAGACACATACATCATTGTGGGTTCCCCATGTGGGGCCCACTATAGTGTTTATTTGAAATTCGACCCGTCCATAAGATCACACGGACATGAATGAAAGGAAAACAAAAATACCATCTTGATCCGAAACTTTTGTGGCCCATAAAAGGGCTTCAACGGTAGACACTTAATCACACTATTCCTGGTTGTGTGGGCCACCTGAGTTATGTAAACGGCTGATTTTTAGGCTGTACCGCTGTCCAAAGGGGACCCAACAAATGGTTGGTGTTGATGATCAACACATATCATAGTGGGGCCCATGACAAGGACCAACGTCCCTGCCTTTACTGTCCACACGGCGCAGCAGCCACGCCTGCTGCTGTCAGCGGCAGCAGGTGCATAGGTATATATATATTATTTTTTTTGAACAAAATGTTTTTCTAAGGTGGGGTCCACATTAGAAAAATCCAACTCAGCCATTGGACTCCATGGCTCGAGGCTGTCCAAAAGAGTCCAATATCCAGTATTTTTTTGACAAATAAATAAAATCAAGGTGGGTCCTAACTAATTTTAATGGTAGAAATAGTGGTTTTATATGGTATGGCCCACTTGATTATCGAATTGGCGTCATATTTTGATTCAACGCCTAAAATATTATGAGGAAAGGGATGGACGGCGTGGATTGAATACATTCATCAAGGTGGGGCCTATGCAGGTGGCCCACCTCTAATGCCTTGAAAAGGGCAATATTTGTGTTTTTCACAACACGTCCAGAGACAGCGTCTCTGGACTGGTTCTTTTTTTTTCTTTTTTTTTGTGTCTGGCCTAGGAATTTGGTTAAGGTGGCCCTGCTTAGGTGGGCCATCACATGGCTACCCATACACATACAAAGTGGGCCCCATCTGTAAATGGATTGGATCCAATACATGCATCATAGTGGGGTCCATCCAAGTGGCCACAAGGCCATGACATCACATACCAAAATAATTAAATAAAAAGAAAAGGAGAGAGAGAGAGAGAAAGGAGTGGGAGTGGGACACGCATGATGGAGGGACCTCGACACTATGGGCCCTCCGTTTCAACCATTCAATCATACATCAACAGGTCCCATTGCATATGGGCCATCTAAATAAAAGATCAACGGTGGAGATCCCTCTCCATCCAAAATAAACGGTCTATATGACCTCTTAATGCAAGAAAAGTAAACATCATGATGGGGTCCATGGAGAATGGCCCCATCATGGAATCATTTGATGATCAAGATGGGCCATCGGCCACATCTTAGGGTACCAAGTGAGATCCAAACCATTGATCGGTTGACCTCACTTGGCCCATCTTAAAAATATAAAAAAGTAGTCTATGGAAACACCTACCACTTGATCTTCTTGGTCCGTTGGAAAGCTACACTCCTTATGCTTCACTTTGATGGTGGAGATGAGAAATGGATGGCTAGGATTAGAGCTTTTGGGATGGGAAGTGGGCCACCAAAATCACTTCTCTCTCATGGAAAGAGCTTGGATGTGGGAGTGCTCTCTCCTTGCTTGGGAATGGTGTGAGAAAAGAGAAAGGGAGATGGGATGTAAGGAGGAGTGATGGGAGATGGGTGATGGATGTGAGTGATGGGTGAGGTGATGTATTAGTTGACTTTGGTGGTTGCTTGACTTGTGGAGAAAGAAAGCATGGTTGTTTTGTACTTGACATAAAGTGATTGATGGGTGATTGATTGATGGGATTAATTTGACACTTTGTAGAGATTTTCTTGGGAATGTAAATGCGCGGCATTTTCTTGAAATAAACGTCGACCCACATCTCTTAGTCAGGGTATCGGATCGGTACATGAGTCGCGACGTTGGAACCGCGGCGGTGGTGCAGTCGCAATGATACAAGTCTTGGATTAAGCCTACTCCAATGTATAGGATACGACTTACGGTCGTGCGCAACGTCGACTATAGGTCGCGGGTTGTCAGAATTTGATGAGAAGGATCGCGGGAAGTGACGGAATAGTATGAATTAGGATACGGGTCTTACAATAACCCAAATAGCTTCTCGTCCACATGAGCTTCAAAGAGAACTCTATGACCCTGGAATCGACCATGTGTGATGCCCGGCTGTAGGACTCTCTCGAGCGAAACTTGGGGATCGAGATCTCGTTTCATCTGCAGCTCTCGTGCAACGCTTGCACTTGCCTCGGTGCCAGATTCCTGCTTTCTTGGGTGGGTAGGGTGGCTAGACCCAGCTTCATTTGTGGAAGCCCTCTTCTTTTCCATGAGGGAAAGAAGTGTGGAGAGGGAGAAGATCGCAGCCACAAGCTCAAAAAGAGTCATGAAGCCCAGGGAGCTTGAAGGATGGAATGGGTTGGTAGATTTGGAGGTGTATGAGACAAAAAGGTCGTTCAATGTGCTCAAATGAGAGGGATTAAGGGAGATAGGTGGTTGTAGAAGATGGGTTTGAGAGAATGGTGGAGGTAGGTGAAAGAAAAGGAAAAAGATGAGATTGAAGGGGGGATTTGAGAGAGAAAAATGGGATTTGGAAAGGTTTGGAAAACTTGAAGGAGTGTAGAAGGAAGAAATGAAGCAAATGGGGGATATAGGGGCCCCTAAATGATTTCATTGGCCCCACATGTGCACACACCCATCGGCCCAACAAGCCCACGTGAAGCGGACCGCGATGCATCTCGGTAGGGGCGATGCCATCGCAGTCCGCTGGACCTCTAGGTGATGGATGGCCCCAGGGGCGATGGCATCCTCCTCCCGGGGTGCCAAAAATGTGCGGGACCCACCTCAGGTCCCACTGTTTTATATGATTTAGGCCCCCAAGTCTATTTGGTGTAGTTTTGGGCTCCATCTCATGTATATTCACTCTTTTTGAATTAGTTGAGTGTGGAATACATCGAATCATCGTCTAAACCCATCGATGGATGGTCTGGAAATGAATTGGGATCATCTCGCATGATCACAAATGCTTACGGGTTCGATTTTAATGGTCAATTTCGCTTCAACGGTCATACGATCACCGACAGGCGAAACTTGGAATCTTATAATCATTTCTACATTTTATCGCTCCCTCCTAAGTCAAAGTACGTCAACGTGCATCGTGTTACCATAACTCAGATCCAGTTTAATCTAAATCATGCTCTAATACTAACTTGTAATGCCCCAAATTTCGAGGGTCGAGCATGGGTCCAACTCTTGAGATTCGTTGCATCACTTATAAAAAATAGATAATGATGATTGAATGTTGTTCGTATTAGTGCATTAAACATGAATGAGATTATACTAAATCATCATATCATACTCCAGAGATGATTAAATTAAGCAAGAGGAAGACTGTGATAGATAGATAAAGTGTATAAGTGGATATATACCCCAGAGTAGATCATGTCACCAGGATGAATAATTACATCTATAATTTCAAAATATACAAAATGATAAAGTATATATCATCTAATCCATATCTCTGTAGCCCCGGTGATGCAACTTCAGGTCTACATAGACCTGCCAGAGAGTTGCAGGTAGAAGAACTCATCCTTATCGTCGTAGAAGACAGGCTCCATCTCATTAGCCTTGTCGTCATCTGAAACTAAAATAGGGTCTGGTTGGTATTTTAAAACACCGTCCCAAAGTGTGAGTGAGTGATTAACTCAGTGGAGCTATAAGGCAAAGGTTAACATGTTATCAATTCAGTCAAACAATAATGATAAAGCAATACAACAAACAATCAACAGTACTCTGATTAATGCAAGAATGGTATGTATTAATGATGCATGCCCTCATCTATGCTCCCTCTACAACATCATCTCATGGTCACACATGCTAAACTCCTACTGTGCTCAACACCCATGCCAAAGGCACATGCAATACGGTGCATGGTCGTGTTAACCAAGTTCTTACTTAGACTTATTCATACAGTAGGTTTGGGAAGCTAAAGCACCTCCCTTTATATCATTTACCCAAACAATGATCCATTTAGGGTCGTCAATCCTAGTTAATTACATATAATAGACTAGTTCGCTAGTTTACACTATAGGTCGCTACGGGAGGCTCGTCACCTTAGCATAGGCTTAATTCACACTCGAGGCTCGTCACCTGATCATATGCCTATTTTATACTCCAGGTCACTACAGGAAAGGCTCATCACCTTAGCGTAGGCCGACAACTCGAATATAGTGTCTCATACCACTGTATTCGGCTCACGAGTTTGGGTTGCTCACTGGTCACTAAGGGGAGGCTCGTCACCCCAGCGTAGGCCGATAGTTCGAACACGGTGTCCCACACCACCATGCCTAGCTCATAAGTCTTAGCGAATCGTGGTACCAAAGTTAAACGGACTTTTCATTGGTAAATAGTACTTTAAATTCAAGCAGTAGCGTCCGTACATGGTAAACATACATTAGGCTAATTGGGTTACTTGGACGAGCTCGACCGGTACGAGCGTACGTTGAATTAATCGACAAATAGCGTACGACTCAAATTCATCAAACGTGTCTTGTGTGGCGAAACGACCTCGACCACTAATTCGAAAATCATTACCAATTACCTGGACTATACAATAATCTTAATCATACTCGAACACGATAGGCATTCATATGTGATAGTCAAACAGCATGTGACGTCCAATTCAAATATAAATCTCATTTGAGCATTTTAACACACATATAGTGCACATGTTGTCATATATAGACACTTCATCCATAAAGCACGTAGTAGTAAGATAAGTTATATAAAGAAAACTGTAACTATAGATAAGGTAATTAAGAATTCTATCTCAACACCCTTATTAAATGCGTTTCAACGAGCATTTCTCATTCAGGCATTTTATCAAACACTTAGGCTACACTTATCAACATACACATAATAAATTAGTTATAACCTATATTATAACAAATCCTTTCACAAAGGCGTTACCACACATACAACAATCATGTATTCTCAACTAATACTCATAGCAAGCATAAATCATAATTTCATATTCATTCAGACATTTCAACAAACACATGGAATGCATTATATTCAACATAGTTCATTATGTAATATACGAAAAATATCGCATCTAAGCATATGTGACAGCAATTAAGTTAGTCATAAATCATTAACTGACAGTGAAAGCTTTGAAAATCATAACCTAAACATTTATAGTCTGCACCTTTCGTCGATAAACTCGTATCGAACTTAGTTCGAATACTACGCCTTTGTCTACGACACAATGACTACCTGAATCATGAAATAGGTTAGCTATTTCGTCGATTCTTCTACTCGGATACTTAAAATAAATTAGGGTTAGGATTTCTTACCCAAAAATAGATTCAGATTCGTCGGTGTAGCGACACTAGAGAGGTGATTCAGCACGTGGATCGAGAATGAATCCCAGCAACAAACCACATCTCTCACTCACTTCTCCTCACTTTCTCCTTCTCTTTTCTTTCTTATCTCTCCTAGGGTTTAGAAAATTCGTATGAAATGAAAGAGGGGTGGGTTAAGGTCCTTATATAGGCCCAGAATTGATGTAAATGGCCCCGGGGCCATGGTATACTTAGGTTATAGCCAAAAGACATTTTTTTTGGGCCAATGGAGCTCATCTGGAGGTCCATTATCTGCATACGATTTAGAGAAAGTTTTCTGACAATGGATCTATATCAGGTTAAGATTTCGATCCGATCAAATTTGTGGATCGATCGTCGAGGAACAATTTTAGTTCAACGGTCATCGTCACTTGATCAGGGCCACAAGTACACTAACATGTATAGAGAAATTTCTCTAATCCTAGGGTGTAGTTGAGTCAGAATCTAACGATTTGAAACCTTAGATTTGGCATGCAAGTAAACGGCCTAAGTCACTTAAATTTGAGTTCATTTTCTAAAGATATTCGCGTTTCTCACATACTTCGCTCCAGGCTTAAGTTGTGCATTTCTGGATACTATTTGAACTTGATTCTCAAGATGCTTGTTAAGCCGAGCAAGGCAGTCATAATCATATAGTTTTGCGTTAATCAGACTTTCGATGCCCGGTATAGGTCCGATACGGAGTTTCAATGTGCTTCCGAGGGCAACTGAGTTTTGAGATTGATCCTACGTTTTTAGGTAATGTTGGGTTAGCGATTCTAATGGTTTTGGGTCTTGCAGTTCGTATATAAAATAATTCGATCTAATTCACCGTTTATTCTGTTTAGTACTTAATTAATTTTCGTCTAATTACTTAAGGATTTACTCATTAAGAGTTTCTGCCTGAGGTGATACTCGGGTCTTTGTACGGATTTTTCCAAGACATTACACACACAATGGCCCACGAAGGGTCGGACGGTGTCTGCATGTTGCCACTGCGAATCTTGGAGTCGGTGGTATCAGTGGGGCCCATGATCGACATCTTCAGCGATATCCACTCTGTCCATTAGATGCAGCTTGAAAATTTATGGAGATGGATGGTTTTCAAATCAAAGTCAGTGTGGCCCATAGGATTTTCTGCTATGCCATCTATTGTCTGTTAGACGGTTGGAGATTGTTCTCGTCGTTATCTCTTAGAGTTTTGACACCTAGGCCGTGATCATAGGGGCTGTGGGAGTTTAATAGATGGTCCGGATTGGACCTTTGAATCGTGATGGTGGCCCGCAAGAAAGGACCACGGGTCCCTGTTCCAAAATCCCTGTGGGCGGGATTTGAATCCGAATACAGGTCGGGTTAGCGCACGCTGACCGACCTGGTTAATTCGGTGCGGCTTGACCGTACATATGTAGTGCACACACATCACGTGGGTAGGTCCTATAGTGGTGTTTTTGATAAATCCGCTCCATCTATTCATTTTTATAGCTCATTTAATGCGTTGAGACCAAAAGTGAAGCATATTCAGATATCAGGTGGGCCCCAGTTTGATAATTCATGGCCTGATCTGACTGTTGGGCTACTTCCACAGGGATTCAAGGGTGAAAATTCGACGTGTATAGTTAATTTGTGGTCTTCAGTTCATATATGAAGTTACAAGTCGAACGGATGGTGGGAACCCTGTGATCTTGCATTCAGGACACTCTTCAGGCCTCTTTAGTGTGACACACATGATTTTCTTGAATCCCGATCGTGTGAAATCGTCGATCTCGGTCCTCTGGAGCCCATCTCTTGATGGTGATTCCTGAGCGTTAAATCCATGCTTTTAGTACCCTTTTTCAGTCCTGACTCCTAAATACACCCTGTATTACAAACACGATTAAAATAAAGCGTTTAACGGTATCATGCTTGTAAAATCAGATAAAAATTAGGGTTTAATATGCAATATTTGACCCTCAACAGCCACTTCTTGGACCAATTGTAAAATTTGGTCGCAGTCTAAATGGCGAGGTTCAGCCATCGGAGGTGGCTTAGGACCTATCAGGTGTTGTTCCCCATTGTGAGAGATATTCATAGGAAAAGGCTACCCCCTGGGTATTCCTTGATTTTCAGCATTAGGAGTGAAATTCCTATTATCCCATTCAGGTCATTTGAACTCAACGGGTGGAGGAACATTATGCATTTCCAAGCATGATGTGTGTTTCGTTGTAAAAGAAGCGATGGCGGTACTGGTGCTAAATTTTTGACAGAACTACTCTCAATAGTTTATTGAAACATGACATATGTTCTTTCAGCAAAAATAGTCATCATTCTATTCAAACTTTCGATCTGATTGTCCATCCATCTATTGAAAGTTTTAGCCTTAGTTCATGAGTGCTCAACTTGAGCTCGTGATTGCTCTGTGTGACTGCTCTGCAATATGCTGAATGCCCATTTGCATATCACGTAACTTTTATCTCAAGAGGATTACGTCCATGATGAAGATACACTATTTTGATTTGAAGGATTGTGCACTGGGTTCGGTTGTGGATTTAACAGCTGAGGTGGTGACTGCACCTGAATTTTCTCCTCTAGGGCAGGAAGTTCATTAGCCACAAAAACATTATGAGTATTTCTTTAGCTCATATCTTATTATTGCACCGATATGTTTACCCATAATTTGGAGTCCCATCGGGTGTGCCAAAAATTGTTGGTAATCAGTTTATTTTGGTCATATGTGGTGTATGCGGGTGTGCCAAAAATTATTGGTAATCGGTTTGTTTTGGGTCACATGCGGTGTGTGCGGACGTGCTTGAACTGATTGTATGATTCGATTCAAACCAAACAACTTGACCCCAAGCATCAATATAGGCAAATACGTCAAAATGTGATCGTATATGACCAATACCTGAGAAGACCAATCACCTATTTAATCACTCGCAAGATAGTTATTAAGAAGATCAAGTGATTATTGAAGGATGAAGTTCTTCCTTTGAATGTGAGTTACACATTGACTTTCATACGAAATGAATTTTATAAGCATAAACAGTCAAACAAAAGGGAAATACTTACGGTTGATTATAGGAAGCAACTATAAGATGCCCTTTCAAAATATGAATTGATTGTATTGATACTGGGAATAGTCCAGTGCGAAAGGATAGACTTGGATCACAACTAAATATTACCGTCACTGAATTATCACTACTCTTAACATAGATTTAAGATATGATAAGGTAAGATAATTTGATAGATTTGACTAGTTTAGTATGAGATAACTTGCTTGGTTAAATTTCTTGATATTTATTGATCTGTTTTGCTCTTTTAGGTGTTTTCCTCTTTATACAATGGTTGTGGTAGCTAACTAATGTCACGTTGGTCTTTCAGTTCCTTCCTTCTCTTCTTGACCATGTCCTTTTAATTGCTTTTTCTGCTCCATCGCTTCTTGCCTTTTGGACTTTTCACCCATGCCTCATCATTCAATGATGTGTACCATCGTTTAGATGCTGAATATTTCCATGCAATGGCACATGTCCTTTTTCTGATTAGTTATCTCATGATTGTTTCAAAATAGAGTACAAAAGAAATGTGATTAATTCCAGCGTGAGTCACCGAAACGAAGGGTTTGAGAATAGAGTGTAACGTGACCTGAGTAGCCTAAGCCTAGCTTAGATCCAGGCTGCTTAGGGTCTAGGCTAGGTGTTAGATCCTTGGATTAGGCTTTTAGCATAGCTTTTCAAACTTGTTTTCTATTTTGGCCTGGTCGGAGCCTAAGTCTCGCCCAGGATTTCTTTTCCTGCAACGGGTTGGACATGGTGACTATGATTCCGGTCCGTGGCGGACATCTTTATATCAACATGCATCACCGACACGATAATGAAGATGAGGAGCATTTCGTGAAGTTCGCTGAATTAACAACATCTGCATGGCTGTGTATAGCAGTCCATCGGGCAGAACCACATGTGCCAACACTACACATTCAGATGGATAATCCAATCCGTCAATCAGGTAGGTTCTGCCACGCAGAAGTATTTAGTCATAAACTATGAGTGAAACAAATGGACAGCTTCGAAAACTGGGCCAAGTTCTAAGCCGTCCATGTATTACTAAGATTGAGGTCCAACTGATTTGTGAACAAGCCTTCTTCCCCCTCCCCCCCTTTTTTTTTGTTTCTTCTTTTTTGTGCCATAGTATCTTTAACAGTGATCCAATTGATGGACGGCTTGGATCTCCCACCTACATGTGGTCCGGGGTGCATAGGTTGGCCTGCATGCACTGATAAAATTGTAGGGCCTGTCATAAGCAAACTGTACACGTGGCAGACATGTAACCGCAGAACAGACTATGGAAATTGCATGCACTAGTTTGGATGGACCATGAACTAAATATTGAATCAATTCTAACAGGGCAGCGGATTGCCTGTGAACTTCGTGCACATAGATATACGTTTGCCTGGGGCTGTGTGGGGGCCATATAGATTTCCGTAATAAATTCACTCTGTCCATCTGTTTTTAAAGACCATGATAAGGCAGGATTCTAAAAAATAAGGCAGATCCATAATTCAAGGGTGCAACCGAGGGAAAGAAACATCCACTGTTGAAACCTTCCTGAATTGACGATGATATTTATATGCCATCCAAACCATTCATAGGGTTACTACCACTCAGATAAACTGTAGGAATAAATTCCATCCTGATACAAAATTTCTGTAACCCCAGGCGTTCAATCTCCACTGTTTAGTGTAGTATGGCCCACATGAATTTTGAATCTGCCTAATTTTTATCATCCTGTCTTATTATAGTATTTCAAAACAGATGGACACAGGGAATTTGTCACTAACATCGTTGCGGGCCCAACATAGCCTCATCTCAGGAATATCTCTACGCTCTCTTCGAACACATGGAACAAAACAAGCAATCTCAATGAATAAGAGGTAAGAGTTGTAAATAAATCTGATTTTTGGATCATGACTTATCAAAAGTGGGTCCCATTATTTATAAAGTTAATTTGAAATGAATGCTTGAAATTCGAATAATTTTTTAATAAAATAAATCACATTTGATTCTTTGCCCACATATTAAGTTAATTTCACCTATCAAAAGTAGGTCCATCATTTGGACAGGTTAATTTGATTTACCTTATATAAAAATTTGAAATGAATGTTTATCAGCCATTAAAGAAGTTACATATATTTCAATTAATATTTTATAAAATAAAACATGCTTGATCCTTTGGGAGCATACCAAGTTATTTTGACCTATTAAAGTGGCTCCCATCATTTGGACAGTTTAATTGGATTTATGTATATACAGATTAGAATTGAATGCTTATTAGCCGTATGTTAAAGTAATTGGGATTCAAATAATTCTTTAAAAGAAAATCCAGTTGATTCTTTGCGAGCATACCAAGTTAATTTGACCTATCAACAGTGGCCAGTGGGTCCCATTATTTGGATAGGTTAATTTGAAATGAATGCTTATCAACCATCAAAGTTGTTGGGATTCGAATAACTCTTTAATAAAATAAAATGCATTTTATTTTTTGCAGGCATAATAAGTTAAATAAATAAAAATTTACTAAAAAACCACCTAATTAGTATAGAATTCACATTTCGGTACATTTTTTCAAAAATGTTTTCAAACATTATCATCCCACTAACTTCCATTTTATTTTTTGAAAGGTTGGTTGGTTGTGTGTGCTATCAAATTAGTTGGCTGCTTGAGTGGGCCCCTCGTGATGTTTTTATAAAATTCGTCCTAACCATCAAGTATTTCACCTTAGGTTAGCCCAAAGGCTCATAAGTCACCTCATTTGTGATTCAAGTTAGAAACAATGCACACGACAATGATCACTCCCAAACGGTCTCCCTTGGTATGGTGCACCTGAATCATAGATGGGCTTGACTTTTAAGACCCAAGCCTAAATATTTGTATACATCTAATGGTTGGAGTAGATTTCAAATAATCATCATGGTGAGCCTTGTAAAAATGAAGGGCAATTACCTCTCTTCCAAATGTTTTATTTGATGCGGCCCCTCTAAATCATAATTCATCTTAAGTCATTGGATGTGGCTCTAACTTATGTTTAGGCATCTAATGGTTGGACTCTTCCCTTGATTTTGATGGGGCCAACATGATGTTTACGTAAGATACACTATACACTCTGACCATTAGATATTTGGTACTATATGACTCCCAAAGGTAAAAAATCATATATATTTGTGATTTTAATGGGCTACACCAAGGGCTTGTTTCGATCAGTGTATCATGTGGTATTAAAGGGAATTCAAAATACCACCGAACTATCCCACCATTCTGTTTGTTTCCTCCTTGGGTTATAAGCTTGACATGCATTGAGAAATGATCCCTAATACCATCGAATTAGGATGGGTAACAATAAACCCTCAAAATCCTGCTGGATTCGAGTTACCCAGCTACAATCCATTCCCCTTTTTTTAATTATTATTATTATTTTTTTATTTTCAAATCCAGTGAATGTGAGTATCTTGAGGTCGGCAAGATCTATGAGTCCCACCATGATGTATGAGCTACATCTACACCATCCATCCATTTTTAAAAATCATTTTAAAGTATCAGCCAAAAATCAACAAATCCAAAGCTCAAATGGACCACACCACGATCAGAAGTGGAGATTGAACGCCTGCAATTGAAAACTCCCTGGGAGCCATGGAAATTTTATATAAAGCTGATATTTGTGTTTTCTCTTCATCAGGGTTTGTCTGACCTTTTGAATAGGTTTGATAGAAAATAAACATCAAGGTGGGCTCTATGAAGGTTTCAACGATGGGTGTCACTATACATACTGATTTTTGTAGCGTGGTCCATATAACATCTGGATATGTCTCATATTTGGGCCCATCCCATGAAATGTTGTCGCAAAATGGAGGGGTGATGCGTGTATAACACATACATCATGGTGGGTCCGCATAACTTAGTAACATCAATGCTTTACAGAGGTCGAATATCCGTATCTTTCATCATTCAATCCTAACACATTTTAATGCTAATCCAGGAACCTACATTTTCAATGCTTCTATTCCAAACTCGAAGTAGGATGGCCTCAAAGCCATGAAATTCTACGACAAAACTCACACAACGTAATCATTACATCGTCCCAATTCCATCCACCTTAATCCCACCTAATGCGGCTGGCCAAACAGGCCCCAAAGGAAATAGTTGGAAGACAGCCGCCTGCCCTTGATTTTTACCATGCCCATCGTGATAATTATATGAAATCAACTCTAATCATTAGATTCCACACAAATATTTAGGCCTCTATCCAAAAAGTCATACCCATCCGTGATTCACATGGGTCACACCTGTACATTATTTCCAATTATGTGGTCCACTTGAATCACAGATTAATGGAGCTGATTTTTGAGATCTTGGCCAAACATGGGGTGAAACACCCAGTGGTTGGGAGATTTTACATGAACACTACATTGGGACTCACCTAAGCCAGCCACCCATTTTCTCTCACGGCTTAATGATAATTATATAGATATAATGAGGTAGCTTTTTCAAAAAGGTTTTAAAATATAAATTCTATATTAGATAGTTTTTTTTTATAAAAAAATCCTAAGTAAATTTGTTAAGGAGCGTGTAAGGTACCGGAGTGCATGCCAAAGATCCATATGAAATCCAGATCATTCATCACATAGAATAGTATATTAAATTAATGTTAGTCTATCTTAGACACATGGCAGATATGCAACACAAAATAAACTAAAATTGTGTGCGCCAGTTTTGATGAGCCACGGGCCAAACATTGAATTTCGATGCAATGAACACAACAAACAATGTCTATGAACCAAGGGTTTGAACCGTTCAATCAATTTGATTTTAAGATGACGACCTATCAAAGGCAGGTCCTAATTTGCTTTACATATTCCTTGTACCGTACAAATTTGAAATGGATGCTTACCAGCTATTAAAGTTTATTGGATTTGAACGACTCTTTAATTAAATAAACTGCTTCTAATTCTAGGCTTGCGTCCCAAGTAGAGCTAGGAGCTGGACGACTCGACCTACTTGACTCGACTCATCCAACTTGTTCAAATCCAACTTGACCTGAACTGAATGGGTGAGTCCGTCCGAACCGAGTAGGCTTTGTCCAATCCAAACTCAAACCAAGTTAAGTTTAAGTTATCCAGCAACTTGACCAAACTCGACCCGAAACTCGATCCAATCAGACCCGACTCAATCTAAAACCAACTCGACTTGGATTTGAATATATATATAAACTAAAAAATCATAATTTCTAAGTATCTCTAACCCTATAAGCCAATCCCAAACCCACCTCGACCCGATCCCAATCTCTCTCCCTCACTCATCCTCCTCTTCTAAGCCAGGCAACCACCCCCCACCATCACCACCTTCCTCCTCCTCCTCCTCCTCCTCCTCTCTCTCTCTCTCTCTCTCTCTCTCTCTCTCTCTCTAATCACTCGATCCAAATCGGTGTCAAATCGAACCGACTCGATACTTTTGACCGGATCGGACTCAGTCCGGATTAGTCTATGCCAAACCCGCACTCGGATTGGTTTAGGCATGCTGGACTCGGTACCGAGTCGAGTTGAATTTGGGTCAAGCCTATTTCAAAACCGGATCAAGTTGGGTAAGCCCTAACTCGGTTAGACTTGACGCCCAGCTCCAGTCCCAAGTTAAATCAATTCATTGAAGACCTAAGGCCCTTAGTAATGGGCAGGAATGCATGTCAAACATCCAAGTGGACAGCACGTGTCAGAAATCTAAGCCATTCATCAGGTAGTATATATTGTCAACATGCCATGGGTAAAAAATAATATTGAGTCGCTTATCAGGCATGTCAAAGTTGTATGAAAAAAAATGACATATAGGAAGAAAGGCCTTATGAATATACTGTTTGTTTTTTTAAAAAAAATGCTTTAAAAACATGGCATGTTAACAGTGAGCACTGCATGATGAATGGCCTGCTGACATGTGGGCCATTTACCCATGGCTACGGATTCCAACCCAAGGGTACATCATTAAATAATGACTTGAGCTGGACCGAGCCTGCTTAGAACAGAGTTTAGGCCAGGTGTTAGACCCTTGAATTAGGCTGTGGGCTTAATTTTCAAACTTGTTTCCTAACCTGGCCTGGTTTGACCTTAGGTCTGGCCCGGGACTCCATTTCTTCTAACAGGCTGGACATGGCTACTATGATTCCCGTCAGTGGTGGACATGGGCTGAATTCGAACCTGGGTCACCAAAATGTGATAAAGGGTTTGAGAATAGGGTGTAAACTGACCTGTTTTAGCCCAAACCTAGCTCTGTTTCAGCCTGCTTAGGACCAGGTCCAGTACGCCTGGTGTTAAGGACATGTAGGACTTAACCTAATGTATCTGTCTTATCCACGCTGTCTATCCTTTTTACTAGCTCATTTTAAGTCGTAAGCCCAAAACTTAAGTATATCGAAAGCTCCAGTAGACCTCACTGAAGGAAACGATGGGAATTGAACGCTTATTATTGAAAACTTCTGATGGGCCACTGAAGTTTTGGATCAAGTTGATATTCGTGTTTTTCCTTCATCCATGTCCGTGTCACCTTTTGAACATGTTGGATGACAAAGAAACATCACTGCATGTCCCTCTACAAGGTTTTGACCTTAGATGTCATTATACCCACTATTTCCTGTGGTGTGGTCCACTTGTGCTTTGGATACGCTGATCTAAAATAAGATGATAAAACAGATGGATGGAGTGGCTCAAACACATACATCACAATTGGCCCCATAGAGTTCAGTATACAATCCCCGTCCAGGTATTAGATGCTTGGATTAGGCTTTGAGCGTAGATTTTCAAGCTTGTTTTCTAATTTGGGCTGATTTCATCCTAGGTCTGGGCCCAGGACTCCTTTTTCCTGCAATGCGCTGGACATCGAGACCATGATTCCGGTCTGTGGTGGACATGGGTTTAAATCAGGCCTGGATTGGACGATAGAGAAAATCTGACATGGCCCAGCTGGGCCCATTTACAACCGTCCATTTTCTACGAGCATGCATGACCTACCCGATCATCAGATTATGGGAGCTCGCTATGAGAAGCATTCTGTAAAATTAGCTGAAGTTACCACATGTGCATGGCTGTATAAAGCAGCCCATCCAGCCAGCACCACATGTGCCAACGTACTGCCCATTCAGATGGAAGATCCAATCCATCAATCAGGTAGGTCCTGCTATGCAGACGTAATCGGTCATAAACCATGCAGGAAGCAAATGGATGGCTTAGAAACTGGGCCAAATTTTCTAAGCCGTCCATATATTCCAAGCTGGAGGCTTAATTGATTTGTGAACAAGCCTTTTTCTTCTTTTTTGAGTATAGCATCTGCAACTGTGAACCAACTGATGGACGGCTTGGATCTCCTACCTACGTGCGGCCGAGGGTGCACAGGTTGGCATGCATGCAAGAAAAAATCGTACGGTCTGGCACAAGTAAAGTTAAAGTCTTCGTATCAAACTGTACACGTGGCAGACATGTAACTGCATAATAAACCATCTAAATTGTGTACCCAAGATTAGATGGCCACAGGCCAAATATTGATCTCTAACGTATGTGACGCGGGGAAGGACCTGTGGAGGTCGAGCACTGTATTCCTCGTGGGGTAAATCAGCGGTAGACCGAGTGAAAAATACCTTGTTTCAACACTGAGGCCTTGGTATAGATCCCAAGTGGGGTGGTTAGTACTGAAGTGTGAACTTACCGTGAGTGTGCTAACAAGCTAACTGAAAAAAAAAATAAAAAATCTCATTCCAAATTCACGGAACTTATTTAACTGCTCTAAGAGATGGCTCAAATCCATGAGGAGAACAGATAGAAAATAGAAAATAATTCTAATAAAATTTGTAATAATTTGATTGATATTGGAAAATAAGCTTACAACCTTTTAAATAATTACACAAACTCTAGGATTAAGTTTTGGAAATAAATTACAACTAAAACTCCTATGAACCGTGACTTACTATAAATAGCAAACTTACTATATATATTTATAGACAACCATGATTTGCACTAGACCTCATGCTTTTTGGCCAAAATTAGTAAGTGTCATATTTGGCTCAACCATGATATTCTTCTAATTACTCTAAACACTTTTTGTGTTGGATGCAACTCCTAAAGCTAAACTGATGAAGAGTTATAATCAAACTAAAACTTAATTACTATAAACAGTAAAAACGAAAATAAAACTAAAATTCAACCATTGATATGACCGAAGCTCAGAAATTTGGTGTGCATAACCCGACATAATGGGGTTGGGTGGCTAAAGTAACTCATCCTATCCCAAAATCATATATGGCACCTCAGGTAACTCATTTCGGTTCGTGAGATATGTCCGTTTTAAGTTCTAACGGTTCATATAACCTCCGCCTCCGATCAAGCCTTTTTTGGTTCATTGTGGCTATGAAATTATCGAAGACCCGCTCTACATCAGCATGGAACAAAACAAGCAATGTCCATGAATAAAAGGACAGAATCGTTCCATCAATCTGATTTTCTGATCATGACCTTTCAAAAGTGGGTCCCATCATTTGGACAGTCAATTTGATTTACCACCGTACAAATTCGAAATGAATGCTTATCAGCTACTAAAGTTGTAAGGATTCGAATAATCTTTTAATAAAATAAACAGCATTTGATTCTTTGCGAGCATTCCAAGTTAATTTGACTTATCAAAAGTGGGCCCCATCATTTGGACAAGTTAATTTGATTTAGGTACATACATACAAACTTGAAATGAATTCTTGTCAGCCATTAAAGTTGTTGCAATTGGAATAATTCTTTAATAAAATACAATTGATTCTTTGCGAGTCCCATCATTTGCACAGGTTATTTTGATTTACATGCATGCAAATCTGAAATGAATGCTTATCGGCCGTTAAAGTTGTTGGGTTTTGAATAATTCTTTAATAAAATAAAACGAAATTGATTCTTTGCCAGCTGACCAAATCTAATAAATTCGTTGAGGGGCCAGTGTAAGGAGTATACGAGTGCATGTCAAAGACCAAAGTTGATGGCATGTGTTAGAGATATAGATCATTCATCAACTAGAATATTATGTATGAGAAAGAAAAAATAGAGCGGTTAGTAGAAAAGGTCCAACAATCTAAACTCCATGGGCATGTTCAATTCACTCAACATGGTATACTACCTTGGATACATGGCAAACATGTAACACAAAATAAACTATCAAAATTATGTGCACTAGTATTATGTTGTCGATGTCTTAAATATGTTAATAACGAGGATATGTCGATGTCATCAATAGAACACTCAATGCCATCAACAAGTGCCCGATCTCATTGAAAAAATTCAAAAAAATTCATGTTGGCTGCTGAAATGTTTTAGTATTACTACTCGATGAAATCGAAGGAAGTTTGATGACATCGACAGATCCTCGATGAGGTGTTGATGCCATCTATCAAAGATGTGCGTAGGATTGCGTAAATGCGTGATTTGTTTCTTATTTTGGTTGTGATAGTATATATATCAAGTGTAATCGGGTTTTGGGAATGAGAGATATGTATTAGGGCTTTTTAAATCATTCTTAAGGGTTCAAGGGCAAAGTTAGGACTTGTGAAAAAAGATTCAAGCTTTGTTTGAATCGGTAACTACTATCTTCTGTAATTTCTATTTTCATAGTGCATTACTCATTGCTTTGTGCTGTGGTTTTTTTTCATAAAGATTTTTTCAAATAAAATTTGGATTGTTCTTGTTTGGACTTGGTTGTGAAATTGCTTGTACTTTGCTTGATTTGTCTATGTGTGTTTCAGTGATTTCCAATAAGTGGTATCAGAGTTAACATTGGAAAATAGATAAAATCTGAAAGTAAGATATCAATGACATATAATATGAAGTTTGATGTATAAAAATATTCTGGTAAAAACAATTTTGAACTATAAAAAGTTAAGATGAATGTCATCCTAGTTCAACAAGTAATCGAAATCTATATTAGAAGAAGAATGAAACAAGTTATATAAGAAATGTAATATATCTATCCAATTATATCTAACGGATGATGTCCTCTATAATGTTATGAGAGAGAAGATTTCAGTGGATACATGGGTGAAGTTAGAGAACATTTATGTGAACAAGTCTCTTAAAAAATATTTGTATATGAAGTTATAGTTGTTTGATTTGAAGATGGTGTAAGGGGCTGATGTTGAGGCCCACATTAATAACTTCAATAAGCTTGTTACAAGCTAATGAATGTAAAGAAAATGATGAAAAATGAAGACCAAGAACTCTATGTACCGGTAGAATGACTATTACCATTGAGACCATTAATTTAACCCTTTAGTTAAAGGCGATGAGAAAGAAAAATGGTGATGTGGGTGCTTTTACAGATGCACGGGTTACGAAGGAGGAGAAATTATGAGCGGGACATGGAATCTTCACGATCAAAGTCCAAATCCAAGAGTAAAGACAAAAGAAAGTTGAAGGGCTGAAATTATGGCATGTCAGGGCACATGAAGAAGAATTGTCAAAATCTTAAGTCGAGAAAGGAGAATTCAGATAGTTCTTTCAGGGAGAACAACACTGCGGAATCCAATGAGAAAACGAGTAGTATTGACGTGTTGACTGCATCAAAATTCGGGTACTTCAACGAATAATAGATTTTGAATATGGGGGCTTTATACCACATGACTCCTCATTGGAATTGGTTTACCAGTTACAGTGAATGTGGTGGCAACTGGGTGTTTATGAGCAATGATAATATTTGTAAAGTGATAGGCATTGGATCGGTGCACATTAAGATGTTTGATAGCATTGAGTGTATCTTGACCGAAGTAAGACATGTTCCTGATTTGAGGAAGAATCCGATATTTTTAGAGTGCACTCAAGGCATTAGGGTGCAAAGTCATCGGGTTTGATTGTGTTATTAGAGTTTCAAAGGGGGCATTCATAGTCATGAAGGCACAAAGGAATAAAAACCTTTACAGGTTGAACTGGAGTACTTCATCGGGTGGAGCTGCACCGTTTGTAGCGAATTTCATGTCTGCACGTATGTGGCATGCGCGCTTGGGCCACATGAGTGAGTGAGGTATGAAAGTACTTTATAACTGTTGTTTAATTTCAGCTTTTAAAAGTATTGATTTTAGTATATGCAATCATTGTATATATGGTAAATAGTCGATGAGGTCTTTTAAATCTGAAAAATATATTTGTAGGGGTGTTCTAGATTATATGCATTCTGATGTATAAGGACTCGACGCTTGTGGTTTTTGGTGAAGGGTTATCGGGGTTTGTTACGTTCATTAATGACTATTGTATAAAAGTATGAGTTTATTTTATGAAAAATAAATCCGATGTTTTCACCAACTTTAAACAATGAAAGTCGATGGTAGAAAACTGTCGGGGCGAAAAGTGAAAGTATGAAGGACAAATAACGGTGAAAAATTTACTTACAAGGAATTCAATCGGTATTATAAATATGAAGGGATCGAGAGACACAACACAATATGCCATACATCAGAGTAGAACAATGTGTCTGAGCGGGTGAATCAAACTCACTTGGAGAGGGCCTGATGCATGATCAGTAATGCTGGGTTGGGCAATGAATTATAAATTGAGGCCATTAACACAGCTTGTTACTTGGTGAATTAATCCCTTTCTACGATCATTGAATGTAAAGATCCAGAGAAAGTGTAGAGTGGTCAACAGGTAGACTACTTGGAATTGCATGTATTTGGTTGCGATGCTTATTCTTACGTGCCGCAATTGAGAGAGATAAGTTGGACCAAAGGGCTAAAATGTACATCTTTGTTGACTATGGTAGTAGTGTAAAGGGGTACATGTTATATGACCGGGTCATATAGAAAATCATCCTTATTTGTGATGTCAAATGACATGTGTTAGAAATCTAGATCACTTATCAAGTAGAATATTATGTATGAGAAAGAAAAAATAGACAGTTAGTAAAAAAAGGTCTAACAATCTAAATTCCATGGATGTGTGCAATTCACTCAACTACTACCTTATATATAGAGGTACGTTTCCTGCGAAAGCCTTTTGCGGGAAGTTCCTGCACTGGGATGCTAGGTGGGGCCCACCGTGATGTTTAGGAGAAATCCACCCTGTCCATTTGTTTTGCAGCTAGATCATTTTAGAACATTCGACAAAAAATGAGGCGGATTTAAAACTCAAGTGGGTCATGCAAGAGAGAAAATTGGGGAAATAGTTTCCTACAATTGAAACCTTTATGGGATCCACTGGATGTTTATATCCCATCCAAACCGTTTATAATGTCATTTCCATCGAGATGAAGTGAAATAACAAAACATTTAACTTGATACAAAGTTTTTGTAGTCACATGAATGTTTCAACGGTGGTCGCTAAATCCTCACTGTTTCCTCTAGTGTGTCACACTTGAGTTTTGAATCCACCCCATTTTTGGTCTAATCTCCTAAAATGATATTAGAAAATGGATAAACAGAGTGAATGTCTCCCAAACATCACAGTGGGCCCTAGCATCCTAACGCATAACTTCATGCGAAAGCCTTTCACAGGAAACCCATGTCCCTTAGTGTAACACCCCGTACTTTTTGATATTAGGGTGGTAGACTCTCAGGAGTTTCAACTCCTGGTCAAGGGTTCGAGTACCCATAGGTGGTGAAATTCCACCAGCGTGAGTGTGGGGGGTGTGCGTGCGTGTGAAAAAAAAAAAACACTCTGTACTTTTCGATACTCGGGTGTTACCTGGTAACCTAACTTAGTATAAATACACACCTAACCTATGTTATTCACTATCGTTGGATAAGTGACAATCTGCCCATTTCAATCATTAACTCTGATGAGAGACCATTATATCATCAGGTAAAACTATTTTAGGATTTTAACCATTTTAACGAATAAATCAATAACTGTACATTAAGACCCACATAAATAGTTTAAGAAAAACCATAAATAAATAAATAATGTATATGGAAAAGAAAATAAAATATCTTCTAAAGGAAGAACAACCAAACATAAACATTTAGTGATTAAAAATATAAAAATAATAAACTTAATAATAATAATAATGTTATTAAAAATAGTATAATAATATTCGATATCATAAATGCATATAAGTTTACCTGATCGTTAATCAAACCATTAACTTCCATCTAAGTGGGCTCTAGAACTTTTTTACCATTGAAGTTCAAATTTAGAATGATCTAATTGTCGGACTGACAAGATTGACACCTCAAAACCATAAATTTTTATTGATATGGCCCACCCAAACTTTAGATCTACCTGATAATGAGTCAGAGACCCCTATTGAACATGTTATGTCGAATGGATGGAATGGATTCAGCACAAGCATTACAGTGGACCCCACCTAGTTGTGTTCGTACTTGTGTGCACATGAACTTGCAGCACACCGAACCAGCCATCTGGTCAAATAGATGTTGACCCGAGTAAGACCAGAAAAAGCAGAGTTTCATCTCCTTCTTCCCGCCCGGATCCGTTTCACACGGACGGTCACGATTTGCTTGAGATAGGTCCCAGTATCATGAGCATTGAGTAGATCTAGACCATTCATCACACCCAGATGCAAATTTCGAATGAGCTCTAAGTGGTTCCATCCATCCATATTCATTCAAGAGAACACAAACACGAGCGCCAGTAGAGTTGCGTGGGAGCGTCATTCCAGAAGTGGAAATATTCGTTTCCTTGCTGACAGCTCTAGAGCGCTACTCTCCTGCCTTCGAGACCATTGGATGCAAAGCATCTCAACCCTTCAAAGGCTTAGGGTTTTCTCACAAAAGATGCGCAGCTAGAGGCGCTTTCTGTTAAACCCTGTTGCCCTAAAAAGAATCTCAGCCGCTCGTTTTCTTCTAAAGTCCGTGTGAGGCATCCTAGTGGTTGATGTTAAGGCAACCAAGTGAGACCAACTCGATCGGATTAGAGTTCTCGCGAGAAACTCGTTGTTACACGAGTCAATGCCCGCGGCTGAAAAACTCGGAGCCCATCAAACATGGAGGATGGTTTGATGAATGGTGGGCCCCACAAAGTCTTTATAACCCATTTGAACCTTCCAAATGCATCAGATCATAAGATCACCTGCATATTGAGAAATTGCCATTGACGGTGGAGTCATCTTCACCGTTTGGCCATCAAACGCACCATTTGATTATGGACCCCATTCCTGGATCCAAAACGATCATACAATGGGCCGGGAGACTAGCAGTCCATCCACCCAGTCCGATCACAGTCATTCAATCAGATCTCCCATATCTGATCAACAGACAGGATTGAATCACCAAGTTCGCTGCTGGGCGTAACTAATCCTTTGATTAGTTACTCCGAACTCTCTAGAACAAGGTTAATAGAGCCTTATAAAAGGCGCCCTTTTAGGGCTTCCTTTCCAAAAATGGAGAGAGAGAGAGAGAGAGAGAGAGAGAGAGAGAGAGAGAGAGAGAGAGAGAGAGAGAGAGAGAATAGGCGCCGCTGCCATTGCTGCACCCAATGGAGTCGACTCGGTCCGAGTCGTTGCAAAATCAGCAGAGAAGCAGGAGAAGGTGAAGAGAAAGTAGAGAAGAAGAAGAAGAAGAAGAAGAAGAAGGAAGAAGAAGAGGAGAAACAGTAGGAGAGAGAGGTGGCTGCTGGTTGCACTAATCGGGCTACATCAATGCTGTCTCACCTCAGCAAGTTGTTCGATCTGAGCACAAACGTTGCTGGCCGAGATGCTGAGGAGGAAGAAGATACAGAGTGAGAGAGAGAGGACTCGACTCGGCAGTGCCGTACTAAGTTAGCTCAGTTCAGCCGAGTTGAGTCGCTGAAATACCCAGATCTATTGCTGGACGTGGGAGAAAAAGAAAAGGAAAGAAGAAAGAGAAAGATGGCAATGGAGAGAATGGGTAGAATGGAAGGAAGGGAAGGTCAGAGGGTTAGACGAGAGAGAGGAAATGAAGGCAGCGGCTGTTGAGTCGAGTTCATGACTCACCGGTCCAAGTCTGGGCGTCTGGACCACATCCAGATCTATTCAGGTTGAGAATAGGAAGAGAGAAAGAGAAGCAGAGAGAAATGGAAAGGAAGGAGGAAGAAAGAAGAAAGGAGGAAGAAAGAAGAAGGGAGGAAGACAGAGTGACCCACCTGAGTCGACTCGACGGGTCAGCCCCTGAAACGCATGAACTGGGCTTGATTTAGGTCAGTTCAGCCCATCTTAGATTGTTGTCGAGTCATGGAATTTTGTTACTCAGAGAATGATAGCTGATTTCGGTGGGTGAATTCAATCTAGCTTGCATACATGGTTTGGACCGAGTGGTGTTCAAGTTGAGGCTGAATTGGGACTAAGTAGAGTCAAGTGAGTCAAATCGAAGGTGAGTTGATCTCTTAATTATTTTATTGGAATATTATTTAGAACTTGATCTAGGTTATTTAATATTATTTTTGATTTTAATTTAGGGAATTCGAACTTCCCAATTTTCACCATTGAGTCGCATTTAAGTGAGTTGTATTGAACTCGAGTAAATGCTAGTTGATAAGACTTGATCTTAAGATTTGTTTTGGTGTTGCTAGTGACTTGTGTAGTGAACCCACACTTCTAAGGTGAGGAGCACCTTTCAAGTTTTTCTTCATCTTGATAGTTAGCTTGTTCATTCATCCTCGTTCAGTTATCTTATTGATTGCTTAATGTGATTCATCACTCTTATTGACTTGATTTCTTATAAATGATTGATGATTTAGAATTAAATTCAATATCTAAACATGTGATGTGATTTAAATACTTCTATTTTGATTTAAAATAAATGCTTCAAACATGCTTGCGCTATTGATATTAGACGTAATTTAATTTATTATATGTGATTACTTGATAGAATGCTTGAAGGTCCTCGAATTAGTGGCCATTATGTCTAATAGGCTAAAAGGAACTTTTGGTGTGGATTTACCATCGCATGAATCAATTGGGCTCCTATGGCTTTTAGGGAATAATCCTTTTTAATCTTATCATTAAATTGAACATTTGACCCTTGCGGCTTTAATGGAAAATTTGCCCTATGAGGCTTTAATGGTTTATTTTATATAACTTTGTGGTGGTATGTTGCACTTGTAGAACTACGATTGGCCACTAATTGTGTAGGTTACCTTTAAACATCCTATTTGTTAGTCGAATGAGCCAGGGATGATGGAATGAGATACTATGCCTGAGCTGTCGGCCTATGTTGGGTGACAAACCCCCCGAAGTGACCTTTGAGCTTTCCTAAATACATTGTTTGAAATTAGAATAATAATGATTGGGCTAATCATGCATTTTCATGGTATGCAGTCTTTTCCAGGTGACTAGTTCTCCTTGTGCGTACCTTGAGTACTTTTTCAAGAGACTACACTCCTTGGGCAATTTATATATTATTATGATCTTTTTCGGGTAGCTAGTTCTCCTTGGGCATACATTTGAGTACTTTTCCGGGTGACTAGATCTCCTCGAGCGATATACATATTATTATGATCTTTTTGGGTAGCTAGTTCTCATTGGGCGTACCTTTGAGTACTTTTCTGAGTGGTTAGTTCTCTTTGGACGATTAATATATTATTATGATATTTTTCAGGTGACTAGTTCTCCTTGGGCGATTTATATATCATAGTCTTTTTCGAGTGACTAGTTCTCCTTGGGCGATCTATATATCAGTCTTTTTCGGGTGGCTGGTTCTCCTTGAGCTTACCTTTGAGTACTTTTTAAGGTGACTATTTCTCCTTGGGTGACTTTTTACCAGTTGGATGTGCATCCCTAGGTCTGTGAGCATGTGCATGCATCCATGTATTTAAACAAGATTATCTTGTATGATTTATTTAATGAATGCATATCTGATGAACCTTATTTGATTTCCATGATAATATTTGTGTAATACTTGTTATACATTGCCTTTGTTAACTGTACTTAATTATCTTGGTGATACGATAAATCTTGAGGGGTATACCTCACTAGATAGCCATTGATGCCATCGAACCATATTCAGTGTGCAGGAGACGCAGATGATGCGTATGCTGTTGTTCATGTGGAATGGGAGGAGCCAGATGATCTTGCGACTCTCCATTCCTGACTTTATTTGTATTTAATTTATACCGTTATGTTTGTAAAGGTTAAGACATTAGTTTGTATAAGTTTTCAGGTAACCGCTTGAAACATTCGGATTTGCACATTTGGACTCCCTCTTATACTTGATTGCTTATATTCCGCTAGTTTATTAACTTTGATTAAAAGAATAAAATGTACATGAAATTTAAGTTACAGTTAAAGGCTAACACTCGGGTTTTTGGAAAATGAGTAGAGTACTCGGGTTTCAGGAACCTGATAAAAAGAAAAAAAATGTACGTGAAATTTAAGTTACAGTTAAAGGTTAACACTCGGGTTTTTAAAAAATGAGTAGAGTACTCAGGTTTCGGAAACCAGGATGTTACACTTAGATACATCGCAGACATGCGACACAAAATAAACTATCAAAGTCGTGTGCACAAGTTTTGATGGGCCACAGACCAAACATTGAATTTCAACGATTCGAACAAAATGAACAATGTCTATAAATCAGAGGTTCAAAGCATTCAATCAATCTTATTTTGGGTGACTTTGTTGGGCCCACCATGAATGTATGTGGTTTGTCCACGCCGTCCATCCATTTTTTCAGCTCATTTTAGGGGCGGAGACCAAAATCGAAGGATATCCAAAGCTTAAGTGGACCACGCCACACAAAACAGTGGGAATAATGATTTCCATTATTAAAACCTTACTAGGACCCACAATGATGTTTATTTGTCATCCAAACTGTTCATAAGATCACACAGACATGGATGAAGGGAAAACATAAGCTGATATGTGTTCCTAAGAATTTTTCAACAGTAGACGTTCAATTCATACTTTTTCCTGTGGTGTGGTCCACTTGACCTTTGGATGTGCTTCATTTTTTATCTTAAGCCCTAAAATTATTTGGTACAATGGATGGATAGAGTGGATAAAATATATAAATCACAATGGACCCCACAGAGTTTACTCAGTATGCATTTTGCTTCCTTCAAGTAGATGGGATTTAGGGTCGTACATGAGTCAAGCTAGCTCGAAAAGCTTGCTTGACTCGGCTCAAGTCAGATCGGATTGACTCGGCTTGAAAGGCCAACTCGGGGCGAGTCAAGCTTGTTTTCTAAAGCTTGAGTTGAGTTCGAGCCGAGTTTGACCATGGTGCATTTCAACTCGACTCGACTCGAACTTGAGCTCGAATAATATATTTATATATTATATATAATATTATATTAATATTAAATATTTATAATATATATTTAAGTTAAAAAATATATAAGTAAAACTTAAAAGTTTTTACTCAAAAATAAAAGTAAAAAACCGTACTCGACTGTCCATCCTCATTCCCTCTCTTTCTTTCTCTTACCCTACCAAGCACGAGTAGCAGACAACTATCGCACGACAGCCCGAGGCTCTCTGCCCCTCTCTATCTCTCTCTTTTTCTCGTTCTCCTGGTTTTTCTAAGCAACTCGTGTAGCCCACTTGGTGACTTCAAGCAACTCACGCCCAATCCCAACTCAGCGACTCTTCTCAGGCATGCTCAGCCCATTCGGCTACCACAAACAAAGGGAGGTGATTAATGTTTGTTGGGTCGGGGTGGGGGCTGGGGTGGGTCAGGTTGGGCACTGGGTTAAGTCAGGTTAGGGGTTGGGTCGGGTTGGGCACTATCGTGCTGGGTTAAGTGACTTGAGTCGGGTGTGGGGTTTGGGTCGGGTGCGGGGTTGAGTCGAACACTTCACACCAATATTTGTTTATAACAATATTCTAAATGGTGTACAGCAATGTCTTCAGAGGATTTATCCACCAAAATTTGGAATTATATATCCCAAGTTTACTCCCCAGACTCTGAAAGAATGAAAATTTAATATAATTTCTGTGGGGCTAGATTTGTTTACAAAACAAATCGGCTTAGACTACACTTATTAGGTTAGGGAAGAGATGCAAAATCATATTCCAAAGCATTAGAGGAGTTACAATTTTTATACCAGGCTCTTGTAGACTCCAACAAGAAGCATTCTACCCCCTCCCTCACACCAAATACAACTAGCTATAAGATATACCATACAGACCTGTTCTAATTAACGAATAAGCTGAAATAGAGAGGGTGCAAAGAATAAATAGAGAAGAGGAAGATGGGAATGAAGTTAGATTAAGAAGACTGGAAGAAGAGCAATTATAAATAGCCTTGAAGTTAAGCAAGGAAGAGGTAGATGCATCAAGATATCAACGATGTGATCCTTGACAACATGATGCAGAAGTAGGACCGAGCTCAACAAGTGTCACGCCCCAAACTCGGAAACCGGGCTCACAAAATTCCCGATCACCGAATCCGGCGCCGACAGCCTCCGTAGAACCCCATTCTCGGCTCCTAGCTCCCATTCGCCAGGTTCCGATCCTGGGATGCTACGAGGAGGATTTTTTTTTAATATCAGTTTGATTCGAAATAAGCATAACCAAAGGCATAACCCACAAACAACAACCAAGCACTCCATTACATTTTCACTATGATCAAAATTTTTACAAGTACACTGAGCATAAAGGGAAATACAATGGCAAATAACAAAAACTCCAAAAGGATCAGCAACGTGCTCCTGCCTCAGCGCTGCTGCAGTCCAACGTCACCTGCACGCAACGGTCGTGCATAAGCTTACAGGAAGCTTAGAGGGTGGTGAAAGTGTATGCACAAGGTAGTAATATGAATGCAATGTCAGAGTAATGCGGAATATGCAGATGGAACCAAAACGTCATGAGCCGTACCAAGGCTATGTAATACAAGACATGAATGGTATCGGCCATCCCAAGGCCATGCAATGTACAATGCAACTCAAGCATACAGATACTCATCAATGTCCACACGTCAATACAGCTCATAGTAATGGAATATCACCGGGGTCTAGTACACTCTAAACCAGATTGCCGCCACATCGCGCGCAATAAGGTAAGTGGAAGAGACCTCACTATCCGTCTGCCAATATCGGGCGCGACTCGTCGATAGCGGACCCATTCCTCGAGCTGGTCAAACTCAGCCTAACATTGCCCCCTACACTCGGGCGGGTAAGGCCGTACCCCCTTCCAACCGACCACGACACAGTGGAGAGCACAACCATCTGGTATTCGGCACTCAGTGCTCATCTACCCACTCGGTCTAGACGTTGGAGCAACCTCTTGGTACCATAAGGGTTTAGGGACTTTCACCCAGGGATATCTATAGTACCCCATGTAAGTCAAGATTTCCAGTATCCAATCCTACCAACCACGATGCGTCTGTGGAGGCTATGGCCCTGATGTCGCTAGGGCGTACAACAACCATATCACACAAATGCGGAATGCATGAATCACACTATCCAGTCATGCAACCAATCCTGCGCATACCGTGCACTCATGTAGGGCAACACCGCCTAACCGGAAGCCCATAAACAACCTACCCAAAGGCATATGCCATGATCAGTCAATCCTCATATCAAGCATGCATATGATGCGTATGATCATGGGTCATGAAACTATACTAAACATGTTATAATAAAATGCATTATCTTACAATGCAGATGAGCCTGAACGGCCTAAATACGATAAACATGGTCCAGTAATGGGCCCTAAGGAGAGTCGTAATGTGGACATCCAACCAACATTACACTCGCAATGTGGACATCAAACCAGCATTACTTCCCAGGCACAATCTTCTTAAAACCCCGCTACATAATCGGTATTGGGCTTACACATTGCAATGGACCTTATGTTCCTCCCACTGGGCCTTACATATATATCAAATGGGCCATAGCTTATGGGCTCTTATTCATCAGATGGGCCACAGAAATGGGCCAAACCAATGGGCCTTAAGTGCATTACAATGGGTTAAACCCGTGGGCCTTGGATTGCACCAATTGGACCTAGTCACATGAGTCTAATATGTATCAAATGGGCCACACCAATTGGACCCCCAAATGCATATCAACTGGGCCTAAACCCCTAGGCCTTACATATATCAAATGGGCCTACTTTCATGGGCTTTAAAATTGCATCAAATGGGTCCAATTACATGGGCCTTGTACCTACCAAGTGGGCCTAATCCTGTAGGCCTTTATATAAATTAAATGAGCTTAAACACATAGGCCTTTTTCAAATCAAATGGGCCTAACTCATAGGCCTTATATTAGTCAATAGGCCGAAACCCCTAGGCCTTATATTTAATTTAGATGGGCCTAATCACAGGGCCTTGAAACATATCAAGTGGGCCCAATCCCATGGCCTAGAGGCCCACTGAAATATTGTTTGCCATTAGAAATGGCAAGGGTCCACTGTAATGTTTATATATCACTCAGTGTGAGTATGGGCCAGGGGGAGACCCACTGTAGAGTTTATTTCCACCCAAATATGCAGCCAGGAAGGGGAGGTGGTATGAACAGCACATGTGAGAGGTGGGCTCCACCATCTGCTGGACGGTGGAGTCGTAGCACAAACATCACAGTGGGAATCACCGTCCACGGCCTGTGGACGGTGTGAGTAGAATACATACATTATCATGGGCTCCACGGATGTGGTCCACCATGATGCATAATGTCATCTGGGCCATTCACAAGGTCACTCGGACCTGGATGAAGGGAAAACATAAATTTCAGCTTGATCCGAAACTTATGTGGGCCCAAAAATGATTTTTAATGGTAGAGGTACAGTCCCACTATTTCATGCGGTGTGGGCCACTTGAGTTTTGGATTTACTTGAAATTTGGAGGGGGCACACCTGAGAAGGGGGCCCACCTGATGGACGGTATAGATAAAACATATACATCACGTGGGGCCCACGGCAGCAGCCGTGGGTGGCTGCACGGCAGCCCGCCCGCCGTGGGACGGCTGCACGCTGCAGCTGCAGCGCTGCCACCAAAGGACAGAGGCTCTGCCTCTTAAGAAATTTTGGAAAATCACGTTTTTTCGTGGTTTTTCACATGTGGGGTCCACATCACGAAAATCCACACCGCCCATTAGCTGCCCTGGCCCAAGACGAACCCAAAGAGTCCAGAGTTCAAATTTTAAAACGCTTAGAAAGTGAAAAAAATTAAGAATTTAGTGTTTGAATGGTAATGGCGCAATATTAGGCGCTATGGCCCACCAGGTGATTGGATCAACTCCAAACTTCTACCCAACGGCTAAAATACCGTGGGTAAGAGGATGGACGGCTTGGATAGGACATAAACATCAAGGTGGGGCCTATGCAAGGGGACCACCCCCAAACACTCCTTTTCCTTTTTTTTTCTTTTTCCTTCTTCCCTTTACAACGTCCAGCGTCCCAGACGCTGGACGGCTCCTTTGCATATTTTTTTTTTTATTTTTTTTTTTGATAGGTGGGCCCTGATGAAGTGGGCCACCACATGATGGGCGGCATGGAAATATCGTCTAAGGTGGGCCCCACTTGAATAAAATAAGTGCATCAAGATGTGATCCATTCAAGTGGGCCACACCATCCTATTCCATTAAAATAAAATAAAATAAAATAAAATGAATGAAAGAGAGAGAGAGAGATGGAGAGTGGGACACGGCTTGTGATGGAGGGACCCCGTCATTATGGGCCCTCCCTTGCAATGAAACATATAAGAAATGGGTCCCTTGCACATGGGACCGTTAAAAATGTAAATCAACGGTGGAGATCCATTCTCCACCGATATGGACGGTCTAGATGACCTTTCTAATGCAAATAAACATCATGATGGGGTCCATGGAGAATGGCCCCATCATGGACCGATCATGATGATCCAAGTGGTCCATCGGCCACATATTAGGATCCCAAGTGAGATCCACACCATTGATCGGTGGGCCTCACTTGGTCCACCATAAAATCAAGAAAATCTACCCTATAGAAGCACCCACCGTCCGATCTTCTCGCTCCTAGGGGTTCCTTGGCACCTTGGCTTCAACTTCAACGGTTAGGATGAAGAATGGAGGGTTGAGATGGGAGATTTTGGGGTAGGAAGGTGGGCCACTTGAAGCTTAGAGGGACTTGGGAAATTCCATACGTGGGAGCCCTTTGGAATTGTTGTTGCTTGGAAATTTTGAAATGAGAAAGAGAGTAAGAGAGAGAGTGATGTAAAGGGAGAGAGAGAGAGTGATGGATGGATGGGTGAGTGATGGTTGTGTAAGAAAGGTATGGGTTAGGAAGACTTTTGTGGCTTTTTGTGTAAGAAAGGTATGGGTTGAGAAGACTTTGGTGGTTGCTTGGGAAAAGGGATGGAAGTGATGTGTACTTGACCTTTGATGGGTTGATGGGTGATTGATTGATGGGATTGATGTGATTGATGTGACACATCGTTGAGATTCCCTTGGTTTTCGCAACGCGCGGCGTTTTCTCGCACCGAACGTTGGCTCATATCTCTTGATCAGGGTATCGCCTTGGCGCGCGAGTCGCGGTATCGGAACCGCAACGACAGCGCGGTCGCTATGGTATTGGTCTCGGGTTGAGTCGACTCGGGTTGTCGGTACATGAATCCAGGTCGCGCGTCGATATTGTTTAAGGGTCGAAAGTTGCCGGAATTCGACCGGTACGACCGCGGAAGTGTATGGAAAGGTACGGACCAAGATACGGGTCTTACAGCTCTCCCCTCCTTATAAAAATTTCGTCCTCGAAATTTACACAAGCGTCGCAACTAAGCATAACTTGCGAGGAATGAGAAACATAACGTCATCATATAGAATCAGGGACAGCGTACAAAATACAATACATGATCATCAACCATCAAAGAGATGAGGATATCGCTCTCGAATCTCAGCCTCACGCTCCCAAGAAGCCTCCTCAATAGAATGGTGACCCCACTGCACCTTCACCAACGGAATGACCTTGGTTCTGAGGACCTGCTCCTTCCTATCAAGGATACGAACTGGCTGCTCAATGTAAGAAGCGTCCTCACGAACCTCCAACGGTTGCCAATCAATAACGGGAACTATGTCTGACCCACACTTCCTCAACATGGAGACGTGAAACACGTTGTGGACGCCAGACAACTGAGACGGCAAGGCAAGCCGATAGGCCACGGCGCCAACGCGCCCAGTGATCTCGAAAGGTCCTATAAATCTCGGGGCAAGCTTGCCCTTCGCTCCAAATCGAACTACGCCCTTCATAGGCGAGACCTTGAGATACACATGGTCCCCTACATCAAACTCCAAGGGACGACGCCGACGATCAGCAGAACTCTTCTGTCGGCTCTGAGCTGTGCGCATCCTCTGCCTGATGATGTCAATAGCCTCTGAAGTCTCCTGCACAAGCTCGGGACCTAGGAGACGGCGCTCTCCAACCTCGGTCCAACAACTCGGTGATCTGCATGGTCTGCCATATAGTGCCTCAAAAGGAGCCATTCCGATGGTCGCCTGATAGCTGTTATTGTACGCGAACTCAGCCAATCGCAGATGCTCATCCCAGCTACCCCCGAAGTCAATCGCGCAGGCCCGAAGCATGTCCTCAAGTATCTGATTGACCCTCTCGGTCTGGCCATCGGTCTGCGGATGGTACGCGGTGCTGAGCTGCAAATCAGTCCCCATCGCACGCTGGAAGCTCCCCCAAAACTGAGACGTGAACCTCGAGTCTCGGTCAGAAACGATCGAGACTGGAACACCATGCAGTCTCACAATCTCCTCAATAAACAATCTCGCAAGCCGGTCCATAGACCAAGTCGCACGCATCGCAAGGAAATGTGCCGACTTCGTCAGACGATCCACAACAACCCAAATGGAGTCATGACCGCGCTGAGTCCTCGGCAAACCCATGATGAAATCAGTCGACACGTGCTCCCACTTCCACATCGGGATGCTCAACGGCTGTAATAACCCAGGAGGTCTCTGATGATCGGCCTTGACACGCTGGCACGTGTCACACTCGGCCACAAAACTGGCGATCTGGCGCTTCATCCCCGCCCAAAAATACTGTCGCCTCATGTCACGGTACATCTTCGTCGAGCCCGGGTGGATAGAAAATCGCGATCGATGTGCCTCGGTCATAAGATCTCTGCGTAACTCTGGGATATCCGGGACACATAATCGGCCTCTGAAGCGAAGTCCACCGTCTGTACCGATCTGCCAATCTGCCTGACCCTCAGATGCCGCCTCAGCCATATAACTCTGCAACGACTCATCAGCCTGCTGAGCCTCGATCACCCTAGCAACAAGAGAGGGTTGAATCGACAAGCTCGATAACTGTACAATGGAAGACTGTAGGCCGAACTCAAAGTCATACGCAGCAATATCCTCAAGCATCCGCCACTCCTGAATCATCATGTGCGCCACTAGGCCTCGTGGCTGACGGCTGAGGGCATCTGCCACCACGTTTGCCTTGCCCGGGTGGTACTGAAGGTCGAAATCATAGTCCTTCAGGAGCTCCATCCAGCGCCTCTGTCTCATATTCAACTCAGACTGCGAGAAGAGGTACTTCAAGCTTTTGTGATCAGAGAAGAGCTCGAACCTAATCCCGTAAAGGTAGTGCCTCCACACCTTCAGTGCGAAGACAACTGCAGCCAGCTCCAGATCATGTGTAGGGTAGTTCAGCTCATGGACTTTGAGCTGACGAGACGCAAAGGCCACTGGTCTCCCGTGCTGCATCAGGACAGCACCCAAACCGATATGCGAGGCATCGGTGAATACAATAAAGCCATCACTCCCAGAGGGAAGAGTGAGGACAGGAGCGGACGTCAGACGGTCCTTCAACTCCGTAAATGCTCGCTCGCAGGCGTCACTCCAAACAAACTCTGCGCCCTTTCGAGTCAACCTGGTCAGCGGGGCTGCAATACGAGAAAAACCCTCGATGAAACGTCGGTAATAGCCCGCTAGACCAAGGAAACTACGGATCTCTGTCGCAGTCGTGGGCTGGCCCCACTGATGCACTGCCTCGACCTTCGAGGGGTCCACTGCGACACCCTCCCTCGTCACCACGTGACCGAGGAACTTCACCTCCTCCTGCCAGAACTCGCACTTCTCCAGCTTCGCATACAGCTGGTGTGCACGGAGGGTCTGTAAAGTGATCTCCAAGTGCTGCTCATGCTCCTCACGGGTCCTCGAATAGATCAGAATGTCGTCGATGAAGACTACGACAAACTGATCCAGATATGGGCGGAAAACCTCGTTCATCAGCTGCATGAAGACCGCTGGTGCATTGGTCAGTCCGAAGGACATGACCTGAAACTCAAAATGACCGTAACGCGTCCTGAATGCCGTCTTCGGAACGTCCTCATCTCGGACCCGAATCTGATGATAACCGGAACGTAAGTCAATCTTCGAAAAGAACTGAGCACCCTGCAGCTGGTCAAACAAATCATCAATCCTAGGGAGCGGGTACTTGTTCTTGATCGTGACTTTGTTGAGCTCGCGATAGTCAACGCAGAGCCTCAACGAACCATCCTTCTTCTTCACGAAGAGTACCGGTGCTCCCCACGGAGAACTGCTCGGACGGATAAAACCCAGCTCACGCAACTCGTCCAAGGCTAGGCCAACTATTCAACATATTCAGATAAGCTATTTGACGACCAACTGTCAAGGATGAGAAATGACTCCGAGCCAATTGCTCGGAGTAAATGATTTGGGACAAACACCTAGTCCAAACATGAGTCTAGGCCAACTACTTAATATATAAATTTGTTGAGCCAATTATCCTATATAATACTAGTCACATCATACATGTCAACAAAGTAACACCTAACATGGAACTACTATGACGTTGAATGATGTGATGGAGAAAAGGCTAGTCTGCATCACATAACAACAGATGGTCAAGTTAACAAGGTATAGAAAAAATGGGCTACTCAACAATTGTACCTGCGACATCCAATGGTTCACAATAACCTAAGCCCATATTTGAGATTCAAGCCCTTAATGAGCGAATCTCACTGTGAACACATCCTGCGCGAGTGGGCGGTGCCCTCACCTCTTGGCTTTTTTCTTTGTTGGTGATGTAGTTTGGATGCTATATTGACTAAATGTCATAATGTGTATAATTTAGAATCACTATTAGCTTAGAATTTAATTTGCTGAAAATCATAGGATCGCTTAAGGGTTGAAAATTTATGAGATTTCCCAACTCAAGTGACTCCTGTGGTTGCCAAATGAAGCTTATAATTTATAGTTTGTCAAAAACCATAAAATCGCTTAAGGGTTGGAAATTTATGATATTCCCCAACTTAAGTGAGTCCTATGGTTGGTTAACGACCATAGATTCCAAGTAAGGGCATAATGACAGAAAAAAAAAGAGTTATGCACCATTTTCTACCTGCACGACATGCGATCTCTATGATATTTTAGGATTTTCATGATTTCAGTAGAAATCGCAAAACTCGCATGCTCAAGGCATGTTACAAAGAAACAATAATGTAACCTTGCTTTGCAAGCCGATGACTTAAGGTAGGGAAAAAAGAATGTAATCTAGCCACGCTTTACAAAGTCAATGACTTAGGATAGGCAAAAAAGAAATATAACATATCCGTACTTCATAGTGCTGGTGGATTAGAGCAGACCACAAAGTAAAAGTAGAGGAAAAATAAATATTATGAAGTAAAAACAAATGAAAAATGTTGCAGGTATAGATGGGATGTATGGAGTGAAATGTGATATGAATTGAGATGTGAGAAGGAAAATGAAAGATCAAACACCATTCTCTTTAAAATAGATGGTAAGTTATCCCCAATTTTAACCATACTTTGGACTTCAATTGGTTCTTCTATTAGTTATTTTCTCTCTTTATTTCTCTTGACTCAGTCAACCTGTTGGTGTCATTGAAGATTTTTAATTTCTCTGGAATCTTAAACTCAGAGTCACCCTCTTACACTTGACTGCTGAGCCTGAATCCTTTGTCCTCTTTCTGAATACTTTCTTCTGTCTCCCTAGAATGAATGTGTTGTGTTGCTTTTATAAACTCCACCGTTGGTTATTTTATGACCAGTGGTCATGTTCACATGCTTACTTTTATGTTTTTGCTTTTATCATAAATATGTGATAAGCAACAAAAGTTAAATATACTTTTTGGATCGAAGGTCATTTTATGATTGTTGGTTTGTTTTGTCCTTTTGATGTAGAATTTGCCGTGTGCAAAGAGTATTTGGTATTTTAGATAATCTAAATGGTTGCCTAATCGTATGATCAGTTGGTGCATTGGTTAATTTTTGTTAGTGCTTGTTGAGGCATAAAATCAGTTGTGCATTAGCGCAACAATTATGCATTGTGTGACCATGCAACGGAATAAGGAAGATAAGAAAAGAGAGATGATATTGAGGGACTAAGAAATGAGAAAAAAATGGAAGGTCTGTAGTGCGACTGCATAACTTATTGAAGAACCCCGCGTAACAAGTATTGCGCAACCACACAATGGGGAGACATTGTGTGCCCACGCATCAAAGTTACGAGGGATTCACACATGCAGATGTCTATAAATACCTTCTCTCACTTCTCATTTGACTATGGGGAACATTTGAGAGCTCCTGGAGTAGAAGAATCGCAAAACTCAAGTATTGACAAGCCCGCGGATGGAAGGAGGTGAATGGATAAATGTCAGGGACTGAGCTTGTTGCGTGACTGCACAACAGTAGTTGTGTAAGCTATTCAGAAATGTTGTTGATATCCGCTCAATCAAGCTTATGAATTTTCAATTCAAGTCTTTTAGCTCATGTATTAACATGAAGCAAGAGTTTTAAACCTGCACAACTCTTTTTTCACTTTGATGAATACTCTATAAGGTAGAAATGATGTCGAAATCGCTGCTTGGTTATTTATTTTTTAATTATTGTTTAAAATTGTACAATTAACTGTATTTCATTTTGGAATCAAGGGCAATATGAGGAATATAATAATAATTCAAATTAATGAAATTATGAAGATAATTATTCTTTCATTTAAGTTTTCTTTGTTATTCTAGAGCGTAGATATTCCAATCCCCGAAACACATTTCTGCCCAAAACAATGCTGACGATCCTTTCCGTCTGACTCGTTTAGATTTTTTATTCTTTTCCGGAACGGTCGGAGGCCATCTCTGGGAGGAGAGAGCGATTAGAGCTGTTGTAGGTTCGGATGACTGATTAAGATATTATCTGTCGGTTTCCTGATCCACCGATTGTGTCCATCAGTTAGTTCCTAGAAGTTTCAGGGAATTTTTGTTTTTTTTTTCCTTCCAATTGGTTTAGATTTTCTAATCTTTGCCGGGTTGATTTAGAGGCTGCTTCCAAAGCCCAGCTGACATCATAACAGTCGTTGCTTTCATTTTGGTTTAGGTGTCTATATCAGCCAATCATCAATTGGGTTAAAAAAGCACCCTAAAAACAAGCAGGCCCAAACAGGTCTTTAAGAGCCTAAACCAACAATAGAGCAACACGTTCGGAAACGACAAACCGGACCCACAATTAACAAACTGGGTCAGCTGGGCTAGAGAAAATCAGGCCCACCAAACCCACCAATGAACTGAACAATGCCCACCAATGAACTGAACAATGCCAATAGGGAAGTGAGCCACAAACGAATCAGGCCCGACCAAAAAACAATAACTAACAACAATCTAGGCCTAGCCTCAATGACTAGCTGGCCCTCCAATTTGATAGAGATATGGGCTTCCATGGCCCAGCAACAGAGATGATCAACGGCCAGAAACAGTGGCCCAACCATATGGGATCTTACAGTGATCGCCAAACGCAATGGGGCATATGATGTAGATGGTGGGCCACGTAAATGAGATAGCCCCAGAAATCCGTCTGACATAGATAATTTGAAGGGCTGTGATCAGAGGATCACAACCATCAATGGGGTGCCAGATGGCCTGCAAATATGCGGGCCCACCAGGAAAACCAAAGGACGACAATATGCCGTTCAGTCCAGTAAAGTTCGGCAGAGTGCGGCAGTAAGGATATATTGGGCCCAGCAAAGGATAATGGACTTAATGGACCAGCAGAAATGACGTTAAACAGAGACCCATCAACTATAGATCAGGGTCAGCATAAAAAATGGTCCACAAGGAATAGCACGCCCTAACAACTTGCAGGCCCACACGTTTGGAGATAGCAGTTCACGCCAGCCACAGGAGCCGTTCTGAATGGCCCAGTAATCAACGGCTAAAATATTGTCCAACAAATCCAAAAAAAATAAATAAATTGTGCTGCTAACGACAATTGTTATATCAGCCTGCCCAAGCTAATGACTACCAGCTCCAAACACAAGGGCCCAGCGTTAACCCACAATCAACGCCTCTTAATTCAGCAATGATATCCAGAGATCAGAGATGGTTGCGATCTGAAGCTTGTGATGAAGGTGGGCCACTGACTATAGATCAGAGATCGTATCTATGAGGTGGGCCACATCGGTAAACAGCATCAACAGCAGATGAATGGAGCCAGTTAGTCCTCCTCAACAGAGAATTGGGCCAACTGCGTTTCTGCTATAGATGGAAGCAGCAGAAAAGGGCCCCACAGAAAATGATCAGCGTCAGCAGCAGCAGTAGGTTAGTTGCTGATCATAGCAACAACAACAACAACACAGGTCATGAACCGTTGATTGGGAAGGTGGGTCACAGCAAATTCTATCAGCAGATCACGTTACAGTAGACGATTTTTTTTAAAATTTTTTATTCTAAATATTTTAAACAGCAAGTAGCAGGGATGGTCTTCAGCAGGTCAATAGACCATACAGTGTACGGATGCAGATGCACCGTTCTCAACACAAATGATGAACGGTTGTGCTTTGACGTTGATCTTGTTACAGCAAATCTAGAACCAATCAAGGGTCATCAGGAGATGTAATGTGGGCCTCAAAACACTGAATGGTGCAGATCCAAGAAACTGTCCAAGTTGTGGAAAAGAAACGATCAGCAGATCTGAGGGAATGGTGATCTAGAAACACCACCCTCAATCAATGTATCACGATCTAGAAACAATGGGACCCAACGACGATAATCCAATAACAGATCTTTGATATTAAGCAAGTTCTTGTCATTAGATAATGGTGAATGCAGAGCACTGATCAATAATTCAGTCAAGATGGGATGGTGGTGTCCAGCAAACAAATGAAATAGTTCAGCCATTGTCTGATGCAGCAAACCAACCAATGATATCATCGATAGTTGCAGTGATCTGAATCTGAATCTGGTGGGCTTCCAGATGATGGAATCAATGTCAGACAAAGTTGTAGCAGTACACGTCGATGTCAGATCCAGCATTGGGATCGGCAAGCTCTAATACCATGTTAAATAATGCCAACCATTGATCAGATGACAATCAGCAGTAGGCCATTTATATAGCCCAGCGAGTGGGGTCTGATTAGTAAGCAATACAAGTGGAGAAGAAGCAAGAAGAGCAAGGAGAGCAGAGTGATTGAATAAGAGGTGTTGGGTTACTAAAACACTATCACTAAAATAATATTTAGAAAGGATTATGACGTCTACAATACCTGTGGATTCTAGTGAGCCCAACATGGGTTGGCCATAATACAATGAATTGCTTATTCAACTATGTCACCCAGATTATTCATCTCAGTAGTACTACCTATTCAACTACAGTCTCAAAATCATTTCTTCCTAAAGACAACATGAGAACCAATCCATTTTCCCCCATTCAACTCAGTAATACTACCTATTCAACTACGGTCTCAAAATCATTTCTTCCTAAAGACAACATGAGAACCAATCCATTTCCCCCCATTCAACTCAGTAATACTACCTATTCAACTACAGTCTCAAAATCATTTCTTCCTAAAGACAACATGAGAACCAATCCATTTTCCCCCATCACTATACATGAATAGCTCACTTCCGACCATGCAAGAATTTCGCCAATGGATTATTATTTTCATTGCCTCTTCCTCGTTGCCAGTGGAAGACTCCATGTTTTCTTTATCTCATTCATATTGGAGTCCATGTTCTTCAATCATTCTTCCCTGCAAGAAATGAAATGGGAAGTTCCACTCTTAGTAGAGCTGGACAAAATCATGTCAATGCTAAAACAAGAATGCTTTATTTTTTAAGTTTGTGCATACATGGCGTGTCGAAAATCCTTCCCGTTGAAAATCCAATGGTCAACAACCAACATGTCATCCTGAAAATGATACAAGCAGTTACAAAATATTAGACACAATCCCTTAATATTTGATCTCACAAAGAGAAGAAGATCATGTTTTGAAACTTGGATGAATTGATTGGAGAGTAATGCTATGGGGATGTGCCCTACCATTCGGATATGCGTCCTCTGCTCCACATGTATTTACTAAGGCAACCGTTGTGACATAAATACCTATGAGGCCCATGGTGATGTTTTTGTGAAATCCACTCCGTTCATCCTCTGCAACAGATCATTGTAAGACACAATCCCAGAAATCAGGCCCATCTAAAACCTAAGTGGGCCACACCACAGGGAAGAACAGGATGGGATGCACACCATTGAAATCTTTCTAGGATCCACCAAAGTCTTGGATAATGAAAATATTTGGTTTTTTACTTCATCCTCCATGTACTCACCTTATGAATGGGTTGGATGTCTAATAAACATCACAGTGGGTCCCTGGAAGATTTCAACGGTGGACGTCTCTATTCCCACATTTGTCTATGGTGTGGCCCACGTGAGTTTTGGCTCTGCATGATTTTTGGGCTTACCTCCAAAAATGTTGTCTCGGGTGGTGCACAGATTGGATGTCAAATACTCATCATGGTGGGCCCCACAGATTTATATTGTCTGCACTCGAGGAGGAGAGGACTTGTTGCTGCAGTACATTGAATCTCCTCCAAGAGCTCTTGATTTAAATTTTAGAGATCCTACAAAGTAGAAGAAAAAAATTTGGGAAGTTTTACATAGTCTTGGAAAACATTTTCCATATCCAGATTCTATGAAAAAAAAATGCAACATCAAAAGGTGTTAAATTAATTTTCAAGAACTCCAAAGGGAAATAAGGCGACTGTTTGACTGATAATTTTTTTAAACATTCAGGTAAACCCATGGAAACTGTGCTGCAAACCAAACAACAGTTTTCTATAGAATCCACTTTTCTTTTTTAATTTTGCATGTATTCCAGGTTTGTTTTATTTTACATTCAACAAAAGCAAACATGCCAAGGAATAGGAATGCAGAACAAAATTATTATGCCATTCAAGGAAGGTATAAACTACTTGTAATAGAGCTATGTGGTCTAACCTGGAAATATGGAAGTGAGGCTGATGGCATGATGAGTGTCCCAGCAGGGAACATGTAGTCTGTACACCAATCATTGTCATCAATAAGCTATAAGAGATACGTGCAAAGGAGGGCAATGAGATTAACATGTGGTATATCTTATCATAATAAGTTCGAATTGAGGGCAAGAACATGAAACATAGTAATTTCCTAAAAGAAAATGGGAATGAATGACAAAAAAATAATAATAATTTCCAATTCAAGATAAAAACTAAAATTCGGCAACATGGTGAAGTTCAAGCCTAGAGCTTGATCAATGACTTGAGAGCATACCTCGCACTCGTAAGCCATGGTTTTATGGCATACATGTTCTATAGAAAGAAGGTTGTCATGGTCAATCCACTTGGATACCTTCTTTAGAAATAACTCATATCATCATGTGCTGTGAAAACAAACGTAGTACTCCTAGTTCAATCCACATGATTCAAACATTAAGCTTTGGTTTTAAGATGAGAGAAGATCATTTACATCTTGTACAATAATCTCAACATTTGATAGGTGAAGATTCCTAAGGGATGAATGATGGGGTTTTCCTCCTTAGATCAGAGGAGAGATGGAGTAACGGGTGAAAAATCGGAGTAATTCATCATGTTGCTCGACCGGTCGTAGGAGGTCTTCGACCGGTCGTGGGAGGCGCTTGACCGGTCATAGGTTCGAGCCCCAGCACGACTCAAAGTCCAGCAAGTTTGTGTTGTTTTTTCTCCGAGAGCTATGACCAGTCGTAGGAGAGTTACGACTAGTCGTAGTTACGTAGATTCGTTTCGCGATCTTGCGCGATTTTGCGAATCCGAGTCCTTTCGTAACTGGGATGCGGAAAGGAGTTTTCTAAAACTATAAATAGGAGTCCCTAGGATTTTTCTAGGGCATGAGAAAAATACAAGAGGGTATCAAGGGTGAGAGAGAGAGAGAAAGAGAGGGAGGAAGCTTGTAGAAGGGAGGTTATGCTCGTGGAGGTGATTTACTGTGCAATCTACATCTCAGCGCTTCTACGTCCTCGTAATCGGTCAGATCTCTCTGTTTTCTTTTATTCTCTTATTGTTTATCCACTCCTGCGTGAGTGAAGAAGGTTGTAACGTTTTACTTCATAATGGATTGTTGATCTGGACAAGGTCCCGTGGTTTTTACCTCTTTGAGGATTTTCCACGTAAAATTCTCTTGTGTGGTGTGTGGTTGATGCTCTGATTTATTTCATTGCTTTTATTGTCCATAATTCTGGTTTGTTCTGGAGAGCTAGATCCTAAGGTTTTATGCAAGGCCCCCAACAATGAACGTAGAAAGTTATTCGATATGACTTCTTCAATAGGATTCCCTAAATGTATTTAACATGCTTAGAGAATTTTCTCAACAATCATATCTTTTTGTAAGAGTTCACAATAGAAGGTCCAGTCTAGGTGCCACCCTGAAATCGACCAAACTTACTTTTTGCAGGATCGCTCATATAAGGTCCTACAAGGGGCCCCTTGGATGGTTGATAGTGCACAGCTGGTTGTGGTCAGCCTAAGTGTACATGGACTTGATTTTATAGGGATGTATTGTCCGACTAAGAGAGTTGATTTTCTGGAGACTGTATTGTCCAAATAAGATATTCGTAATACTACCAGTACGTGAAATTGCTACTATTATCATTCAAGAACAATTGTAAGATGCAAACCATGCATAACAATATGACATAAATATATAATACAAGCACATTTACAAACCAATCCATTTTAATACCACTTGAAGTCTTACTTGCACTGCTCCTCTATGAAGTCTTTCTGAGAGATCGAGTTGGTAACAGTTCTAATACGGCAATTTTTATACTTCTGAGCAAAATGTGAAGTAAATGGTCTTTGTCCACAGCCAAGATAAAGTATAGCTTGACTATCGTGTATTTGTGCCCTTCCACAGCATAGATCGAGCATTGCAATCTTGGCCTCATCCTGTCATTGATTCATCCTTGAAGCAACAACTGCGAAAGTTTGCATGTAAAATCTGGTTTAGTTTAAGCGAAGGTTAGACAAAAATAATAATATGAATAATAACAGAGTTTTCTAAGCCCCCCATTCACACCATGCATGTGCCAACACGGCACATATTACAAGATTCAATTTATCCATCAAAATTACCACCATGTAGATGCCCTATCCCAAGAACCAGGTCAATCCAGAAATTAGGTGGGCCATGGTATAAAACTTGGCTGAAAATTTTCTAACAAGCCCACCTCTTTCTAATACCATGACTACTATGTCGACAGGCTTTATTTCTGGTAGTGAACATCCAAGCGTTTGAACCCATATGGATGGCCTTTTATGTGAGCACGATTAGTGAAGCTCCAAACTAATGAACATTATGGATTGAAATCAACCAAATTCATTGTTACTTTCTGCTTCCTGACCACAATGAGAACAGCTAGAAGCAAGTTTATCAATGACGTTTCATGAAGTTTGGAATGAAATACAGATTTTAAGCAATAATATATGCTCATATTATTGCCAATTAATAGTAAACTCTATTACACAAATAATACAAATTCAAGTCCCATGAGTTTAAGCCAAAAATAAAATGTTCATTGAAAAAGAAGAACCATCCTATTAAACAAGGCAAATTTACCTAAAATTAGGCCTGATAATGGACTTGTTCTGTTAATTTCTTTTTCTTTCTTTGAAGTGCAACAAATTTATTTTATTAAGAAACTGCTTGACAAAAGTCAAAGCAGCAAAGAATACACAGAAGGAAAACCCAATAAATTACATCCCAAGCATAGAATGAACATCAAGGATAATGACAATCCCAAGCATAGAATGAACATCAAGGATAATGACATGATTGACCCCGGATTTCCAATCTATAACATCCCTCTTTGATTTCCATGCTAGCTCTTCCCAAGGGCCATGCTTGTTGAGGAAACACCACCTGTTGTGCTCTCCCCATATGTTCCAAGGACTGCGAGCGAGATCAACCGCCACACCACTAGCCTCCCCTTAGACATCAAAACACCATGCCACATCCAAAACAATTATACTATTGAATGAGGCATCACCCAATCGACCTCAACGATCTTCAAAAAAGCGATCCTCACATGACACTCAAAGGTGCAATGGATGAATAAATGATCAATCAACTCTGCGTCACTCATGCATCAAAGACAAGTATTTGGAGGAATCATATATCTTTTCTGGAGGTTGTCTATGGTCAGAATATGCTTCCCCTTGAACAACCAAGTGAAAGTTGCGACCTTGGGGGGAGCACTGTAGAACTAGAAAGTGTGGAAAAACTCGTTCCTCCTTGAATTCGCTGATTCCAGAATCATCATGTAGAAGGATTTAACTGCGAATATACCGGAGGGAGAGGCATGCCATATCATGTAGTCCTTATGAGCCAAAGATGGATGATAATATTGGAGCCGCTCTAAAAGCTTAGCATAGTCTTCCTCCTCGTGAGAAAGGTTCCTTCGACACCGGGACACCACACCCCATTTTCCTCCAATGAGAGAGACAACTAACCACAGGAACACTTTTAAGAGGAGAGAGAATTGCCAAAGAAGGAAAATCCAAAGTCAAAGGTCTCCCACCACACCACGAATCCTCCCAAAAACAATTCTACTTCCATCGCCAAGAGAAAAAGCCAAAGCTGGTTTGAACAAAGGAACTATCAATATGATAGTCTTCCAAATCCCTGAAACTCGATAATACAAAGACTGCTTAATCTCCCAACATCCTATTGGACACCATACTGGGATGCAACAACTTTCCTCCAAAGCTTACCTTCTTTGGACTCAATCCTCCGTTGCCATTTTTTGAGAAGGGCCACATTCCACCATTGGTTAAGGATTTACATAGATCATCCCACTTGAGCAAATGGAATTTATGCTTACCTTCAGCCCCTTGCCACAAGAAATCTCTTGGCAACTTCTCCAACCTATCCAAGACTGACTTTGAGCATTTGTACAAGGACATGAAGTATAGTGGGAGATTGGAAAGGGCTGACTCGGTGAGGGTAATTCAACCTGCCATCTATAGATGTGTGCTCTTCCATTTAGATAGCTTCCTCTCGAACCCTTTGATCACTCTGCTCCGCAGATGTTTGGGGAGTTTACCTAGGCACAACGGGAGGCCTAAATAAGTAAGATGGGAAAGATCCAACACCACACTCAAGGGTGCAACTGCCACTACAAATAAAAAAAGTGATAGTGATCGCCGTGCCTTAAACCTCGCAATGATTGAAAGTAGCCTTTAGGAGAGCCATCAACCAAAATTGAAAAAGACGCCAATGATACACACTCACATATTCAACAAAACCACTTTTGCAACCCAATCTTCCCAACATATACTCAAGGAAACCCCAATCCACATGGTCGTACAGCTTTTCAATGTCCACCTTGGATACCACTCCTTCCTTGCTTTATTATCTCGAGTCAATACATTCATGGGTGGGTAAAGTGCTATCCAGAATCTGTTTGTCTGATACAAAGGTTCCTAGATTCTCGGACATGACCATAGAACTAATTTGAATCTAGATGCCAAAACCTTTAATAAAATTTTATAGGGACTTTTGATTAGGGTAATGGGCGAAAGTCTAACAATGATTCTTCACCGTTCTTGGGAATGATAGTTATAAAAGAGGCCATCATACCTTTGGGCAGCCTACCTTTAACCAGTGTTCGAAATATCGGTATCACGTTATGTATCGCACCTTTGGGATACATATACACATCGGTTATCGCATGGGATATATCAGTTGATTGGTCGATTTTTTCAATGAAACTTCAGTGATTGTTAAAAACACATTAACACACACTTATAAATCAGAACATTACCAAAAATATGTGCACATGATAGGTTTTCTTTGTACGGGGTCCTAATCTATGCGTTGTTTAACTGAATTGATGCAAGTAAATTCAAAGTTCATTCATATAATTTATAAATATAAGAAGATGTGTGGAAACACAACCAATACATTCAAAAGCAAAAGAAGAATCACTAGATTAGGTTACATACATGTTTGATTTTATGTTTGGACATAAGGATTGCAACCGATTTGTGACCAAGTGGGAGATTTTGATTTTTTCAACTTTCCGCAACTCAGCCCATCTCCTCCAAATCACAAAATTGAAGCTCCCAATCCATGTATTTGTAACAATTTGACGCTAGTTTCACATGATTTACTGAAAAAGCAAGGATCAAAAATCGAAATGCTCACCGAATCAAACATGTGAGATATATCACACTACTTGCGAGTTTCGTCTCGCACAGGTGGTATACAAGATATATCGTGGGATATATCGGCTAATATCGTCGATATTTAAAACATCGCCTTTAACACAAAATTCTTGAACAAAATTAACTACATTTTTTAGTATATCCCAAAACACTTGATAAAAAGCCGACGGGAAACCGTCGGACACGTGGCCTTATCCTTACCCAAGCCATCAATGGCACATTTGATCACTTTTCTAGCACCAATTTTCAAGGGCCTCCAATGCAACCAATAGTCTTTGAAAAGGCAAATTGTCCAGTGAGGGCCTCCTCCATCCATCACTAGATAGGATGTTGGAGTAGAAATTCACATAGTCGAGCAAACTTGATCCTTCTCTTCTAGTCTTTGGCCTCCAACCACAATGCTGCTTATCTGGTTATTCCTTGTGATGCCATACAAAAAAAAAAAAAAACAAAGAAGAAGAAGAAGAACAAAAAAATAGTGTTCTTGTTGCCTTCTTTTAAGTAGATAGCCCTCGACCTCTACCGCCACATGATCTCTTCCTCCTTGAGGAACTTAGAATACTCGGTCAATAAGAGTAAGCAGCTATTCCACTCTTCTTTAGAGAGGACAACCCCCTCCTTTTGTTTATCTTGTGAATCTCATTATCAATGGATTCAACCTTTTCAGCCCTTTTGAAAAGGAACTCCTTCTTCCATATGTTGAGTTTTCCCTTGAGTAATTTGAGCTTTGAGATAGCCAAAACTCAGTTAAACTTGAGACATTAAAGGATTGCCACCAAGCTTGAACTGTGTCAGTAAAGCCTTTCAGTTCTAGCCACACAAGTTCAAAAAGGCATGGTTTAGGCCCTCAACTATCCTCCACCACTTCCAATAAGACAGGTTGATGGTCTAAAGTGGATTTCGGAAGGCCTCGCAAAGATACCTTGTCGAACCAGTCAACAGATAACACGAAACTGTCTAGCCATTACTGGAAAACACGGGCCATAACTAGTACACATAATTGGGACCTAATGAACAGTCTGAATCAATTAATCAGACTATGCAAGTGTCCTGATGCAATTAGGAGCAATGTAACTTATAGTGCTAGGAGAGCATTAGAGCATCTTTGTACATCAAACATGCCGCATGATAGTTGGGAGTGCATCATCAGCCAGTTAATTGAGCTGGTAGAGGCACTGTAGTGTGTGTGAGTGAACCATGCTACGGTCCCTGGTTGTCTTACCTTGTAAACCTTCTAGTACTGAAAAAAAAATTGGTACTGCATCCCCTTCCCCAACAACTTTTTCGATTGAGATATAATATTCACCAAATATTATCTCATTCAAATAAATCATTGGGGATGCAACCACAAGGTTGGCATGTATCACCATGCCAGCTACAAAATGATATCCTCGCATGCTTTTCAATAAATACCGAATAGACAGAATAAGGAAGAAAGGAAATGGGTATGGTAACAAACCGGTGACACAATGGCACTGATGAAACGGGCCATCAGAAATCCAGAACCCGAAGTCTTGAGGATGTGATCCCAATTATCCTGCATCAAACCATGAATAGTAACCATTAGACCAATCAAAATATGATGGATGCATTTTGGAGGCCCTCTAGAATATGTAAAGAGAAAGAAGCAGCTGATTCATTTCCCCCTTTTCCCCTGTACTGTTGCATTAGTTCGAAGATTTAAAAAGTGAGTTTTGCTATCCGAATTTTTCTAGGAGTTGCTACATATCTAGGAAAGAAATATTGTCAAATGCTTTCTGACATTGAGGGGTGCATTTGGACGCACGACAAAATTGAGTTGCAATTAGTCTAATAAAATGGAAGCAACCAAATCATGATTTCCTTAGCATTCATTTCAAGGTTAACACAGCAAACTCCCATATCTTTGCTTTGAAGCTGGTTTTGGAAGAACAAAACTGTGATTAAAGGGCTACTTCCTCTTTCATAATACAGGGAACCATCATTGTGTTTTGTTATTTCCTCTTCATTAAACTAAATGTTTGAATTCAATTTGTATGTGCATACAAACTCGGTCTTATGTTACATTCAATGAAATTAAAACCATAATATAGTTAATTCAATGTCGGATTCAGTTTTGTTCTCACCAATTGTGAAATGATATGAAAAGAAAAATCTTTAAAAAAAAAGAAGAAGAAAAGAAATGATGCGAAAAGAAAGAAATGGGTAAGGAAACAAATTGACTGTTTTTTTTTTTTTTTTTTTTGAATGACAGCAAATTTTTTTTTTTTATCATTGATAAAAAGAAAAAGATACACCACCAAACAGCAAATGTATGATGAGAAATCATCTCTCTCAAACAAGCAACATACAGAAACTACACCCTAGACGTCGAAACCTTTGCTGAATTGGCCATCAAATTAAAGTGCATCCTGAATAGTAGAATTTAATACCTCAGAAGATTGGAGAAAGAGATCCCTCTAAATTCAGATAAGGCATGGCCCAGATAACTATGTGTGTGTGATGGAGGGAGGGAGGGAGGGAGAGCTTGTGAGGAGAGTGAAGGAAACAAGAAATGTTCTACATATTGTCACGACTCAAGACCATGTGATCAACTATGGAAGCATCTATTACGGCTCCACCAAAATTAACCACAAGCCCATGAGGAGAGTGAGATTCAACCACTTCCTATCGCATGCCATGTCAAGAAGAACCTAATCAACTTAGGCATCACCTAGAAGCAATGGGATAAGTAGGAGAGACTCCTACAAAAAGCTTTGTAAAAAGGGCAATGTATGAGTAAATGATCCACTGATCGGCATCTAAAAGGCATAAAATGCAAATATTTGTGATCATTATTTGTTTCTCTAGAGGTTGTCGATTGTAATGGCCTGGATTTTTGCCAACCTGGAGTTAGACGTCCTTAGGCAATGGGTTGATCCTAACACCTTATTAATTTCTCAAAACTCAATCGCAAAGTCTAAAATCCTTTTTTAACTCATTTCCTTCAAAATCTCACCTTTCACCACCTTATTCTTCAAATTTTTTTAAGTACTTTTATATTAGATACTAATCCTAAAGTTTAAATGATGAAGAACAATACTTAAACTAAAATTTACTATAAATAGTAAATTTATGAATAAGATGATTTTTTGACCATTGACCTTATGGAATCTCATAAAATAATTATTTGGATGGATCATCTTCTCCTACCCCAAATTCATATATGGCACTTCGTGTAACTCATTCTGAATTGAAAGATACGCCCGTTCTAAAACATGAGTGGCAGAACCACCACTAGATAGGACAGCGGACCGGGGCAGCACCCCGCCCACAGTCCAGCGGACCACGGCGCCACCGCCCCAACAGCGGTGCACCCCGGTTCGTCCGAGCTTGTTGGGCCAGGCGGCCCGTTTTCTGCAATTTTTCTGCTATTTTCTTTCGACTTCGAAAAGTTATATCTCCCTCATTATAACTCCGATTTAGGTGATTCAAAAGAAATATTGAAGATTTATAAGTCTATTTTCATATAAAAATAAGTTAAAAATATAATAAAAATTTTAATATAGTTATATATAGGTCATTGTGACAACTGTCTGAAAATCATTAGTTTGGACAGTTGTTGCTTCTAGAATTTTTAGAATTTTTCTACAACACAAAATCTAATGAAATTTGGTGAAGACGAAGTAAACTTGATGATAAATTACTAAAAAAATAATTAAAATAATATACTAAACTAAAGTACCACAAAGGGGCGTAGAACTACCCTAGGACCTTATTCTGTCGTAATTAGGACATAATTTAGTTAAGTATTAAATTGAACAATCAGTAAAATTAGCTTGAACTACTTTCTATATGAACTGCAAGACCCAAAACCATTAGAATCGATAACGCTACATTACCTGAAAATCTAGGATCAATCTCAAAACCCAGTTGCTCTCGGGAGCATCTTGAAACTCCATATAGGACCTGGACTGCGCGTCGAAAGTCCGATGACCGTGAAATTATACGATTATGACCGCCTTATTGGGCTTGACAACCATCTCGGAAATCAAATATAGATAGTGTCCAGAAATGCACAACTAGAACCCGGAGTGAAGTGTGTGAGAAACGAGAATATCTTTAGGAAATGAACTAAACCTTAAGTGAATTGAGTCATTCGCTTGAAGATCAAATCTAAGGTTTTAGACCGTCATATTCTAACCCAATTGCACCCTCAGATCAGGGAAAATTTTCAACACATGTTAGTGTACTTGTGGCCTTGATTGAGTATCGGTGACCGTTGAACTGCAACAGGTCTCCTGCGGCCGATCCATTGATCCGATCGGGCCGAGATCTTAGCTTGACCTAGATCCAATGTCAGGAAGCTTAATTCTGACCGCATACAGAAATGAGGCCTCTAAAACAGCTCCGTTGGACTGAAACGGCCAGCCTTAGGCTATAACCTAAGTATACCATAGCCCTGGGGCCATTCCCATCAGTTCTGGGCCTATATAAGGGCCAAATCCACCCCATTTCTATTCCATACAATTTTTCTAACCCTAGGAGAGAGAAGAGAGAAAAGAGGAGGAGAGTGAGGAGAAGTGAGAGAGAGTTATGGTTTGATGCAAGGATTCGTTCCTGCCACTCCACGGACTGAATCCCTTCTCCCGTGTCATTACACCGATGAATCCGAATCCATTTATGAGTAAGAAATCCTAACTCTAATCTGTTTTAGGTATCTAAGTAGATGAATCGACGAAATAGCTAACCTATTTCGTGATTCAGGTAGTCGTTGTGCCGTAGACAAAGACGTAGTGTTCAAACTGAGCTCGGTACGGGTTTACCGGCGAAAGGTGCGGACTATAAATGTTTAGGTTATGGTTTTCAAGGCTTTCAATGTCAGTAATGGCTTATGACTGACTTGATTGCTATCATATGTGCTTAGATATGATGTTTTCCATATATTACATATAGATATAAACTATGTTGAGTATAATGCATTCTAGGTGTTTGTTGAAATGTCTGAACGACTATGGAAATATGATTTGTGCTTGCCATGCTTGTAAATTGAGAATATGTGATTGTTTTATGCATGTCAACTCCTTTGTGAAAGGATCTGCCATGATATAGGTTATAGCTAATGTATTACATGTATGTTGAATTGTGTAGTCTAAGTGTTTGATAAAATGCCTGAATGAGTAAATGCTTTCTGAAGTGTATTTAATGAGGCTATTGAGATGGGATTCTCAATTACCTTGTCTATAGTTACAGTTTTCTTTATGTAATCTATCTTGCTACTACGTGATTTATGGATGAATGCCGATGTATGATAGCATGTACTCTGTGTTCGTTAAAATGCTTATATGAGATTTATTTTTGAATTGGTTACTACATGCTATTTTGACTAGCATATATGCATGCCTATTGTCTTTGAAGTGTGATTGGGGTTACAATGTAGTCCAGGTAATCGGTAATGGTTTACGATCAGTAGCCGAACTGTTTTAGCCACAACGGATACATTCGAGGAATCCGAGTTGTACGCTGATTATCGACAGTGGCTAGGCCACGAGGAGTGCATATGCGCTCCATGTCAATTAATTCAACGTACGCTCATGCCAGTCGAGCTTACCGAGTAACCCGATTGGCCCAATGTATGTTCGCCATGTATGAACGCTACTGCTTGAACCTATGGTACCAAACTTACTAGTGAAAAGCCCGTTTGACCTTGGTACCTCGATCCACTAAGACTTATGAGCCGGGCATGGTGGTATGGGACACCGTGGTCGAGCTGTCGGCCTACGCTGGGGTGACAAGCCTCCCGTAGCAACCTACAGGATAAACTCACGAACTTGCCTATCGTGTGTGACTAACTAGGATTGACGGCCCTAGATGGATCAATGTTTGGGTCAATGATGAAAAGGGAGATACCTTAGCTTCCCAATCCTGCTGTATGAAAAGGGGCTAACTAAGAACTTAGCTAACACGACCATGCATCGCATTGCACGGTGCTTGGGCGAGGAAGTGCACGTTTACTGGGAGTGGTGCATGCCGCGATCGTAAGATATTGTCGCAAGAGGGAGTGCAGGTAAGGGCATGCATCATTACAACATGCCATTCTTGCATTAACAAGAGTAATTAGGACCTGATTGTTGTACTGCTTTATCATTACTGCTTGACTGAATTGATAACATGTTAACCTTTGCTTTATAATTCTACTAAATCAGCTACTCATTGCCACCTGTGGCAGTATTTTTAAAACACCACTCAGACTCTATTATAGATGCAGGTAATGGCGAGGTCTATACTGCAGTGTTGATTTCGTAGGTGAGGAGAAAGAGTTCTCTTACATTCATCTATCAGGCGGATCTATGTAGATCTCATACCGATGCGCAGGGATTACTAGGATACTTGTTTAGTTGAACACATTTACTTCCTGTATTTTATATGGTTAGAAACATCACATATATATATTTAGCCTAGTTTCGTACTCATACTCCGATCTTTGTGAAATATTTTTTTATAATTAAATGCATATATTTTAGTCTTTCGCTGGCCAAATTACATCAACTCTGGAGTATAATATGCTGTTTTAGTATAATCCCACTCATGTTTAATGGACTAATACAAACAACATACAATCATCATTATCTATGTTGCATAATTGATGCGTTGGAACTCGGGAGCTAAGTTTTTGCTCAACCCTCAATTTTCAGGGCGTTATATCGATACTCGATAGTACGCGCTTCCCCTTTACTCACTAACCAACCCAGGACAATGGTATGACCAAATGAAATCTGTTGGCTCAGAAGATTTCCTAGGCCTAGGAGAGTGAATTGCCAAATAGAAAGATCTAACCAAGTATCTACCTCACCTTTCTAGTATCCAGATCGAACCATCCCTGTTGGATGGAGAGAGGGGTTGGCGTTGCAAAAGGTCCAACAAACCCAACTGATTTTCAACCATGGTTTTAAACACTTTAAAGTACATCAATATTAAAGATGTCTGCTTAAGGAAGTAGATACACGTAGATCTAGAGTGATCATCAATAAAGAGCAATTGGTATCTAGATACGTCAAGTGTTAGGTTGGGCTAGTCCCCACCATCTCCTCGATATCAATGCTGTCCAAATTCCTGCAACTAGCGGGATCCCAGACCACGTGGTTGAATCAATGATCCTCTTCGAACATTGACTTTGTATATGAAAAAGGACAGATATAAGGTGTCCCAGACGTTGGTGCCCAGAAAAGGCAAGCGACAAGTAAGGTTGGGAAAGAGAAATATTTATGACATCAAGGATCTCCAGGACATGGGCCTCTGGGATGGTGGATAACAATGAGCACCAACGGTGAGGAGATTGTTAAGGATGTCTGAGATCAATGATCTTAATAGATGGTCTCAAGAACAGTCGATCGCTGCGAATGCATAGTCAAGAGGCAAGTTGGAGGTCTATAAGGCAAGAAGGGTGAGGATGGGGGGCTCCACATTGCAATTAGGTCCCTTAGGATGAAAGGAGTCCAACTCAGTGAAAAGGGAGCAATAGTGGCATCCTTTTAATCATTACAAATTAGTATATGTTCCATCAGTTTTACTTTTATATAAACATCAATTTTTCTCATGCACATGTAGCCCATTTGATGAGCAAACATGCCTAATTTTTAACCACAACAGAATTATGGTGGCCCCATGTCACGCCCCAAACTCGGAAACCGGGCTCACAAAATTCCCGATCGCCGAATCCGGCGCCGACAGCCTCCGTAGAACCCCATTCTCAGCTCCTAGCTCCCATTCGCCAGGTTCCGATCCTGGGATGCTACGAGGAGGATTTTTAACATCAGTCTGATACGTAATAAGCATAACCAAAGGCATAACCCACAAATAACAACCAAGCACTCCATTACATTTCCACTATGATCAAAAATTTTACAAGTACAATGAGCATAAAGGGAAATACAATGGCAAATAGCAAAAACTCCAAAATGATCAGCAACGTGCTCCTGCCTCAGCGCTGCTGCAGTCCAACGTCACCTGCACGCAACGGTCGTGCATAAGCTTACAGAAAGCTTAGAGGGTGGTGAAAGTGTGTGCGCAAGGTAGTAATATGAATGCAATGTCAGAGTAATGCGGAATATGCAGATGGAACCAAAACGTCATGAGCCGTACCAAGGCTATGCAATGCAAGACATGAATGGTATCGGCCATCCCAAGGCCATGCAATGTACAATGTAACTCAAGCATACAGATACTCATCAATGTCCACACGTCAATACAGCTCAAAGTATGGAATATCACCGGGGTTTAGTACACTCTAAACCAGATTGCCGCCACATCGTGCGCAATAAGGTAAGTGGAAGAGACCTCACTATCCGTCTGCCAATATCGGGCGCGACTCGTCGATAGCGGACCCATTCTTCGAGCTGGTCAAACTCAGCCTAGCATTGCCCCCTACACTCGGGCAGGTAAGGCCGCACCCCCTTCCAACCGACCACGACACAGTGGAGAGCACAGCCAACTGGTATTCGGCACTCAGTACTCATCTACCCACTCGGTCTAGACGTTGGAGCAACCTCTTGGTACCATAAGGGTTTAGGGACTTTCACCCAGAGATATCTATAGTACCCCATGTAGAACAAAATTTTCGGTATCCAATCCTGCCAACCACGATGCGTCTGTGGAGGCTACGGCCCTGATGTCGCTAGGACGTACAATAACCATATCACACAAATACGGAATGCATGAATCACGCTATCCAGTCATGCAACCAATCCTGCGCATACCGTGCGCTCATGTAGGGCAACACCGCCTAACCGGGAGCCCATAAACAACCTGCCCGAAGGCAAATGCTATGATCAGTCAATCCTCATATCAAGCATACATATGATGCGTATGATCATGGGTCATGAAAATATACTAAACATGTTATAATAAAATGAATTATCTTACGATGCAGATGGGCCGGGACGGTCTATACACGATAAGTGCGGCCCAGTAATGGGCCCTAAGGAGAGTCGTAATGTGGACATCCAACCAGCATTACACTCGCAATGTGGACGTCAAACCAACATTGCATCCTAGGCACGATCTGTGTAAATGTCAGTACTTAGTCTGTAATGGATTTACACATTGCAATGGACCGTAGGTTATCCCCATTGGACCTCATGTATATATCAAATGGGCCATATCCTATGGGCCTTTTATTCATCAGATGGGCCACATAAATGGGCCACACCAACGGGTCTTATGTGCATTGCAATGGGTCAAACCCGTGGGCCTTGGATTGCATCAAATGAGCGTAGTCTCATGAGTCTAATATATAACCAATGGGCCACACCAACTGGGCCCCAAATGTATATCAAATGGGCCTCAACCCAGAGGCCTAACATGAGTCAAATGGGTCTAAACCCCTAGGCCTTACATATATCAAATAGGCCTAACCCATGAGCCTCCAATAAATTAAGTGGGTCTAACCCTTAGGCCTAGTATGCATATCGAAGTGGGCCTAAACCCCTAGGCCTTACATATATCAAAAGGCCTACTTTCATGGGCTTTAAATTTCAACAAAAGGGGTCCAATTACATGGGCCTTGAAGTACCTCAAATGGGCCTAGTCCCATGGACTTGCAACACATCAAATGGGCCTAAGCTCTTAGGCCTTAAATGAATCCAATGGGCCTAGCCCATAAGCATTTCATAAACCAAATAGGCCTAGCCCAGAGCCCTTTTTAAATTCAAATGGGCCTAATCCATAGGCTAAAAATGATCATTTCAAGTGGATGGACGGTCTGGATGCGTTGCCTGTGACAATGGTGGGGCCCATATGAAGGCAAACTATCGTGTATATTATATAACATATAAACTACATATAATATAATATATATAGTATTATATGTAATATATATATAATATATTAATATATTTATACACACACATGCGGCGCTCAGCACCCACACGTGGGGGTGGGCCCCACCGTCCAGTGGGGACGGCGTGGATACGGCAAAAAAAAAGGTCACAGTGGGCGTCACCGTCCACGGTTCGTGGACGGTGTGAATAAAATACATAAATCACTATGGGTGTAAGACCCGTATCTTGGTCCGTACCTTTCCGTACACTTCCGCGGTCGCACCGGTCGAATTCCGGCAACTTTCGACCCTTAAACAATATCGACGCGCGACCTGGATTCATGTACCGACAACCCGAGTCGACTCAACCCGAGACCAATACCATAGCGACCGCACCGTCGCCGCGGTTCCGATACCGCGACTCGCGCGCCAAGGCGATACCCTGATCAAGAGATATGAGCCAACGTTCGGTGCGAGAAAACGCCGCGCGTTGCGAAAACCAAGGGAATCTCAACGATGTGTCACATCAATCACATCAATCCCATCAATCAATCACCCATCAACCCATCAAAGGTCAAGTACACATCACTTCCATCCCTTTTCCCAAGCAACCACAAAAGTCTCCACATCCCATACCTCTCTTACACAAAAGCCACAAAAGTCTTCCTAACCCATACTTTTCTTACACAACCATCACTCACCCATCCATCCATCACTCTCTCTCTCTCCCTTTACATCACTCTCTCTCTTACTCTCCCTCATTCCAAAAAGATCCAAGCAACAAAAAATTGCAAGGAGCTCCCACGTATGAGAATTTCCAACCTCCCTCTAAGCTTCAAGTGGCCCACCTTCCTACCCCAAAATCTCCCATCTCAACCCTCCATTCTTCATCCTAACCGTTGAAGTTGAAGCCAAGGTGCCAAGGAACCCCTAGGAGCGAGAAGATCGGACGGTGGGTGCTTCTATAGGGTAGATTTTCTTGATTTTATGGTGGACCAAGTGAGGCCCACCGATCCATGGTGTGGATCTCACTTGGGACCCTTATTTGTGGCCGATGGACCACTTGGATCATCATGATCATTCCATGATGGGGCCATTCTCCATGGATCCCATCATGATGTTTATTTTCATCTAAAAAGGTCATCTAGACCATCCATATTGGTGGGGAAAGGATCCCCACCGTTGATCTTTAATTTTGAGGGTCTCATGTGCAAAATGACCCAATTGATGTATGATTTCATGTATGGGAGGGCCCATAATGACGGGGTCCCTCCATCACAAGCCGTGTCCCACTCTCCATGTCTCTCTCTCTATTTTATGTTATTTTATTTATTGCAAAAGGATGGTGTGGCCCACTTGAATGGATCCCATCTTGATGTAGTATTTTATTCAAGTGGGGCCCACCTTAAACATCATTCCCATAACATCCATCTTGTGGTGGCCCACTTCATCAGGGACCACCGTTCCTAAAAAAATATATATATATTTTTTTGTATTTAGAGCCGTCCAGCGTCCCAGACGCTGGACGTTGTAAAAAAAAAAAAAAAAAGAAGAAGAGGGACCTTTTTGGTGGCCCACTTGCACAGGCCCTACCTTGATGTTTATGATCAATCCAAGCCGTCCATCCTCCTACCCACGGCATTTTAGCCGTTGGGTAGAAGTTTGGAGCTGATTCAATCACCCGGTGGGCCATACTACTAAATATTGTATTGTCACCATTCAAATGATAATTTCTTATTTTATTCCACTTCCAAGCATCAAAAAAATTCTAACTCTGGACTCATTTGGACGGCGTCGAGCCTCTGGACGCAATGGCTGGGGCGGATTTCATTTTAGCGGGCTCCATACGTGAAAAACCCCAGGAAAACGGTTTTTTTCCCGAAATTGAGAAGAGGCAGAGCCTCTGCTCTTGCGCCAGGCGGGTGGCAGCGCTGCACGCAGGAGCGTGCAGCCTTGTGCAGGCAGCGGACGGGCGTGGGAGGTGGCCCACGGCCCTGCTCGTGGGCCCCACAGAAATGTTCATTTTGTCATCCAACTTGTTCATTTGGTGGGTCACCCCAGTGGTGGGCCCCCCTCCAAAAATGAAGCAGATCCAAAACTCAGGTGGCCCACACCAAGTGAAATAGTGTGAATTGAAATTTTTCATTAAATTCCTTTTGGGGCCCACTGACGTGTTGGATCAAGCTGAAATTTTTGTCTTTCCTTCAACCAGGCCCGACTGACCCAGTGAGTGGCTTGGATGGCTAATAGACGTTTCAGTGGGCCCCACATGGGACCCACAGTGATGTATGCATTTTATTTCCACCGTCCAACGGACGGTGGAGTCCAGGGTGATGATTGTGGATCCCTTTTGGGCGTGCGTGCGTGCGTGTGAGCGTGCGTGCGTGTGTGTGAGCATACATGCAGCGTGTGTGTATATATATATTATACTATATATAATGTTATATTATATTATTGATAATACTATAATATATTATAATATTGTATATATATATATATATATGACATTGTAGATTTCATACATGATGGTGGGTCTTCTTGTGGGCCCCACCATTGATACGGGTGCTACATCTAATCTAGCCGTCCACTTGCAAGATCATTTTGTGGAATTAGTCAAAGTACGAGACAAATCCACAGTCCAAGTGGACCCCGTCTTAGCATGATTTGTGGCTCACCTCGATGTATTTGTGTCACTTATTGGGGCCCACTTTGATGTGGATGTACGGTCCATGGGATTGGACCATTTGATATATTCCAAGGCCCTTGGGTCTAGATCCATTTAATTCATAAAAGAGCCTATGGGTTAGGCCCATTTGATTCGTTTAAGGCCTAGGGGTTTAGGCCCACTTTGATGTACATGCAAGGTCTATGGGTTAGGCCCATTTGGACTATTTAAGGCCTATGGGCTAGGCCCATTTGCTTTGAAAAAGGTTTATGGGTTTAGGCCCACTTGGTATGTCTCAAGTCCATGGGACTAGACTCATTTGATGTACTTTTAGACCCAGGTAATTGGACCCCCTTTTGTTAAAATTTAAAGCCCATGGAGGTAGGCCATTCGATACATGTAAGGCCTACGGGTTTAGGCCCATTTGAATTTATGATTAGTTCTATGGGTTGAGGCCCACTTGATCTACATATAGGGACCAATTGGTGTGGCCCATTGGTCTTACATAAGACCCATGAGACTAAGCATTTGATGTCATCCAAGGCTCTCGGGTTTTGACCCATTGCAATGCACATAAGACCATTGGTGTGGCCCATTTATATGGCCCATCTGATGAATAAAAGGCCCATAAGATATGGCCCATTTGATACATGTGTAAGGCCAATGGGATGAACCTACGGTCCATTGCAATGTGTAATCCCAATACAGGTTATGTAGCGGTGTTTAAGAAGATTGTACCTGGAATGCAATGATGGTTTGACGTCCACATTGCGAGTGTAATGTTGGTTGGATGTCCACATTACGACTCTCCTTAGGGCCCATTACTAGCCGTACTTGCCTTGTATAGGCCATCCAGGCCCATCTGCATCGTAAGATAATTCATTTCGTTATAACATGTTTAGTATAGTTTCATGACCCATGATCATACGCATCATATGTATGCTTGATATGAGGATTGACTGATCATAGCATTTGCCTTCGGGCAGGTTGTTTATGGGCTTCCGGTTAGGCGGTGTTGCCCTACATGAGCGCACGGTATGCGCAGGATTGGTTGCATGACTGGATAGCGTGATTCATGCATTCCGCATTTGTGTGATATGGTTGTTGTACGCCCTAGCGACATCAGGGCTGTAGCCTCCACAGACGCATCGTGGTTGGCAGGATTGGATACCGGAAATCTTGTTCTACATGGGGTACTATAGATATCCCTGGGTGAAAGTCCCTAAACCCTTATGGTACCAAGAGGTTGCTCCAACGTCTAGACCGAGTGGGTAGATGAGCGTTGAGTGCCGATCACCAGACGGTTACGCTCTCCACTGTGTCGTGGTCGGTTGGAAGGGGGTGCGGCCTTACCCGCCCGAGTGTAGGGGGCAATGCTAGGCTGAGTTTGACCAGCTCGAGGAATGGGTCCGCTATCGACGAGTCGCGCCCGATATTGGCAGACGGATAGTGAGGTCTCTTCCACTTACCTTATTGCGCGCGATGTGGCGGCAATCTGGTTTAGAGTGTACTAGACCCCGGTGATATTCCATACTCTGAGCTGTACTGATATGTGGACATTGATGAGGATCTGTATGCTTGAGTTGCATTGTATATTGCATGGTCTTGGGATGGCCGATACCATTCATGTCTTGCATTGCATAGCCTTGGTACGGCTCATGACGTCTTGGTTCCACCTGCATATTCCGCATTACTCTGACATTGCATTCATATTACTACCTTGTGCACACACTTTCACCACCCTCTAAGCTTTCTGTAAGCTTATGCACGACCGTTGCGTGCAGGTGACGTTGGACTACAGCAGCGTTGAGGCAGGAGCGCGTCGCTGATCGTTTTGGAGTTTTCTGTTATTTACCATTGTATTTCCCTTTATGCTCATTGTACTTGTAAAAATTTTTGATCATAGTGAAAATGTAATGGAGTGCTTGGTTGTTGTTTGTGGGTTATGCCTTTGGTTATGCTTATTACGAATCAAACTGATATTTAAAATCCTCCTCGTAGCATCCCAGGATCGGAACCTGGCGAATGGGAGCTAGGAGCCGAGAATGGGGTTCTACGGAGGCTGTCGGTGCCGGATTCGGCGATCGGGAATTTTGTGAGCCCGGTTTCCGAGTTTGGGGCGTGACAATGGGTCCCATGTATGTGGCCCACCGTGATGTTTAGTTGAAATCCAGCCCGTTCATAAGGTCACTCAGCCTGGATGAAGGGAAAACATAAAATTTCAGCTTGATCCAACACTTCTGTGGGCCCCAGGAAGAGTTTCAATGGTGGATGTTCATTCACACTGTTTCTTAAGGTGTGGGCCATCTGATTATTGAACGGTGCTGAAATTCGGAGGGGGCCCACTACTGGGGACGGCCCACCTCGCGGACAGCCTGGATATAACATATACATCAAGGTGAGGCCCACGGCTGGAGGCCGTGGGTCAGTGACGCCCGCCCGCCACTGGCAGCAGCGCAGGCAGCGCCTGCGCTGGTCTGACACGAGCAGCAAGAGCTGCTCCCTCCATTTTCTCTCTCCTCTCCCTTTTGTATTTGTGTGGTTTTCCACAGGTGGGGCCCATATTCGAACAATCCATCCCAGCCATTGGATTCTCCAACTCATAACAAATCAAATGAGACCAAAGTTTAAATTTTTTTTTTGGGGGTATATATCGACAGAAAAAAATTTTAAGGGTAACCACCAAGGTTCTCTATGCTATGGCCCACCAGGTACTCAGATCAGCCCCATTCTTTTATTCGACGGTTAAACCTATGTGGGAAAGAGGTTGGACGGCTTGGATCGAATATATACATCAAGGTGGGGCCCACACGAGGGGACCATCCCAAAAACCTTACTTTACTACTTTCCTTTTTTTTTCTTCTTTCCCATGAGACGTCCAGCGTCCCAGACGCTGGACGGTTTGCTCTTCAAAAAAGAAAATATATAGTGGTGGGCCCTGATGAAGTGGGCCACCACGGATGGGTGATGCGTGCACAACGCATATGGTGGGCCCCTCTTGAATAAAAATTTGCATAAAATAACTCTCAAGGTGGGATCCATTCAAGTGGGCCATACAATCCTCTTGCACAAAACTAAAAATAAAATAAAATAAAATAACAGAGAGAGAGAAATGGAGAGTAGGACACAGCTTGTGATGGAGGGACCCCGTCATTATGGGCCCTCCCTTGCAAGAAAATTATACAATAAATGAATCCCTTGCACATGGAACCATTGAAAATGTAAATCAACGGTGGAGATCCATTCTCCACCGATATGGACGGTCTAGATGACCTTTCTAAATAAAAATAAACATCATGATAAGGTCCATGGAGAATGGCCCCATCATGGAATGATCATGATGATCCAAGTGGTCCATCGGCCACAAATAAGGGTCCCAAGTGAGATCCACACCATGGATCGGTGGGTCTCACTTGGTCCACCATAAAATCAAGTAAATCTACCCTATAGAGGCACCCACCGTCCGATCTTCTCGCTCCTAGGGGTTCCTTGGCACCTTATCTTCAACTTCAATGGCTAAGATGAAGAATGGAGGGTTGAGATGGGGGATTTTAGGGTAGGAAGGTGGGCCACTTAGAGCTTAGGAAGGTTGGAGATTTCCATACGTATGGAACTCTTGGATTTCTCTTGTTGCTTGGAAATTTTGGAATGAGAAAGAGAGAAAGAGAGAGAGTGATGTAAAGGGAGAGAGAGAGTGATGGATGGATGGGTGAGTGATGGTGGTGTAAGAGAAACTTGACTTTTGTGGCTTTTGTGTAAGAGAAGTATGGGGAATGAAGACTTTTGTGGCTTTTTGTGTAAGAGAGGTATGGGTTTGGGAGACTTTTGTGGTTGCTTGGAAAAAGGGATGGAAGTGATGTGTACTTGACATGTGATGGGTTGATGGGTGATTGATTGATGGGATTGATGTGATTGATATGACACATCGTTGAGATTCCCTTGGTTTTCGCAACGCGCGGCGTTTTCTCGCACCGAACGTTGGCCCATATCTCTTGATCAGGGTATTGCCTTGGCGCGCAAGTCGCGGTATCGGAACCGCGGCGACGGTGCGGTCGCAATGGTATTGGTCTCGGGTTGAGTCGACTCGGGTTGTCGGCACATGAATCAGGGTCGCGCGTCGATACTGGTTAAGGGTCGAAAGTTGCCGAAATTCGACCGGTACGACCGTGGAAGTGTACGGAAAGGTACGGACCAAGATACGGGTCTTACAGCTCTCCCCTCCTTATAAAAATTTCGTCCTCGAAATTTACGCAAGCATCACAACTAAGCATAACTTGCGAGGAATAAGAAACATAACGTCATCATATAGAATCAGAGACAGCGTACAAAATACAATACATGATCATCAACCATCAAAGAGATGAGGATATCGCTCTGGAATCTCAGCCTCACGCTCCCAAGAAGCCTCCTCAACAGAATGGTGACCCCACTGCACCTTCACCAACGGAATGACCTTGGTTCTGAGGACCTGCTCCTTCCGATCAAGGATACATACTGGCTGCTCAATGTAAGAAGCGTCCTCACGAACCTCCAACGGCTGCCAATCAATGACGGGAACTATGTCTGACCCACACTTCCTCAACATGGAGACGTGGAAGACGTTGTGGACGCCAGACAACTGAGATGGCAAGGCAAGCCGATAGGCCACGGCGCCAACGCGCCCAGTGATCTCAAAAGGTCCTATGAATCTCGGGGCTAGCTTGCCCTTCGCTCCAAATCGAACTACGCCCCTCATAGGCGAGACCTTGAGATACACATGGTCCCCTACATCAAACTCCAAGGGACGACGCCGACGATCAGCAGAACTCTTCTGTCGGCTCTGAGCTGTGCGCATCCTCTGCCTGATGATGTCAATAGCCTCTGAAGTCTCCTGTACAAGCTCGGGACCTAGGAGACGGCGCTCTCCAACCTCGGTCCAACAACTCGGTGATCTACATGGTCTGCCATATAGTGCCTCAAAAGGAGCCATGCCGATGGTCGCCTGATAGCTGTTATTGTACGCAAACTCAGCCAATCGCAGATGCTCATCCCAGCTACCCCCGAAGTCAATTGCGCAGGCCCGAAGCATATCCTCAAGTATCTGATTGACCCTCTCGGTCTGGCCATCGGTCTGCGGATGGTACGCGGTGCTGAGCTGCAAATCAGTCCCCATCGCACGCTGGAAGCTCCCCCAAAACTGAGACGTGAACCTCGAGTCTCGGTCAGAAACGATCGAGACTGGAACGCCATGCAGTCTCACAATCTCCTCGATGAACAGTCTCGCAAGCCGGTCCATAGACCAAGTCGCACGCATCGCAAGGAAATGTGCCGACTTCGTCAGACGATCCACAACAACCCAAATGGAGTCATGACCGCGCTGAGTCCTCGGCAAACCCATAATGAAATCAGTCGACACGTGTTCCCACTTCCACATCGGGACGCTCAACGGCTGCAAAAGACCAGGAGGTCTCTGATGATCGGCCTTGACACGCTGGCACGTGTCACACTCGGCCACAAAACTGGTGATCTAGCGCTTCATCCCCGCCCAAAAATACTGTCGCCTCATGTCACGGTACATCTTCATCGAGCCCGGGTGGATAGAAAACCGCGATCGATGTGCCTCGGTCATAAGATCTCTGCGTAACTCTGGAACATCCGGGACACATAATCGGCCTCTGAAGCGAAGTCCACCGTCTGTACCGATCTGCCAATCGACCTGACCCTCAGATGCCGCCTCAGCCATATAACCCTGCAACGACTCATCAGCCTGCTGAGCCTCGATCACCCTAGCGACCAGAGAGGGTTGAATCGACAAGCTCGATAACTGTACAATGGAAGACTGCAGGCCGAACTCAAAGTCATATGCAGCAATATCCTCAAGCATCCGCCACTCCTGAATCATCATATGTGCCACTAGGCCTCGTGGCTGACGGCTGAGGGCATCTGCCACCACGTTCGCCTTGCCCGGGTGGTACTGGAGGTCGAAATCATAGTCCTTCAGGAGCTCCATCCAGCGCCTCTGTCTCATATTCAACTCAGACTGCGAGAAGAGGTACTTCAAGCTCTTGTGATCAGAGAAGAGCTCGAACCTAATCCCGTAAAGGTAGTGCCTCCACACCTTCAGTGCGAAGACAACTGCAGCCAGCTCCAGATCATGTGTAGGGTAGTTCAGCTCATGGACCTTGAGCTGACGAGACGCGAAGGCCACTGGTCTCCCGTGCTGCATCAGGACAGCACCTAAACCGATGTGCGAGGCATCAGTGAATACAATGAAGCCGTCACTCCCAGAGGGAAGAGTGAGGACAGGAGCGGTCGTCAGACGGTCCTTCAACTCCGTAAATGCTAGCTCGCAGGCGTCACTCCAAATAAACTCTGCGCCCTTCCGAATCAACCTGGTCAGCGGGGCTGCAATTCGAGAAAAACCCTCGATGAAACGTCGATAATAGCCCGCTAAACCAAGGAAACTACGGATCTCTGTCGCAGTCGTGGGCTGGCCCCACTGACGCACTGCCTCGACCTTCGAGGGGTCCACTGCGACACCCTCCCTCGTCACCACGTGACCGAGGAACTTCACCTCCTCCTGCCAGAACTCACACTTCTCCAGCTTCGCATACAGCTGGTGTGCGCGGAGGGTCTGTAGAGTAATCTCTAAGTGCTGCTCATGCTCCTCACGGGTCCTCGAGTAGATCAGAATGTCGTCGATGAAGACTACAACAAACTGATCCAGATATGGGCGAAAAACCTCGTTCATCAGCTGCATGAAGACCGCTGGTGCATTGGTCAGTCCGAAGGACATGACCTGAAACTCAAAATGACCGTAACGCGTCCTGAATGCCGTCTTCGGAATGTCCTCATCTCGGACCCGAATCTGATGATAACCAGAATGCAGGTCAATCTTCGAAAAGAACTGTGCACCCTGCAGCTGGTTGAATAAATCATCAATCCTAGGGAGCGGGTACTTGTTCTTGATCGTGACTTTGTTGAGCTCGCGATAGTCAACGCAGAGCCTCAATGAGCCATCCTTCTTCTTCACGAAGAGTACCGGTGCTCCCCACGGAGAACTGCTCGGACGGATAAAGCCCAACTCACGCAACTCGTCCAACTGCTTCTGCAGTTCCCGTAACTCTAATGGTGCCATACGATACGGGGCCTTCGAAATAGGCGCGGTACCGGGCACGAGATCGATCTGAAACTCGGTGAGTCGACGAGGCGATAATCCCGGAATCTCCTGGAACACATCGGGAAAATCGCATACTATCGGCAAATGGTCGATGCAAACGGCGACATGCTCCTCTATGGCGCACGACATCAAACAAGACAACTGCTCTCCTCTGGCCTCTGCAACGAACTGGAACTGTGGCACGCCGGGTATACAAAACGTGACGGTCCTCGCGGCGCAGTCCAAAATGGCATAGTACTCGGCGAGCCAATCCATGCCCAAGATGACGTCGAACTCAGACATCGGCAAAACAAACAAATCAGCAGGAAGGAAGGTATCCCCAACTAGAACGGGACATGATGAGCAAAATCGTCCTAACGCTGCAGTCCTCCCCAAGGGAGTCGATACTGATAGGCTCTCATCAGCAGACTCCAACGGTAAGCCAGCCGATCGACAGAAGCTCTCGGCCACAAAAGAATGCGATGCACCAGAATCAAACAATACACGTGCAATGCATGCAGAAACTGGCAATATACCCTCAACGACTCCTCCGGATGACTGCGGATCCTGCTGAGCCGCATAAAACCTAGCCTGAGCTGGCTGGGGAGGTGTCTGTCCCCTCTGAACGTGCTGCTGCTGCTGCTGAGGTCGCTGAGGCGGTCGAAACTGCTGCCTCTGCTGCTGCGGCCTCTGAGGCTGGTGCTGATGCTGATGCTGCTGCTGAGGTGGCCTCGGTGGTAGAGGCTGCTGTCGCTGCTACTGTGGGGGTCTCTGCTGCTGCGGTGGAGGTCTCTGCTGCTGTGGACCTCTCTGCTGCTGCTGGGGACTGGGACACTCCCATGAACGGTGTCCCGTCGCACCGCACCTGAAGCAAGTACCGGTGAACTGTCTCTGAGGTGGTGGTAGAGGTGCTGATGGTGCTGATGGTGCTGATGGTGTACGAAAAGCTGGGCGACCAGCGCACCTCTGCTGCTGTGGTCGACCCTGCTGGGAATGACTGGAAGAAGCCTGCCTCTTCCGGTCTCCCCTTTGACCACGATCAGACTGAGAACCAGCCCACTCAGTCTCATATATCTGAGCCTTCCGTACTACTGCCTGGAAGGTAGGAAGCTCATGCCCAATGACGCGACCTCGAAGGCCGTAACGTAAGCCGTGCTCGAAACGGCGGGCCTTCCGCCCCTCGTCATCAACCATGTACGGTGCGAATCGTGATAGTGCCATGAAACGGGCCGCGTACTGCGCCACAGTCATATCTCCCTGCACCAGAGTCTCGAACTCTAAGGCTCGCTAACGACGGATGTGGTCAGGGAAGTACTGCTCCTCGAATCGGTCCACAAAGTCCTCCCATGTCCAGACATAATCAGGTCCGGCGACACGGGCGACAGAGGTCCACCAATGCTTGGCCTCACCGTGGAAGAGAAATACTGCTAACCGGACGCGCTGCTCGGTCGTGCATAACATGGTATCGAATATCTTCTCCACATCGGAGCGTCATCTCTCGGCTGCAGTCGGATCTGGCTCGCCCTGGAAACGTGGGGGATCATGTCGTCTAAACTCACGAAGTACGGCGCTCGCGCGCTCCTGCTCCGCCTGAGCTGGTGAAACAGCTGGGAGTCTACCCTGTCCCTGTAGTGCAGCTGTCACAGCCTGCAACATCTGCTGTAACTGAGAGGCACTCACAGTCACAGTCGGCTCCTCATCAGCCTCAGGTGGAGGAATGTCATCCTCATGGGAGGAATCAGGGATCTCTGAGGGTGGAATGGGAGATGCAGGTGGTAGAGCTAGAGTCTCCGATGGTTAAGTAGAATCCTCAGGTGGTGGTGCGGGAGTCGATCGAGTAACAGGCGCCATACCCTACAGGAAAGAGCGAAAGCGCCTATCAACTTCAAAACTCTCGAATGTACGCACGTTAACGGTCTGTATTGGAAGGTCGCGAAGTTATCCGAACTTCGAAACTTAGTCATCCTTCACTCATAGCAAACATGTAATGTTGTTCTCGGTTATTCCCAAGTTATGCTCTGATACCAACTTCTGTCACGCCCCAAACTCGGAAACCGGGCTCACAAAATTCCCGATCGCCGAATCCGGCGCCGACAGCCTCCGTAGAACCCCATTTTCGGCTCCTAACTCCCATTCGCTAGGTTCCGATCCTGGGATGCTACGAGGAGGATTTTTAACATCAGTCTGATACGTAATAAGCATAACCAAAGGCATAACCCACAAACAACAACCAAGCACTCCATTACATTTCCACTATGATCAAAAATTTTACAAGTACAATGAGCATAAAGGGAAATACAATGGCAAATAGTAAAAACTCCAAAATGATCAGCAACGTGCTCCTGCCTCAGCGCTGCTGCAGTCCAACGTCACCTGCACGCAACGGTCGTGCATAAGCTTACAGAAAGCTTAGAGGGTGGTGAAAGTGTGTGCGCAAGGTAGTAATATGAATGCAATGTCAGAGTAATGCGGAATATGCAGATGGAACCAAAACGTCATGAGCCGTACCAAGGCTATGCAATGCAAGACATGAATGGTATCGGCCATCCCAAGGCCATACAATGTACAATGCAACTCAAGCATACAGATACTCATCAATGTCCACACGTCAATACAGCTCAAAGTATGGAATATCACCGGGGTCTAGTACACTCTAAACCAGATTGCCGCCACATCGCGCGCAATAAGGTAAGTGGAAGAGACCTCACTATCCGTCTGCCAATATCGGGCGCGACTCGTCGATAGTGGACCCATTCCTCGAGCTGGTCAAACTCAGCCTAGTATTGCCCCCTACACTCGGGCAGGTAAGGCCGCACCCCTTTCCAACCGACCACGACACAGTGGAGAGCACAGCCAACTGGTATTCGGCACTCAGTACTCATCTACCCACTCGGTCTAGACGTTGGAGCAACCTCTTGGTACCATAAGGGTTTAGGGACTTTCACCCAGGGATATCTATAGTACCCCATGTAGAATAAAATTTTCGGTATCCAATCCTGCCAACCACGATGCGTCTGTGGAGGCTACGGCCCTGATGTCGCTAGGGCGTACAATAACTATATCACACAAATGCGGAATGCATGAATCACGCTATCCAGTCATGCAACCAATCCTGCGCATACCGTGCGCTCATGTAGGGCAACACCGCCTAACCGGGAGCCCATAAACAACCTGCCCGAAGGCAAATGCTATGATCAGTCAATCCTCATATCAAGCATACATATGATGCGTATGATCATGGGTCATGAAAATATACTAAACATGTTATAATAAAATGAATTATCTTACGATGCAGATGGGCCGGGACGGTCTATACACGATAAGTGCGGCCCAGTAATGGGCCCTAAGGAGAGTCGTAATGTGGACATCCAACCAGCATTACACTCGCAATGTGGACGTCAAACCAACATTGCATCCTAGGCACGATCTGTGTAAACGTTAGTACTTAGTCTGTAATGGATTTACACATTGCAATGGACCGTAGGTTATCCCCATTGGACCTCATGTATATATCAAATGGGCCATATCCTATGGGCCTTTTATTCATCAGATGGGCCACATAAATGGGCCACACCAACGGGTCTTATGTGCATTGCAATGGGTCAAACCCGTGGGCCTTGGATTGCATCAAATGAGCGTAGTCTCATGAGTCTAATATATAACCAATGGGCCACACCAACTGGGCCCCAAATGTATATCAAATGGGCCTCAACCCAGAGGCCTAACATGAGTCAAATGGGTCTAAACCCCTAGGCCTTACATATATCAAATAGGCCTAACCCATGAGCCTCCAATAAATTAAGTGGGTCTAACCCTTAGGCCTAGTATGCATATCGAAGTGGGCTTAAACCCCTAGGCCTTACATATATCAAAAGGCCTACTTTCATGGGCTTTAAATTTCAACAAAAGGGGTCCAATTACATGGGCCTTGAAGTACCTCAAATGGGCCTAGTCCCATGGACTTGCAAAGCAACACATCAAATGGGCCTAAGCTCTTAGGCCTTAAATGAATCCAATGGGCCTAGCCCATAAGCATTTCATAAACCAAATAGGCCTAGCCCAGAGCCCTTTTTAAATTCAAATGGACCTAATCCATAGGCTAAAAATGATCATTTCAAGTGGATGGACGGTCTGGATGCGTTGCCTGTGACAATGGTGGGGCCCATATGAAGGCGAACTATCGTGTATATTATATAACATATAAACTACATATAATATAATATATATAGTATTATATGTAATATATATATATAATATATTAATATATTTATACACACACATGCGGCGCTCAGCACCCACACGTGGGGGTGGGCCCCACCGTCCAGTGGGGACGGCGTGGATACGGCAAAAAAAAAGGTCACAGTGGGCGTCACCGTCCACGATTCGTGGACGGTGTGAATAAAATACATAAATCACTATGGGTCCCATGTATGTGGCCCACCGTGATGTTTAGTTGAAATCCAGCCCGTTCATAAGGTCACTCAGCCTGGATGAAGGGAAAACATAAAATTTCAGCTTGATCCAACACTTCTGTGGGCCCCAGGAAGAGTTTCAATGGTGGATGTTCATTCACACTGTTTCTTAAGGTGTGGGCCATCTGATTATTGAACGGTGCTGAAATTCGGAGGGGGCCCACTACTGGGGACGGCCCACCTCGCGGACAGCCTGGATATAACATATACATCAAGGTGGGGCCCACGGCTGGAGGCCGTGGGTCAGTGACACCCGCCCGCCGCTGGCAGCAGCGCAGGCAGCACCTGCGCTGGTCTGACACGAGCAGCAAGAGCTGCTCCCTCCATTTTCTCTCTCCTCTCCCTTTTGTATTTGTGTGGTTTTCCACAGGTGGGGCCCATATTCGAACAATCCATCCCAGCCATTGGATTCTCCAACTCATAACAAATCAAATGAGACCAAAGTTTATTTTTTTTTTTTGGGGGTATATATCGACAGAAAAAAATTTTAAGGGTAACCACCAAGGTTCTCTATGCTATGGCCCACCAGGTACTCAGATCAGCCCCATTCTTTTATTCGACGGTTAAACCTATGTGGGAAAGAGGTTGGACGGCTTGGATCGAATATATACATCAAGGTGGGGCCCACACGAGGGGACCACCCCAAAAACCTTACTTTACTACTTTCCTTTTTTTTTCTTCTTTCCCATGAGACGTCCAGCGTCCCAGACGCTGGACGGTTTGCTCTTCAAAAAAGAAAATATATAGTGGTGGGCCCTGATGAAGTGGGCCACCACGGATGGGTGATGCGTGCACAACGCATATGGTGGGCCCCTCTTGAATAAAAATTTGCATAAAATAACTCTCAAGGTGGGATCCATTCAAGTGGGCCACACAATCCTCTTGCACAAAACTAAAAATAAAATAAAATAAAATAACAGAGAGAGAGACATGGAGAGTGGGACACGGCTTGTGATGGAGGGACCCCGTCATTATGGGCCCTCCCTTGCAAGAAAATTATACAATAAATGAATCCCTTGCACATGGAACCATTGAAAATATAAATCAACGGTGGAGATCCATTCTCCACCGATATGGACGGTCTAGATGACCTTTCTAAATGAAAATAAACATCATGATGGGGTCCATGGAGAATGGCCCCATCATGGAATGATCATGATGATCCAAGTGGTCCATCGGCCACAAATAAGGGTCCCAAGTGAGATCCACACCATGGATCGGTGGGTCTCACTTGGTCCACCATAAAATCAAGTAAATCTACCCTATAGAGGCACCCACCGTCCGATCTTCTCGCTCCTAGGGATTCCTTGGCACCTTATCTTCAACTTCAATGGCTAAGATGAAGAATGGAGGGTTGAGATGGGGGATTTTGGGGTAGGAAGGTGGGCCACTTAGAGCTTAGGAAGGTTGGAGATTTCCATACATATGGAACTCTTGGATTTCTCTTGTTGCTTGGAAATTTTGGAATGAGAAAGAGAGAAAGAGAGAGAGTGATGTAAAGGGAGAGAGAGAGTGATGGATGGATGGGTGAGTGATGGTGGTGTAAGAGAAACTTGACTTTTGTGGCTTTTGTGTAAGAGAAGTATGGGGAATGAAGACTTTGTTGGCTTTTTGTGTAAGAGAGGTATGGGTTTGGGAGACTTTTGTGGTTGCTTGGGAAAAGGGATGGAAGTGATGTGTACTTGACATGTGATGGGTTGATGGGTGATTGATTGATGGGATTAATGTGATTGATGTGACACATCGTTGAGATTTCCTTGGTTTTCGTAACGCGCGGCGTTTTCTCGCACCGAACGTTGGCCCATATCTCTTGATCAGGGTATCGCCTTGGCGCGCAAGTCGCGGTATCGGAACCGCGGCGACGGTGCGGTCGCAATGGTATTGGTCTCGGGTTCAGTCGACTCGGGTTGTCGGCACATGAATCAGGGTCGCGCGTCGATACTGGTTAAGGGTCGAAAGTTGCCGGAATTCGACCGGTACGACCGCGGAAGTGTACGGAAAGGTACGGACCAAGATACGGGTCTTACAGCTCTCCCCTCCTTATAAAAATTTCGTCCTCGAAATTTTCACAAGCGTCGCAACTAAGCATAACTCGCGAGGAATAAGAAACATAACGTCATCATATAGAATCAGGGACAGCGTACAAAATACAATACATGATCATCAACCCTCAAAGAGATGAGGATATCGCTCTCGAATCTCAGCCTCACGCTCCCAAGAAGCCTCCTCAACAGAATGGTGACCCCACTGCACCTTCACCAACGGAATGACCTTGGTTCTGAGGACCTGCTCCTTCCGATCAAGGATACGAACTGGCTGCTCAATGTAAGAAGCGTCCTCACGAACCTCCAACGGCTGCCAATCAATGACGGGAACTATGTCTGACCCACACTTCCTCAACATGGAGACGTGGAAAACGTTGTGGACGCTAGACAACTGTGATGGCAAGGCAAGCCGATAGGCCACGGCGCCAACGCGCCCAGTGATCTCAAAAGGTCCTATGAATCTCGGGGCAAGCTTACCCTTCGCTCCAAATCGAACTACGCCCTTCATGGGCGAGACCTTGAGATACACATGGTCCCCTACATCAAACTCCAAGGGACGACGCCGACGATCAGCAGAACTCTTCTGTCGGCTCTGAGCTGTGCGCATCCTCTGTCTGATGATGTCAATAGCATCCGAAGTCTCCTGCACAAGCTCGGGACCTAGGAGACGACGCTCTCCAACCTCGGTCCAACAACTCGGTGATCTGCATGGTCTGCCATATAGTGCCTCAAAAGGAGCCATTCCGATGGTCGCCTGATAGCTGTTATTGTACGCGAACTCAGCCAATCGCAGATGCTCATCCCAGCTACCCCCGAAGTCAATCGCGCAGGCCCGAAGCATATCCTCAAGTATCTGATTGACCCTCTCGGTCTGGCCATCGGTCTGCGGATGGTACGCGGTGCTGAGCTGCAAATCAGTCCCCATCGCACGCTGGAAGCTCCCCCAAAACTGAGATGTGAACCTCGAGTCTCGGTCAGAAACGATCGAGACTGGAACACCATGCAGTCTCACAATCTCCTCAATGAATAGTCTCGCAAGCCGGTCCATAGACCAAGTCGCACGCATCGCAAGGAAATGTGCCGACTTCGTCAGTCGATCCACAACAACCCAAATGGAGTCATGACCGCGCTGAGTCCTCGGCAAACCCATGATGAAATCAGTCGACACGTGCTCCCACTTCCACATCGGGATGCTCAACGGCTGCAATAACCCAGGAGGTCTCTGATGATCGGCCTTGACACGCTGGCACGTGTCACACTCGGCCACAAAACTGGCGATCTGGCGCTTCATCCCCGCCCAAAAATACTGTCGCCTCATGTCACGGTACATCTTCGTCGAGCCCGGGTGGATAGAAAATCGCGATCGATGTGCCTCGGTCATAAGATCTCTGCGTAACTCTGGGATATCCGGGACACATAATCGGCCTCTGAAGCGAAGTCCACCGTCTGTACCGATCTGCCAATCTGCCTGACCCTCAGATGCCGCCTCAGCCATATAACTCTGCAACGACTCATCAGCCTGCTGAGCCTCGATCACCCTAGCAACAAGAGAGGGTTGAATCGACAAGCTCAATAACTGTACAATGGAAGACTGTAGGCCGAACTCAAAGTCATACGCAGCAATATCCTCAAGCATCCGTCACTCCTGAATCATCATGTGCGCCACTAGGCCTCGTGGCTGACGGCTGAGGGCATCTGCCACCACGTTCGCCTTGCCCGGGTGGTACTGAAGGTCGAAATCATAGTCCTTCAGGAGCTCCATCCAGCGCCTCTGTCTCATATTCAACTCAGACTGCGAGAAGAGGTACTTCAAGCTCTTGTGATCAGAGAAGAGCTCGAACCTAATCCCGTAAAGGTAGTGCCTCCACACCTTCAGTGCGAAGACAACGGCAGCCAACTCCAGATCATGTGTAGGGTAGTTCAGCTCATGGACCTTGAGCTGACGAGACGCGAAGGCCACTGGTCTCCCGTGCTGCATCAGGACAGCACCCAAACCGATATGCGAGGCATCGGTGAATACAATAAAGCCGTCACTCCCAGATGGGAGAGTGAGGACAGGAGCGGACGTCAGACGGTCCTTCAACTCCGTAAATGCTCGCTCGCAGGCGTCACTCCAAACAAACTCTGCGCCCTTCCGAGTCAACCTGGTCAGCGGGGCTGCAATACGAGAAAAACCCTCGATGAAACGCCGGTAGTAGCCCGCCAAACCAAGGAAACTACGGATCTCTGTCGCAGTCGTGGGCTGGCCCCACTGACGCACTGCCTCGACCTTCGAGGGGTCCACTGCGACACCCTCCCTCGTCACCACGTGACCGAGGAACTTCACCTCCTCCTGCCAGAACTCGCACTTCTCCAGCTTCGCATACAGCTGGTGTGCACGGAGGGTCTGTAAAGTGATCTCCAAGTGCTGCTCATGCTCCTCACGGGTCCTCGAGTAGATCAGAATGTCGTCGATGAAGACTACAACAAACTGATCCAGATATGGGCGAAAAACCTCGTTCATCAACTGCATGAAGACCGCGGGTGCATTGGTCAGTCCGAAGGACATGACCTGAAACTCAAAATGACCGTAACGCGTCCTGAATGCTGTCTTCGGAATGTCCTCATCTCGGACCCGAATCTGATGATAACCGGAACGCAGGTCAATCTTCGAAAAGAACTGCGCACCCTGCAGCTGGTCGAATAAATCATCAATCCTAGGGAGCGGGTACTTGTTCTTGATCGTGACTTTGTTGAGCTCGCGATAGTCAACGCAGAGCCTCAACGAACCATCCTTCTTCTTCACGAAGAGTACCGGTGCTCCCCACGGAGAACTGCTCGGACGAATAAAGCCTAACTCACGCAACTCGTCCAACTGCTTCTGCAGTTCCCGTAACTCCAACGGTGCCATACGATACGGGGCCTTTGAAATAGGCGCGGTACCAGGCACGAGATCGATCTGGAACTCGGTGAGTCGACGAGGCGGTAATCCCGGAATCTCCTGTAACACATCGGGAAAATCGCAAACTATCGGCAAATGGTCGATGCCAACGACGACATGCTCCTCTATGGCGCACGACATCAAACAAGACAACTGCTCTCCTCTGGCCTCTGCAACGAACTGGAACTGTGGCACGCCGGGTATACAAAACGTGACGGTCCTTGCGGCGCAGTCCAAAATGGCATAGTACTCGGCGAGCCAATCCATGCCCAAGATAACGTCGAACTCGGACATCGGCAAAACAAACAAATCAGCAGGCAGGAAGGTATCCCCAACTAGAACGGGGCATGACGAGCAAAATCGTCCTAACGCTGCAGTCCTCCCCAAGGGAGTCGACACTGATAGGCTCACATCAGCAGACTCCAACGGTAAGCCAGCCGATCGACAAAAGCTCTCGGCCACAAAAGAATGTGATGCACCAGAATCAAACAATACACGTGCAATGCATGCAGAAACTGGAAGTATACCCTCAACGACTCTCCCAGATGACTGCGGATCCTGCTGAGCCGCATAAAACCTAGCCTGAGCTGGCTGGGGAGGTGCCTGTCCCCTCTGAACGTGCTGCTGCTGCTGCTGAGGTCGCTGAGGTGGTCGAAACTGCTGCCTCTGCTGCTGTGGCCTCTGAGGCTGGTGCTGATGCTGATGCTGCTGCTGAGGTGGCCTCGGTGGTAGAGGCTGCTGTCGCTGCTGCTGTGGGGGTCTCTGCTGCTGCGGTGGAGGTCTCTGCTGCTGTGGACCTCTCTGCTGCTGCTGGGGACTGGGACACTCCCATGAACGGTGTCCCGTCGCACCGCACCTGAAACAAGTGCCGGTGAACTGTCTCTGAGGTGGTGGTGGAGGTGCTGATGGTGCTGATGGTGTACGGAAAGCTGGGCGACCAGTGCGCCTCTGCTGCTGTGGTCGACCCTGCTGCGAATGACTGGAAGAAGCCTGCCTCTTCCGGTCTCCCCTCTGACCACGATCAGACTGAGAACCGGCCCACTCAGTCTTGTATATCTGAGCCTTCCGCACCACTGCCTGGAAGGTAGGAAGCTCATGCCCAATGACACGACCTCGAAGGCCGTAACGTAAGCCGTGCTCGAAACGGCGGGCCTTCCGCCCCTCATCATCAACCATATATGGTGCGAATCTCGACAGTGCCATGAAACGGGCCGCGTACTGTGCCACGGTCATGTCTCCCTGCACCAGAGTCTCGAACTCTAAGGCTCGCTGACGACGGATGTGGTCAGGGAAGTACTGCTCCTCGAATCGCTCCACAAAGTCCTCCCATGTCCAGACATAGTCAGGTCCGGCGACACGGGCGACAGAGGTCCACCAATGCTCGGCCTCACCGTGGAAGAGAAATACTGCTAACCGGACGCGCTGCTCGGTCGTGCACAACATGGTATCGAATATCTTCTCCACATCGGAGCGCCATCTCTCGGCTGCAGTCGGATCCGGCTCGCCCTGGAAACGAGGGGGATCATGCCGTCTAAACTCACGAAGTACGGCGCTCGCGCGCTCCTGCTCCGCCTGAGCTGGTGAAACAGCTGGGCGTCTACCCTGTCCCTGTAGTGCAGCTGTCACAGCCTGCAACATCTGCTGTAACTGAGAGGCACTCACAGTCACAGTCGGCTCCTCATCAGCCTCGGGTGGAGGAATGTCATCCTCATGGGAGGAATCAGGGATCTCTGAGGGTGGGATGGGAGACGCAGGTGGTAGAGCTGGAGTCTCTGATGGTGAAGTAGAATCCTCAGGTGGTGGTGCGGGAGTCGATCGAGTAACAGGCGCCATACCCTACAGGAAAGAGCGAAAGCGCCTATCAACTTCAAAACTCACGAACGTACGCACGTTAACGGTCTGAATCCGAAGGTCGTGAAGTTATCCGAACTTCAGAACTTAGCCATTCTTCACTCATAGCAAACATGTAATGTTGTTCTCGGTTATTCCCAAGTTATGCTCTGATACCAACTTCTGTCACGCCCCAAACTCGGGAACCGGGCTCACAAAATTCCCGATCGCCGAATCCGACGCCGACAGCCTCCGTAGAACCCCATTCTCGGCTCCTAGCTCCCATTCGCCAGGTTCCGATCCTGGGATGCTACGAGGAGGATTTTAAATACCAGTTTGTTTCGTAATAAGCATAACCAAAGGCATAACCCACAGACAACAACCAAGCACTCCATTACATTTCCACTATGATCAAAAATTTTACAAGTACAATGAGCATAAAGGGAAATACAATGGTAAATAACAGAAAACTCCAAAATGATCAGCAACGCGCTCCTGCCTCAACGCTGCTGCAGTCCAACGTCACCTGCACGCAACGGTCGTGCATAAGCTTACAGAAAGCTTAGAGGGTGGTGAAGGTGTGTGCTCAAGGTAGTAATATGTACATGCAATGTCAGAGTGATGCGGAATATGCAAATGGAAACATAATATCGTGAGCCGTACCAAGGCTTATGCGATGCAAGACATGAATGGTATCGGCCATCCCAAGGCCATGCAATGTACAATGCAACTCAAGCATACAGATACTCATCAATGTCCACACATCAATACAGCTCAAAGTATGGAATATCACCGGGGTCTAGTACACTCTAAACCAGATTGCCGCCACATCGCGCGCAATAAGGTAAGTGGAAGAGACCTCACTATCCGTCTGCCAATATCGGGCGCGACTCGTTGATAGCGGACCCATTCCTCGAGCTGGTCAAACTTAGCCTAGCATTGCCCCCTACACTCGGGCGGGTAAGGCCGCACCCCCTTCCAACCGACCACGACACAGTGGAGAGCGTAACCGTCTGGTAATCGGCACTCAACGCTCATCTACCCACTCGGTCTAGACGTTGGAGCAACCTCTTGGTACCATAAGGGTTTAGGGACTTTCACCCAGGGATATCTATACTACCCCATGTAGAACAAGATTTCCGGTATCCGATCCTGCCAACCACGATGCGTCTGTGGAGGCTATGGCCCTGATGTCGCTAGGGCGTACAACAACCATGTCACACAAATGCAGAATGCATGAATCACGCTATCCAGTCATGCAACCAATCCTGCGCATACCGTGCGCTCATGTAGAGCAACACCGCCTAACCGGAAGCCCATAAACAACCTGCCCGAAGGCAAATGCTATGATCAGTCAATCCTCATATCAAGCATACATATGATGCGTATGATCATGGGTCATGAAACTATACTAAACATGTTATAACGAAATGAATTATCTTACGATGCAGATGGGCCTGGACGGCCTATACAAGGCAAGTACGGCTAGTAATGGGCCCTAAGGAGAGTCGTAATGTGGACATCCAACCAACATTACACTCGCAATGTGGACGTCAAACCAACATTGCTCCCAAGGCACGATCTTTGTAAACATCAACACTTAGTCTGTAATGGATTTGCACATTGCAATGGACCGTAGGTTGTCCCCATTGGACCTTATATATATATCAAATGGGCCATATCCTATGGGCTCTCATTCATCAGATGGGCCACATAAATGGCCAAACCAATGGGCTTTATGTGCATTGCAATGGGTCAAACCCGTGGGCCTTGGATTGCGTCAGATGTGCTTAATCTCATGAGTCTAATATGGGACCAATGGGTCACACCAATTGGGCTCCAAATGTGCACCAAATGGGCCTCATTTCATAGGCCCAAATACATCACAATGGGCCTTAACCCATGGGCCCCTAATATATCAAATGGGCCTCCACCCATGGGCCATATATATATATCAAATGGGGCTCATCCTTAGGTGTTTTTGAGATCCGACCCATTCATGAGCTAACATAGAAGTAGATTAAATGAAGACAATACCATCTTAATAGGGAATTACCATGCCACTGTCCATCATTTAAATGGTGGGGTCCGCTTGAGCTTTAAATCTGATTCACTCACTTTCTCATGCCATAAAATGATCTCATAATGGTTGGACGGTATAGATGCAACACATGCATCATGACGGGGCCCACCGTCCAAACTGCGGACTGTGTAAAAAGACACGTACATTATATGGGCCTGCAGCCTGGTTGCTGACAGGAGGAACAACTACATAGCTACTGTCAGCAGCTTGCTACTCTTCAAATGGCAGAGGTGGGTTCCACGCAGGGCCCACCACCATGCTTATAAATATAAATATAATTATATATAATTTGGTATATATAATATATATTATAATATGTATAATATATATGAAATTTATAACATAAAATATATACATACTCTCTTACGTCCATGCCGTCCATGGCCTGGACGGTCACCAAAGTTAGGGAAAGCCCCACACGTGGGAGTAGGTCCCACCATCCAACGTCACATACGTGATGGTGTGACCCACCAAAACGGTTATCAGCATGGATGGGTCCCATGGACCCTGATGAAGAGGGGGAAAATTTTCAAATGATCCAAACCCCCTGGACGCTTTTGGGCGTCAAACGGCAGCCACACAGTCGTCACTATTTCCTATGTGGTGGGCCACCTGAGCTTTAGAAGCAACTAATCTTCGAAGGGGACCCACTTTAGAAGGAGGCCTACCAAATGGATGGATTGGATGGAAGATACACATCATGGTGGGGCCCACGGCTAGAGCCGTGGGTGGCTGCCGTCCACCCGCCAGAAGGCGTTGCAGCGTCTGCTGCAGTCGTCAGGGGGCAGCGCCTGCTGCCCCTTCATCTCTCTTTTTTTTTTTTTTGAAAAACATGAAATTCTATGGTTTTTCACAGGTCGGTCCCACGATCGAAAAATCCACACCGATCATGGGATTCTACAGCTTGAAATAGACGGAATGAGACCAAAGTTTGAAATTTTTGGATGCATAGGAACTTCGGAATATGCTTCAACGGTAACCACCACGGTCTTCAATGGTATGGCCCACCAGATGCTCAAATCAACCTCATCCTGCTACCCAACGGTTAAAATAAGGGTGGTAAGAGGATGGACGGCATGGATCGAACATATATATCAAGGTGGGGCCTATGTAAGGGGACCACCCAAGTCCCTTCCTTTCTTCTTTCTTCTTTTTTTTTTTTTACAACGTCCAGCGTCTGGGACGCTGGACGGCTCTATATAAAATATATATTTTTTTTTTGAAAAGAATGGTGGACCCTGATGAAGTGGGCCACCACAAGATGGATGTCATGGGTTAACATTTAAGGTGGACCCCACTTGAATGAAAATAATTACATCAAGGTGGGATCCATTCAAGTGGGCCACATAACCTATAGCATGAAATGAAATAAACTAAAATAAAATAAAATAAAAGAAATATAAGAGAGAGAGAGAGATGGAGAGTGGGACACGGCTTGTGATGGAGGGACCCCGTCATTATGGGCCCTCCCTTGCAATGAAACATACAATAAATGGATCCCTTGCACATGGGATCGTTAAAAATGTAAATCAACGGTGGAGATCCATTCCCCACCGATATGGACGGTCTAGATGACCTTTCTAAATGAAGATAAACATCATGATGGGGTCCATGGAGGATGGCCCCATCATGGGATGATCATGATGATCCAAGTGGTCCATCGGCCACAAATAAGGGTCCCAAATGAGATCCACACCATTGATCGGTGGGTCTCACTTGGTCCACCATAAAAATAATAAAAAAACTACCCTATGGAAGCACCCACCGTCCGATCTTCTCGCTCCTAGGGGTTCCTTGGCACCTTATCTTCAACTTCAATGGCTAAGATGAAGGATGGAGGGTTGAGATGGGGGATTTTGGGGTAGAAAGGTGGGCCACTTGAAGCTTAGAGGGACTTGGAAAATCCCATACGTATGGAACTCTTGGATTTCTCTTGTTGCTTGGAAATTTTGAAATGAGAAAGAGAGAGAGAGAGAGAGTGATGTAAAGGGAGAGAGAGAGAGTGATGGATGGATGGGTGAGTGATGGTGGTGTAAGAGAAATTTGACTTTTGTGGCTTTTTGTGTAAGAAAGGTATGGGTTGAGAAGACTTTGTTGGCTTTTGTGTAAGAGAGGTATGGGATGTGGAGACTTTTGTGGTTGCTTGGGAAAAGGGATGGAGGTGATGTGTACTTGACATGTGATGGGTTGATGGGTGATTGATTGATGGGATTGATGTGATTGATGTGACACATCGTTGAGATTCCCTTGGTTTTTGCAACGCGCGGCGTTTTCTCGCACCGAACGTTGGCTCATATCTCTTGATCCGGGTATCGCCTCGGCGCGCGAGTCGCGGTATCGGAACCGCGGCGACGGTGCGGTCGCTATAGTATTGGTCTCGGGTTGAGTCGACTCGGGTTGTCGGTACATGAATCCAGGTCGCGCGTCGATATCGTTTAAGGGTCGAAAGTTGCCGGAATTCGACCGGTACGACCGCGGGAGTGTACGGAAAGGTACGGACCAAGATACGGGTCTTACAGAGGTGCAACGAGTGCGAGCAACAGCCCTGGCAGCCCTTGCAGCGACCTAGAAATATAACATTGTATGAGATTACTAGGAGTGACGACCCTAGATAGGATCTGTGTTGGGATTGATATAAGCAAGGTACCCTAGTTTCTCAATCCTGCTGTATGAAAAGGACTAATAACAACTCGGTAATCATTATCCATATCGCATTGCATGTACCTGGAAGATGTGGAGCACTGAGGAACGCAAGCATGCCGCGGGCGTAAGATGGTGCCGTATGAGGGAGTATGTCTGTGAGGGCATCCATCATGTCATTTCATGCATGCATTAATAACAGTATCTAGGAATGTTTGATTGTTTGCTCTACTATTAACGCGTGATTGATTTGATAACATGCTAATCTTTGCTCTCTTATCCCACTGAGTTGATCACTCACTCCCACATTACGGGATGGTGTTTCGAACACCCACCAGTCCCTATTTTAGTTGCAGGTGATGACACTGCTTGTGAAGTGGAGCCGGACTTATATGATGATGAGGAGAACTTCTCCTCCGTGTTTTGATAGACGGGATTACTGGGAGGTTGATTAGACACCTTGACACTTGTCATTTTATATTTTTGGAGCACTCATGTATATTCTTTTCTTTCCATTTTTGGAGTATACATGTATTTAATTAACTTGGTAACATGTTTACACTCTGGAGACTTACAATCAATTATATATTTTATGTATTTATCACAATCTTCCGCTTGTTAATTTAACTGTCTCTGGAGTATGATATGCTGTTTTGACTTAGTTTCAATCTTGTTTAATGTCATTCTACAGACAAAATGCATTTATCATTATCTATGTTGCATAAGTGACGTTCTGAAACTTGGGAGTTGGGTTTCTACCTGACCCCTGATTTTCGGGGTGTTACACAACCTCTATCAGTATCCAATCTACGTCAGCTACTCAACCTCTGTCAGTATCCAATCCGCATCCACTAATAACGCACGCAATTTGTTAAGTTCGCTGGAAATCTAGTTGGGGCCCCCCATGATGTTTGTGAGAAATCTATCACATTCATTCATTTTTTGAGCTCATTTTAGGACCTGAGACCAAAAACGAGCGGCATACACTACTCAATTGAGCCGTACTGAAGGAAAAGGGGTAGAGAAATTCTTACCGTTGAAACTTCCTTGGGGTCGACGGTGATCTTTACATGCCATCTATACCATTCATAACGTCATTCCTACTAGTATTAGCTGAGAATACAAATATTATTATGATTCAAAACTTATGTTATCTACGAATATTTCAACTGTGTAAGTTCAATCTTCACTTTTTCAGCCCACTTGAGTATTGGATTTGGCTCGTTTTTGTATGCATGTCCTAAAATGATCTCATAAAATGGATGGACGGATTGGATTTCTCAAAAACATCACGGTGGGTCCCACTTAGGTTTCCAACGCAGGAACTCCATGTGAAAGGCTTTCCCATAAAATCCAAAGAGCGATTTTTTCAAACACGGATTTCCTGCGAAAGCTTTTCGCATGCTGGAAACCTAAGTGGGGCCCACCATGATGTTTTTGAGAAATCTACCCCGTCCATCCATTTTTCCTTATCATTTGAGGGCATTATCCCAAAACTGAAGTAGATCCAAATCTGAAGTGGACCACACCATAGGAAGTAGCAGTGATAATGATCATCAGATTGTGGGATAAATGGACAAAAATGCCTTTGCCTTTTCTTCTCATTCTTCTTCCTCTAAAAAAAAGACAAATAAATCAGAAAAATATACTTTCAATATCTTCTTATTTTTCTTTAGAAAATATAAAGAGAATAAAAATAAATATATCAAATAAATGAAATAATTCATTTTCTTCTTTCGTTCTACTTTTTTCTTTTCTTTTCTTTTTTAATAAAAAATAATGAATAAATCAAACAATTAACTAATAAATAGAAAAATATTCTTAATTTTCTTAAATAAAAAAGAGAAAATTACAATAAAATTGTTAAATAAATAAAACAATGCACCTTCAACTTCTCTGTTTTTTTTTTCTTTTCATTTTTCCTCCCTTTTCTAAAAATAGATAAATAAATCCAAAGCTTAATTAATTAACAAAAACACATTCTTAAATAAAAAATTAAAAAGAAATTAAAAAAAATTGTACCAAGTGCAACCCCACAACACAGTGTACCAACGGCAAATCAAGGCCGCAATGCAATGACCCAACAGTGAGCAACAACCCTCATAGTACACTGTACCAACAGCCAATGTTCAAAGTATCTATAACATTACCATAATATCCCTAATATTATCTGTATCTCCAGCTCAACAATACCGATAACACCAGTTGTATAAGAATTTTCAAGTTTCAGCATATATATTGCTGAGTATCATTGATGTATGAATATTGTCACTATTTTTAATTTACTGAAAATTTCAAGCATAGCTTGTATTGGTATTGTACTAATATCGCCAATGTATTGCCATTATTTTAAACTATGTAAATTCCAAGTATCACTTGCATCTCTAACATATCGATAATATCACCAACGTATCATATCGATATTGTCAAAAATCTGTTTATTAAAAAATGTTTTAATAAGATAGATGGATGAGATGGTTGGATAGATAGATGTCATGAATGGATGGATATGGGATGATGAGTGTTTGGATAATTGGATGGGATAGATGGTTGGATATATGGGATAAATGGATTGTTGGATGGTTAGATGGTTGGATCATCATACATGTGTATTTATTACATTTATATGCTTATTTATGCAAGGATGTATAGTTTATGAATGCATGTATTATGCATGTTTGTTTGCTTATTAATTGATTTAATGAGATTTAAGTAATTGTTGTATTATTGTTGGAATAATTTCTTACAACAACACAGATTTTAAGCTTTATTAAATGAAAATTTTATTATGGTTTCAAAAAATTATTCTTAAATATACAAATATATATATATATATTTTAGCATATCTTGCATTTACGAAAATCAACAATATTACCAATGATATCAATATTATTTCTGTATCCCCAGCAACCGTAACTTTTAGTGATATCAATATATCAATACTTCGAAAATAGCAAATAGTTATCCCCTGCAGTGTACCAACAGTACTTAACTGCAACCCTCGAACATTGTACCAACAACAAATAGCAGCCCTTGTAACATGGTCAAAAAAATTTATTCGTCTTTTAAAAAAAAAAAAAAAAAAAATTTTAAGAGAAAAAATGGAGAAAAAAGAATGAAAAGAAGAAGCTTAGTTATTTTATTTATTTGATATTTTTATTTTCAATCTATTTTTATTGTTGTCTTTTTGAAGATAGCATGTGGTGTGGTTCACATGATAACTAGATCTACTTTATTTTTTGGATAATGCTCTATAATAATATGAAAAAATGAATGGACATGTGAATACATACTACATACATCAAGGTGGGTGCCACGGTGAGGGTTGCATTGACTTGGGTGAGTTCGGCGTCTTACCAAATCAGCCCCCATGTTAAAATCAGATCAAATGATTAGGTGCAGCCCTGGCCTTATCCAAGATCGTGCAACATTTATTGTGGGCCAACTTGATATATGTATTTTACATCCAATGTATGTATTTTATACCCATGCCATCAATCCATTTTGCAAAATCATTTTAAGGCATGAGCCCAAAATTGAAATAGATCAAACTCTTGGGTGGATCACAAAGGAAATAATAGTGATTGTCCATTAAAATTTTTTTGTGGACCACAAAAGTTCCTAATCATGCTGATATATGGCTTTTTCCTTTATTAAGGTTTGTGTGACCTTATCAATAGGTTGAATTGCAAATAAACATTACAATAAGCCCTAGGAAGTTTCTAATGGAGAGAATTCGGTCACTAATGTTTCCTACAGTATGGTCCACCTGAGATTTGGATCTGCTTCATTTTTGGGCTAATTGCCCAAAATGATATGATAAAACAGATAAATAGTGCACATATAGAATACATATATCAAGGTGGGGCCCATGGAAGGGCATTATATTCTTGGGTGAGGTCGGGCCGCACCCAATCCTCTCTTGGGTGAGGCGGAATCCCACCTGATATGCTCCCAAATCAAACTGTGCACGTGGTGGACATGTAATGGCAAAATAAACTATCTGAACTGTGTGCCCCAGTTTAGATGGGCCACAGACCAAATATTGAATTCCTAGTATCGAAGCAAGAAATGTCCATGAATTGAAGGTTAGGATCATTTGATCAATTTGATTTTTGGGACCACGACGGTTCAAAAGTGAGCCCCACCATTTGGACAAGTTAATTTGATGCATGTATATTTGAAATGAATGCTTATCAGCTATTACAGTTGTTGGGATTCGAATAACTGTATAATAGAATAAGGTGCATCTGATTCTTAAGGGCCTGTTTGGGAAAGCGGATTGTGTCCTACCCCGCCTGGACGATAATCCGTCCGGACAGGGCCCTATGGGCCCAACATGATTTAAGTGTTTTATCCAAGCCATTCATAATTTATCTCAGATCATTTTAAGGTATGAGACAAAAAAAAGAAGAAAAGAGGCAAGTATAGGACTTAATGGGACCACAAAGTTGGGATTTAAAGTCCACCATTAAAAACTTCTTGGGAGCTGGAAAAGTTTTGGGCCAAACTGATATTTGTTTTTTATCTTCATCCAAGTCTTCATAACCTTATGAATAGGTTGGATGGTAAAAAAACATCACGGTGGCCCTTAGAAAGGTTTCAACGGTGGGTGTCATTATCACAGCAAGTTCCTTTGGTGTGGTCCATTGGAGATGTGGACCTACTTAATATTTAGTAAAATACCTTAAAATGATCTGGTAAAAGCGATGAACGGCGCAGATAAAACAATTACATCAAGGTGGGCCCCACAGAGCCCTGCCCCAATTACCGTTCGAGCGGGGGTTGGACGCAATCCGCGTCCCCTGTTTGGGAGCTTGGATTTGCAAAGCCATATATATATATATATATATATATATATATATATATATATATATATATATATGGGAAATGATATTATGAGGTTTGACCTCATGGGAGCTTCTCATAAGGTTGAGCTATGTGGGCCACACCATGATGTGCATTGAACATGTACACCATGCATTTGATGGGTCATCTTTAGGTTATGGGATATCCTAAAAATCAGCCTTATACCGAACAGGTGGCCCATAACATCTAAAACCATGTGAAGACATGCCAAAAACATATAAAAGTACTTGGTTAGGCCCACTTGAGTTTGGGATGTGGCCAAAACTTGGTTTGACCCCTTATCTAAGTGGGACACACATAATGAATGGGCTGAATTTGTGAACCACATCTCAGAGGGCCCAATAAATGATTATGAATGTTTTAATGGAGGGTAACCCATCTCAACTGTTGCATGCAGTGTGGCCCACCCAAGTCATGCATTGACTTAATTTTTAAGCCCATGTGGTGCATCTGACTAATGGGGTAGATATTCAATACACATCACGGTGGGGCCCAAATAGCTCCGCCTCATAGTAACATTTCCCCATGTGTGTGTAGTGATAAGCCCATTAAAATATTAACTTTGCCAAAAAAAAGGGAATTTTGAGCTACGAGTCGTTCATTTAGATGTCCACATTTGGATGGTTCATGTTACGGAAAGATCCGAGTTGACTATTCCGAGCCGACTCAGCGCCATTATGCTTGAGGCGTGACCCATTCAATCCGAACTCAGCGTCGACACCACGCAAGTCTCAGAGCAAAGTTCAGTTCGGAGGGCGGTAACATCCGATCATACCACAATACATTCCCAGCAGATCACGTGAGCTCGGACTTGCGGGTCGGATGCTGAGATTATGGTCAGACTGGCCGAGCCAAGGCGATGATCAGAGGCGCATGCCCCACTCGTTGAATATGGAAACTGCCATAACCTAATGTGGCTGGTAATTTCGCTCGCAGATGCGCACGATCCACCAGATACGCAACGAAATTAGTAGATTGCGAGCAATATCTCCATGATCCCAGAATCCCTCTAATCGTGCCAAGATCATCGGACCCAGACCGCCCCACAGGCAAGTATAAATAGCACGCATCACCACATCTACAGGTACGCGAAATCGAGCTCTCCTCTACTCTCCACTTGACCCGGATTCCATTATCCTGACTTAGGCATCGGAGGGTACCCCGGCTTAGCCAAGGTCACCTTTGCCTGTATTTTTGGTGCAGATTATAGAGATAACACGTGGTGAACGACGTGAAGGGAGGGCCGATCAGATTTTGACATCAACAGTTCAGATTATTCTATTGACATGATTTTAGTATTGCTGTAATAATTGAATTGTTTTAAGTATGCTATGTAACCACTATATTAATTATTAGCCTAGAGATAACTTTATTACATGTGCAACTCTCTTACCTTATTTTAAAAAAACAAGTAATTAAAAAATTATTTCAAAATACACTAAAATATAATTTTAAATACTTTTGATTTCATTTACTTTTAAATCCAAGAATGACAACACAGAAAGCAGCCATTTAATTTGAAATACACTCATTTATCACTAAATCTAAAATGCCAATAGGGTGTAAGGCAACCTACTAAGTTAAATCAATTCACTGATGGCCTGCATAATGAGCGGGGTGGCATGTCAAAGATCCAAGTGAATGGCACGTGTTTAACATCCCGACCATTCATCACATAGAATATATTGCCAACATGCCATGGACTAAAAATAATGGTGGTTCATTAATGAGCGAGGCCAAACTTGTATGGAAAGTAAGTGGCTAGGAAAAAGTCTAACAATCCAAATTCAATGGACATGTGTGCACCAGTTTATATGGGCCACAAATCAAATATTGAATTTCATTGCGTCAAACAATACAATGTCCGAACCGTTAAATTGAATGTGGATTGTCTACTGAGAATGTGAGTGGCACTTTATTGGATGGTGTTTTATAAGCTCCACAATGATGGATGTGTTTTATTTACACCTTTCATCCATTTTCGATTATTAGTTTAGGGAATGTGCCCAAAAATAAAGCATATCAGAACCTTAATGGACCACACCACATAAAATACTGGTGATTGAATGCCCACCATTAAAAACTCCCTAGGGGGGTCACATAAGTTTTGGATCAAGCTGATATTATGGTTTTCCCTTCATCTAAGTCACTGCGACTAATCAGCAGGCCGGATGATAAATAAACATTATAGTGGTGTTGGGAAATTTTTAATGGTTGAAGTTGAATCACTACTAGGTACTTATGGTGGGGGCCGCAAAAGTTTTGATTTAAAGTTTATGTTATGGTTTTGCCGTCATCTAGGTCGGTGTGACTAATAGGCAGGTTAGATGATAAATAAACATATCCTTCGCTTGCCAGAAAATAGAAAATTCCTATTTGTGGAATGTGGTTGAGCCACATCATTATAAACTGCATTTAATGCAGCAGTGCTGAAAACATCCTTTATACCATAGGTGGCGAAATTCATGTGGTGAAATTCCACGGGTGGTAGGCTCTTGGGAGTTTCAACACCTGCTCAAGGGTTCGAGTATCCATAGGTGGTGAAATTACACCCGTGTGAGTGTGTGGGGGTGTGTGTGTGCGTGTAAAAGAAAAAAAAAATAGTTATACCATGGACCAATCACAATAGAGGATCCACATTCTTAAACATTGTAGTGGCCTTATGGAATTTTTAATGGTGGAATTTGAGTCACCATTTTTTTCCTGTAGTGTGGTCCACTGGAACTCCTTGGGCCTATAAAAGTTTTGATTGAAGCTGATATCATGGTTTTCCAATGATAAATAAACATTACAGTGCGCCCTAGGAAAGTTTTAATGGTGGAAGTTGAATCACCACCCTTTTCCCATGGAGTGGCCCACCAGAGAATTGGATTCGCTTCATTTTTTTTTGGCTCATTCCCTAAAATAATGATCCAAAATGGATAGATGACATCGATAAAATACATACATTATTGTGGGGTCACTTGCGGTACCAGTATGCAGTCCCTGTCCCGTTAAATCAATCTGATTTTGGGATCACCACCTATCAAAAGTGGGTCCCATTATTTGGACAGGTTAGTTTGATTTACATATTCCTCGTACACAAAGAATTGAAATGAATGCTTATCATCTATTAAAGTTGAGGGGATTCGATCATTTCTTTAGTAAAGGGCATCTGATTCTACGCCTGCCAAGTTAAATAAATTCATTAGAGCTTGAAAGATACCTCATTTCAGCACTGAGGTGTTGGTATCGATTCCTAACGGGGGTGGCTAACAATGCACGGACAGTGAGTGTACTGACGAGCTAAAAAATTAAAAAATAAAAAACAAAATTCATTGGGGCCCTGAATAAAGGGGCAGGAATGCATGTTAAAGATCTACGGCACACGTCAGAGATCTGGGCCATCCATCAGATGAAATACACTCCTAACACGTCATAAATCAAAATTAATGTTAATTTTTTTTATAGCCATAATAATATTATATATCCAGTACATGATGAGTGGCCCACTGGTATGTATGACATTTGCTATGATCTCGCACAGATTCCACAAAGGAATGAATTAATTTCCTAATACACAAATGGAAAATGAAGTCATTCTTAATACTCTCTCAAGTTGGTCCGTGAACGTTTGGAATGCATAACTTGCCTAAAAAATCAAATTATTCTTGACTAAGAGATTTTGTGAGGATGTCTGCACATTGTTGCCATGGACACAAATGGAGTACAAAGAATGTGGGATACACACATACACACACGGTCGAGTGCATGCAACTCTAACATATGATAAAGTTAAAAAAACCAGCAAAACCGGTGGAACCGGTGGAACATTTTACTCACTTGCGAAGAAAGAGATAAAAGAAGAACAAGCATCGGATTGTGTGGTGTGACTTTAGTGGTGTGTTGCCATTAGTCTCACCATGATGTATACATTATATCCAAACTGTCCATCCATTTGGTGAGTTTATTTTAAGGCACAACCTTAAAAATGAGATACATTCAAAGCTCAAGCAAACCACATCACAGAAAGCATTGGGTATTGAATGCTTACTATTGAAAACTTCCTAATCCTATAAAAGTTTTGTATCAAGTTGATATTTATTTTTTTCTCTTCATCCACGTTTGGATGACCTTATTAGGCCTTAAGAAGGTTTTAAAGGTAGGCATTACTGTCCCCACTACTTTCTATGGTGAGATCCACTTGAGCATTGGATCTTCATAATTAATTATCAAGCTCATGATTTAAAATGATCTCGCCAAATGAATGGAGGATGAGATATAGCACATGCATTATGGTGGAGCCCACGTAATTGGTGATGTCAACATACCAACTAAGTCGGTAGTGTATACCACACCACACAAGCCGCTTATAGAAGGCAAGAGAGCGGATTAGGTGTTGTCGAGTAACACCTTTGTTACCCTTACTGTTTGGGGCCTACTTTGATGATTGTTCACTCTCCAAGTGCAGGAGAGTGATGTAGTAATAAACTTGGTGAGATTGAGGTCGAATCCTAAGGGACTGAAACTTATACGTAATCTGAAATTAAGTAGAACTAGAACTAGACTAAGATGAAATCTAAACTGAATGAAATTGAGGGAATAATTGTGAATAGATTAATTAAAAATTAATAAAAATAAAGGTGGGACCTAGGGTGTCAAGGATCCACTTGTAGCAATTGGAAAGCTACCTTGCATTGATTCAAGGACACAACTGGAATCAGAGTCCTATCCTATCCAATTGGTAAGAAGAGATTTATCAAATCTCTAAACTTCTCATAGATTTAATCATCAACAGATACGATTGGTGCAAATTGAAAGTAATTCCGTCACCTAACCGTGCCCAGGATACTATGGTAAACAACAATAATTTACCCATCTCATATCCAATCATGAGAGAATTGCGAAAGTTAGGAAGGGTTCCACACCCAACTATGCCCATGAGACGATGGCGAGCAACAGGGCCTCCTAAGTTCATAATCTCAATACATGAAAAGAAAATATCTCAAGCTATTGCAGATCTATTGTAATTTGAGTCACAACAAACCATTACAAACTAAAAATATTTCTTAATAATTAAACTAGAATCCATAAAAGTTCAATAACCATGAATCAAGGCAAAACCAACACCCCAATCACGCTTGTTTAGCCTAGCAACATGATCAGGCTACACCTTAAAAGAAAGGAAGAATAAAACATAAAAAAAAAATCACTCCCGGTCTCTCCCTCTCTCTTGGCCTACACGGCTGCCCACCTTCCAAAGATTCCCCTTTCCTTCTTTTCTCCTCTCCTTTCTATAGACTGATGGAGTCGGTGGCTGGAGAGGTGCAGTCGATGCTGTCTACGCACAGCTGAAGTCGGTGGAAGCCTTCTTTATGCAGCACAACCGCGTGCGACAGAAACATGCAACGGTCCCACGTTTTGATACGAATTTCAGCAAAAATTGAATTCTGATGCGAGATCCTTTCCGTTCAGACTCCTTGGGATTGCTCAGTCCCACCTTGGGAGGATTTTGAACAGCTAGGATCGTTCCGACGATCCTAGCCACGGCTGTAAAACAGCCCGCAGCGTCCGGGTGTCGGACGCTCTGTAAACGGGTCGGACGCTCTGTAAACGGGGCCTGTGTAAACAGTTACGCTGTGCTGAAGGTGGGTCCACTTCACTGTCGTTTTAATAAATCCACTTCGTCCATTGGAATCACGTCGAAAATCGGTTGGGAAGGGACTGTTTTGGATGGGTTTTGGTGTGGCTCATAAAATCTTTCTTGCTGTCGTCCGTCCTGCGTTTGAACTGCCGGAAACCCATCATCACTGTTTCTTGGAATTTTGTCACCTAGGCCTTATTAATAGGGCCTGTGGGATTCTAATGGATGGTCCGGATCGAACCTTCAAAACAAGATGGTGGCCCACCGCAACGACCCGTAGCTCCCTGTTTTACGGCAATGGGAAGGAGAATTCAAAATTCGTTTTTTTAAAATAGAAAGTCGATCAGAAGCCTATTGACCGACTTTACTGGTTCGGTGTACATCCAATGCATGTGTGTTGTGCACACATACCATGTAAAGTGAGTCCCACCTTGATGTGTTGAGAAATCCAATCCATCTATCCCTTTTATCATCTAATTTAAGGTGTTGATACCAAACTTGAAGCATATCTCAAAGATCAGGTGGGCCCCAGATTGACATTTATGGTCTAATATGGCCATTGGGCCACTTTCACAAGGATTTGAGAGCTGAAATTCGATGTGTACGGTTCATTTATAGTCCTCAGGCTATGTATGAAGTTTTAGGCTGAAAGGATGGGTGAAAAACCTGTGATTTCGTATTCTGGACCCTTTTTAAGATACTTGAGCTTTAGTTTCTTGATTTTCTAGGATCCCTTGCGTGTAAATCCTTCGATCTTGGTCCCATGGAGTCCGTCCCATGGTTTGTTAAATTTGGAGCGTCAAATCCATGCATTTAACACCCTTTTTCAGTCCAAGCTCCTAATGTCACCTTGCAACACAAACACGATTAAAATATGTTGTTAAACAGTATTATGTCCGTAAATACAGGTAATAACTGGGGTTAATATGCAATATTTGACCCTCAACAATGATTTTCTGTATATCTGTGCCCTCCATCATATATATATATATATATATATATATATATATATATATATATATATATATATATATATATATATATATATATATATATATATATATATATATATATATATATATATATATATATATATAAAATCTTATGACGTGATCCCAAAACTTAAGTAAATCCAAATGTCAGGTGGACCAGACCACTAGAAACAGTGGTAAATGACCATTAAAACTTTTTTATGGGCCACAAAAGTTTTGTATTGAGCTAATTTTTACATTTTCCCTTCATCCAGGTTTGGCAGACCTTATCTAAGGGTTTGATGGAAACTAAACATTACAATTAACATTATTGTGGGCCTTAGGAAGTTTTAATGGTAGATTAATATGGTTCACTTGAGATTTGAGTCTTCTTCATTTTTGGACTCATGCCATAAAATGATCTTGAAAAATAGATGGACAGTGCGGATAGAAAATAAATGGAAGTTGGGCCCCACGATGAGGGTTGCACTGTCACTGGTGAGGCCAGGGGTCGCATCTATTCTCCTCCCACCGCGTCGGAAGCGAAATGCCTCGCCAAGGCGTGGATTTCCCATAAAGTCGTTCACAGGAAGTTCCTGGGAACTTGGGTGGGGCCCATTGTGATGCTTGTGAGAAATCTACCCATTCGTCCCTTTTGCAAGCTCATTTTAAGACATGAGAATAAAAATGAGCCTAATCCAACACTCAAGTGGACCACACAAAAGGGGAAAACTAGGGGATAAATGCCTACCATTGAAACCTTCCCGGATTCCAACTTGATGTTGACACGACATCCGGACCGTTTGTAAGGTCATTTCTACTTGGATTAACTAAAAACACAAAAAACTTAGCCTGAAACAATTTTTTCGTGGACATGCGAATGTTTCAATTGTGGGTGTTCAATCCCGATGTTTCCTCTTGTATGGCCCACTTGAGACTTGGATCTAGCTCATTTTTTATCTAATAAACTAAAATAAGGTTGCGAAAAGGATGGACATGATGGATTTATCACAAACATCAAGGTCGTCCCACCTAGTTCCCAATGCTAAAGGCTTTTTAGGAAATCCGCATCCGTCTAACCTATGCAACCGACCTCGGCGTTGTTATATTGCTGTTGTGGGCCCCACCATGATGTAAGTATTATATTCACACCATCCATCCATTTGGCAAGATTATTTTATGGCATTAGCCCATACATAAGGCAGATCCAAAGCTCAAGTGCACCACAACACAGAAAGCATTGGGGATTGAGTGTCTACCATTGAAAACTTCTTAGGGGCCACACAGGTTTTGGATCAAGATGATATTTGTTTTGTCCTTTCATCCAAGTCTGTGTCATAGTATAAACATGTTGGATGACAAATAAACATCATGGTGGGCCGTAGGAAGTTTTCAAAGGTGGGCATCATCGTCCCCATTGCCCCATGTGGTGTGATTCATGCATGGGATCTACCTCATTTTTGGGCTCATGACCTAAAATGATATCTCTAAAAGGAGAGATGGTGACATGGAATTGAGAACTTGCCCAATAAGTAGCAAATGGGTAATGCCGGTTCCACCAGTTTTGCCTTTTGTTTACAACGCCTGCATATATACAATATACTTTTCAAAATTTATTATCGAAGGCGGAAGATAGGACACAACTCGACTGTATGTTAGGGTTGTATGCTTAAATTAATTCAACAACAGGGCGTGTTGATGCTATTGACAGACTAGTCAATGCTATCGAGCACTGTTCGATGCCATCAAACAACTGCTCGATCCCATCAAAGAAATTCAAAATTTCTTCAGTTGGTTGCTGGACTATTTGGGTACATGTTCGATGCCATCAAAACTTAAGTTCGATGCCATCAAGACCTATAGAAGTGCAATCGAGAAAATCCAAATTTTCATGTTTTATCTCTGGATTGTTTTGGTGCTTGTTCGATGCCATCGACGGTTTGTTAATTCCATCGAGACCCATCGAAGGTCCCATCAAGCATATCGCACAAAGTTACGCAGAGTTGCATATCTGCAAGATTTGTTTTCAATTTTGTTTGGGATCAAAGGGTATCTTAAAGCTTTTCCATTTCATTCCTAGGGTTTCAAGGGTATAGCTTGGGGAGATTCGAGGCTTGTTCAAATTGGGTATTCTCTAAACTCTTGTAATTTCTACTTTCATAGTGATTATCTATTGCTTTGTGCTATGGGTTTTTCCCGAAAGAGTTTTTTCACGTTAAAATCAATGTGTTTGCATTGTGCTTAATTGGTGCGATTGGATTACTTCACTTGATTCATCTTTGTGTGCTTCTATCCCCAAACAAGTGGTATTAGAGATAGACGTCGGGGCACAGACTTGAATCTGAAAGTGAGTATCAATGGTTGTCAATCCTAAGGATGATGTTGAGAAGTACTTCAGGAAAATAATTTTGAATTATGGAAAGTTAAGATGAATGGCCTATTAGTTCAGCAGTCCTTGAGAAGTGACCGAAATCTATGGATAATGATGAATGGACCAAACTGTATAAGAAAACGAGAACCTCCATTTAATTATGCCTAACCGATGAGGTTCTTTACAGGGTCATGAGAGAGAAAACTATGATGAGTCTATGGTGAGGTTAAAGGATATTTATGCGAAGAAATCCCTTGAAAATTGCCTATACTTGAAACTATAGTTGTTCAATCTTAAGATGATAGAGGGAGGAGATGTTGAAGCCCACATCGACAACTTTAATAAGATGATTTACAATTTGTTGGATGTGGAGGAAACAGTTGGGGATGAAGATCAATCATACGTTTTGTTGAATTCTCTCTCGGCTTCATATGAGTCTTTCAAAGATGTCTCTTAGTGTTGATACCGTGATCTCAGCCTTTTAAGGAAAGGTGGTGAGAAAGAAAAATGGTAATATGGGGGGCCTCTACCAATGCATTGTTTACGAGGGGGCGGAATTCTAAGCGAGATACTAGATCTTCTCGATGAGGATCCAAATCCAAGGGCAATGACAAAGGTAAATTGAAGTGCTAAAAAGGTGGGATGTCAAGGCACATGAAGAAGGATTGCACAAATCCTAAAGCAAAGAAAATGAGCTCAGAGGCTTCTTCTAGGGAGGCCAAAACTACCACATCTGATGAAGGTACAAATAGAAGTGATGTGTTGTCAGTGTCTATGATCGGACACTAATACGATGATCGTAGGGATGAGTAGATTTTGGACACTGGGGCTTCATATTACATAACTCCTCAGCGGAGTTGGTTCACCAGTTACAGAGAGTGCGATGGTGGCCAAGTATTTATGGACAATGATAATGCATGTAATGTTGTGGGTGTTGGTACGGTGCGCATCAAGATGTTTGATGGGATGGAGCGTACCTTGATTAAGGTGAGGCGGTTGAGTGTCAAATATTGTATATTTCTCCCTTGTTATTCATTGGTTTTAGGAACATAAAATGCTTAATCAATCTATTTTTACATGTTTTCTCTTACGAAGTGATTTTAAGAGCTAAGGAGAAAAAAATGCTTGAAGAGAAGATTTATGCTCAAAAGATTACTAAATAAATATTTAGAGATTTGGAGGTATTTGATAAAGAATTTGAATTAATGCCAAGGATCCAAGAAAACCAAGTACAAAGGATGAAGAAAAGACTGACGAAATCCTAAGTCCTATAAGAGAAAATACAGACTATTTGGTCTGACTTAAGCTAACTTCGGTCTGACCTAAATTTGACAGATTTTCTACATAGAATTTTTAGATTCAATTTCGGACTGACATAAGGTGACTTCGATGCGCGATCGAAGCGTAACTTTTTGCAAAAATTTAAGGTGTTTCAAAGTCGGTGCGAACAAAGCTTATAAATATGGATCTCTTATTTGTTTGTAAGCACGAATTAGGGTTGGAAAAGTGGAGCAAGGTGTTGGAGAACTTTAAGGAGTCCTTCATTCTTTCCTAATCTTCTTCTTTTAGTTAGTTTTTCATATTTTTTTAAGAGTTTTAGTTTCAATCATGTCTTTGGTTGGCTAATCTCTTAGCTAGGGCTAAGAGGTGAAGCTTGTAGCTTATTTTAGTATTTTTGTTACTCTTATTCACATTCATGATATTTATGTTGAATATTTTATAGTTTATGGTTTAAATTTTAAAAGTATTTTGATTATTATTTTGTTCTATCATTGACTTCGAGCACAATGGATGCTTAGGAACTTCATGAATGCTTTCTTCTCTATTTAATGATTGTTTGATTTGTAGAATTCTTTAATCTACCATTGACTACAGGCATGGTAGATGCTTAGAACTCTCTACAATCAATTCAATGAGAATTTTATACATGGATCATTACTATGGGTGTTCAGAATCTGTTTTGAAACAGTTTATGATGCTTTAACCGCTCTATCACTCAACTGGATAGATTAGGATTTTGATTCCAATTGAAGCATTGATTGAATCAAGTGAGGATGTATTAGAATAACTACAAGTGGATCCTTGACGCTCTAGTTCCCATATTCTGATAGTTCCAATTCACAATATCCTTTCAATTACAGTTCAAGTTTAGTTCTAGTTCTAATTCTTAATTAGTTCAGAAGATTACACATACTTCAATCCTTGTGGGTATGACCTCGGTCTCACCGAGATTATTACCAGATCCCAACCCTGTGCTTTGGGTACAAGCGAACAGATGCATGTGCTTGATATGAAGAAGAGTTTGATATCTCTTGATGCACTTGAGGCAATTGGGTGCAGATTCATCGGTTTCAATGATGTCCTCAAGATTTTAAAAGGGTCACTCATAATTATGAAAGCACAGAGGCATGAAAATCTTTATAGGTTGATTGGGAGCACTTTAACAGGTGGAGCTGCAGTGGCTGTAACGGATTCCTTGTCTGCACATATGTGGAATGCACATCTAAGACAAATAAGCGAGCGAGGCATAAATGTACTTTCTGATCGTTGTTTAATTCTAAGTTTTAAAAGTTTTGATTTGAATATATGCAAGTATTATATATATGGTAAACAATTTAGGTTATCTTTTAAATCTGAAAAATATTTATATAAGAGTGTGCTTAATTATGTGCATTCTGATGTATGGGGGCTGTCACCCGTGGTTTTTGCTGGAGGGTCGTAATGGTTTGTTATATTCATTGACGAGTACTCTAGGAAAGTATAAGTTTATTTCTTAAAAAATAAATACGATGTTTTCACCAATTTCAAGCAATGGAAAACGATGGTAAAAAAGTAGTTAGGGCGAAAGGTGAACGTTTTAAGGATAGATAATGGTGGTAAATTTACTGTAACTGAATTTAACCAATTCCACAATGATGAAGGGATCATAAGGCACAACGCAATACGCCACACGCTCGAGCAAAACGGTGTGGCTGAGCGGATGAATCGGACTCTCTTGAAAAGGGTTCAATGCATGATTAGTAATGCTAGGTTGGGCAATGACCTATGGATGAGACTGCTAACACAGCTTGCTATTTGGTGAATCAGTCCCCTTCTATAATGATTGATAGTAAAATTCTTAAGAAAGTATGGAGTGGTCAACAGGTAGACTACTTGGGGCTGTGTGTGTTTGGTTGTGAAGCTTACTCTACCATCAGTTAAGAGAGATAAGTTAGACCAAAGAGCTAAAATCTTTGTTCGCTATGGTGGTGGTGTGAAAGGGTATAGGCTGTACAACCAGGTTACATGGAAAATCATCATTAGCCATGATGTCAAATTCGACGAAGGATCCTTATTCCGTAAGGATGAGCAAGAGGAATCGGAAAGGTTGATTGTGGACATTCAGGTTAACATGGGTTATACTCAGGCTGATACAGATATGCAGACAGAGGTATAAGAGCAGGTAGAGTAGTCACCTATGAGAAGGAATCCACTACGGGATCGCAGATTATCGACGAGATACATGGATGACTCTAATATTGCATATGCCCTCATTATGGATGAGGGAGATCCTATTACTCTTCAAGAGGCTCTTGATGAGCTCGATGCAGAAAAGTAGAAAGCGGTGATAGATGATGAGATGAACTCCTTATATTAGAACAAGACGTGAGAGCTGGTAGAGCTTCTCATGGGCTAAAAAGGGATTAGGTGCAAGTGGATCTTCAAGAAAAAACATGATGTGTACAAGGCAAGGTTGATGCGAATAAATATGATCAGAGAGAAAGTGTCAACTTCACTGAGATATTTGTGCAGGTTGTGAAGCAAGTGTCTATCATATTCGTATTTGCACTAGTAGCCCAATACGATCTCGAGTCAGAGTAAATGGACGTGAAGATTGCATTCCTGCATGGGAAGTTGGAAGAGCAAATTTCATAAAACAACTAGAATGCTTCGAAGTAAAATGGGCAGAGAATAAGGTTTGTAGGTTAAAAGGGTCATTATATGGCCTGAAACAGTTGCCCAAATAAAAAGAACTGAATAACAACCATCTTCAAGTGTGGACTGCTCATTACCTTATGAAGCCTTCCAACTCCCAGACCACCCTCCCATGTAGGGAAGTAAATTCTCCTCAAAACTACCCAATGGGTCTTGAGTTTTCTATCCTTTCCTCCCTAAAAAAATCTACAAAGCACTCTTCAATTATTTTTAACCGAGATGCTTAAGAGGACATGTTTTATAAGCACCAATTTGCCAGCCTTTGGTAGTTGCACCACCGGAAGCAGAGAAAGCTAACCAAGTTGATAAAGAATCAGCCATTTACCTCAACTTTGAACTTTGATATTATGCCTATCTACCCCTATGAGGTAGAGCCAAGAGTCATGATATCCTCATTCCACCTTGTTAGTTAATGCTTTATTTTTGAGGTGATGGCTGTAAATGAGAGTGGGTTCAGTGTCAAAAGGCCCTGACAGTGCGAGATTTGATTGGTCCAACCACGCATGATGTTGGCCAAATACAGGCTGTCAGTGGGCCAGGTTGGCCCAATGGGTGGGTTGAATTCTAGGTCTGGCCCACCTCAGGTAAGGTTCGGGTTGAAGTATCAACATTGAGGGCCAAGTTCAGTCATAAAAGTCAAACTCGTTTCTCAAGTGGGTCGGGCTTGGACTCAGCTCTCTTAAGCCCATTAGCCTTGCTTAGCCGTTAGCTTTAAAAATAAAAAATTCCCTCCCATCCCTCTTAGGTAGTAATGTAATGGAATACTACCATCATTCCTCCAAAACATCATTTGATAAATGACTGAAATCTGCTAGATTCATATGCCTCTCAAACTGCAAAGTCTTTTTGAATGTAAACAACCTCTCTCGCCTGAATCCAGAGATGATTACAGTGAGGATTTGCGATCGTAAAGCTAATAACCTGTAACACCCCATACTTTTAATACTCAGGTGTTACCATGGAAAATCTAGAAAGCTTTTAGGCATCTGGGAAGCACACAATATAGATATCATTAAATCAAGTCTAAGGTCATTTTATGAGTCCATTGACATATAAGAAGGGTCCTACTCACCAATCACTTTATAAAATAAAAAATATAAAACAACCCAATAATCCCGTACATCGTAGGGTACACATCCACCTAGCAAGATCATAATCAAATAATATGTTTTGGGCCTCTAACACTTTTCTTAGAATCAAAACAAATCTAAACCACCTCAATTAGATTAGTAAGTTAGGGACATCTTGTAAGGGCCCAAACTATCCTCCTAGTGGACCATTAGACCTTAAAACATCTTAAATTTGGGACCAAATCATTATATCCACCGTTCATTAGACATATATCCCTAACCTAACAATCCACAACTTGATCTCTCACTCAAAATGGAGCCTAAGACATTCAGACCATTGATGTTTAGATTCAAAATGATTCGACCACTAAATTGTTGATAAACATTAGCTAGATGCCTTCCAATAGTCATAAGACTATGAACTGGAAATTTAAGCAGATTCAACCATTAGATTGTCTGGTATCAATGATTAATTATCAAAAGGTACATCGGGTAGCCTTTTCAAACATCCAAACCACAAATTATCGGGCCATTATACTCAATTTAATGATCCATCACTCAATCATTGCGATTGGATCCTAAGATCATCAAATCTACTAAGGATTTCCATATAGGTAGGGCTAGAAATCCCAAGAATCACTAATGAATAGATTAGGAAAATATATAATCGTTAAATCTCTAATGATCATCGGATATCGTCATTTAGATGCACAAACCGATTATTATGGCCCACCTAAGCTTTAGATCTGTCTGATCTTAAATCAGAGGTCCCTATTGAGTCCTCTAAAGTGAATGGAGGGTGTGGATTCAAAAAATACATCATAGTGGACCCCCACACAAGTGTTGTGTGCACTAGGGACGGTACTCCCGCAACACATTGAACTCGTCAACACGATTTGACCATGTTGACCCAATGAAAATCTGAAAAAGAGGATTTTTCCTCTCCTTTTCTTTTGTTTCCCACTACTCATGGTTTGAACGGACAACACTGTTTGGGTTCGATCGTGGCCTACCATCACAGGCCACTACTCTGATCCGAACCGTCCATATGATTCAGTCAGTGGGCTCGACCAAAACCCAAGATCTTTCAAGGGAAGTTGTGCCATTGCGTGGATGTAAATCCAGACATAGAAAGCCGGTGTATGCGGTGAGATCTTTCAGAAAATGGAAACCCATTTTTCGCTGCCAGCTTGGCAATCCAATTGAGTCATCCTTGTGTGATCTTAGTCATTTATTAGGGTTGATCTCAGTCGTCTAGAATCCCACAGATTAGGTTTTCTTACCCAAAGAGAGCACCGCAAGGAGCCTTTAGGTTTCTGTTTGTTGGTGCAATCTCAACCGTTAGTCGGCTTCTAGAAGCCTCTTCGATGAATCCCAAACATCCAAACTAGGGCGTTAGTGTTGTAAATCAATGGGTTTTGAAAAAATAAAAATGAAAATTCAAAATTTTTAACATTTCAGGATGTTTCCGCCAAAACGCTTTTTGAAATATTTTGAATTAAAAGTGCGGTGTGTGTGCTTTGTTCCACATCGGAAATGGTTGAGAAACTTTTGTGGTTTATATGAGATGTGGTGTAGAGTATTCTTACTTGGAGCTTTTGGAGAAAGAGATACACGGGTTGCGTGTTCCAGTGCATAGCTTTGGAACACACGCACGCACGCACGGGCGCGAGCTCGCGCTCGGGCACGGGCTCGGGTGAGGGCGAGTGCGTGGGCAGTGTGGCTGTAGTGGCACTAGATGGCACACTTTGCAAATCTGAAATGAGCCTGGGCTTTTATAGATGACTGAGAATGGTCGAATCTTAAATCCGAAACGTTCAACGGTTTCAAAAAACGGCTCTATGCCTTGAAAGTCAGACTATCCGAAAACGGACGACTCATGATGATCCAACGGTCGGATCCTTTGATCCGACGACCAGAAACGTCTGTGATTAATGGACAACGGACAAAAATATTTTCAAATGTTCTGGACCTTTGACTGCACCCTAGCAACGGTCCACTACCTGATGCCTAAATAAACTGGACCATTCCAGTCCGAAATCATCAACTGAACACACCCCTCTCTCCTATCAGATCAAATACACAAAATATCTCCATTTTAGAATATTGTTATCATCTCTACCGTCCAAGTCTGCCAGAAGAGATCTATTGCGTTAAAATTGTTCCACAGTGGACCTATCGTGATTGCTGCATGCTACATCCAGATAAGGCTTGTCTCATCCTGGAAGCAATTCGCCTGTAACCCATCAACAGGTTATAAAGGGGCGAATCACGCTTTAAGGACAGCGTATTTTATACGTGATTCAGCCGATCAATTTTATTTTATTTTTTATTTTATCTTTAATATCTCGGTGTATCCAAAATCGAACTCATAACAATCTTAAAGCGTGATTCGATGGGCACTGAAAGTGTTGCATCAATTAAATTGATGAACCAGGATCTGATCCGATTGGACCGATTCGATGGTTCAAATTTCACTAGATGACAGGACAAGCTGAAATTCCTGCTAACCGCTCTGAAGATCTTCTACATCCTAGACCTGACCCTCCAGCCTCTGCCTGAAGCAAAGGACACAGACACTCCAGAACAGATCGCTGCTAGGATCAAGCGACAAGAAGATGAACTGCTGTGTCATGGCCACATCCTCAATGCCCTCTCTGATCGGTTGTACGATTTGTACACGGGAACCACATCAGCTAAAGAAATTTGGAGCACTCTGGAATACAAATACAAGGCTGAAGAAGAAGGTACACAGAAATTTCTAATTGTCAGGTACTTCGACTTCACAATGGTAGACAATCTACCGCTGCTGGCCCAAATCCAAGAATTGCAGCTTATTGTAAATAAAATAAAAGCTATAAAAATTGAGCTTCCTGAATCCTTTCAAGTCGGAGCTATAATCGCAAAACTGCCTCGGAGCTGGAAAGATTACAGAAAAAAACTATTGCATAAATCCGAAGAGTTCACACTAGAACAAATCCAGAAGCATCTTCGTATTGAAGAAGAATCTCGTAACCGAGACAAAAAGGATGACACCAATGGTACATCCTCATCCAAAGTGAACGCAGTAGAAAGGACATTCCAAAATAATACCTATGAGAAAGCTGATTCCATTAAACCTAACAAAGATCAAGAAAAATTCAAGAAAACCCAAAAGAAGAAAAACGGTAAACCTAAGGGAGCCTGATATGTCTGCGGCAAGACAGGGCATTTCGCCAGAGTCTGTAGGGACCGAAAAAAGCTTAAGAAAGAGGCTAATACAGTAGACGATGAAATCGTAGCCATGGTCACAGAAGTGAACCTAGTTCAAGAGAAAATTTCTGGTTGGTGGTATAATACAGGTGCCACTATCCATGTATGTAATGATCGATCTGCCTTCAAAACCTATGAAGAGGAGACCAACGGTCAGGAGGTTCAAATGGGAAATGAAGGACGATCGAAAGTTGTAGGCAGAGGAACCGTGAAATTACTCTTTACCTCTGGAAAGAAGGTAATTCTGACTAACGTACTGCATGTCCTAGACATAAGGAGGAATCTTGTCTCAGGGAATCTCTTAAGCAAGCCTGGGATTAGGGTTGTGTTTGAATCAGGCAAGCTGATTTGTCTAAGAATGGGAACTTTGTGGGTAAGGGATACGCTTGTGATGAGATGATCAAATTATCTTTGAATGAAAATAATTCTTCTGCTTACATGATTGAGTCTGTAACACTATGGCATGGTAGACTAGCCCATATTGACTACAGTACCATAAAACTCATGGCTAAGAACGGCCTAATATCATATAATGATAGTAACAAAAATAAATGTGAAGTATGCATATGGTCTAAAATAATCAAGAAACCATTCCCTAGTGTTGAGAGATCATCTCAAATATTAGACCTAGTGCATACTGACATATGTGAGCTAAATGGCGTTCTTACCCGTGGAGGTAATAGGTACTTTATAACATTTATAGATGATTGTTCAAGATATGTATATGTATGTCTATTAAAATCAAAAGATGAAGCATTTAATGCATTCAAGATCTATAAATCTAAAGTAGAAAATCAGTTAGATAAACATATTAAAATCCTTCGGAGTGACCGAGGAGGAGAATATTTTTCTAATGAATTTTCTAACTATTGCGAAGAACACGGCATAGTACATCAGTGCACAGCACCTTATACACCACAATAAAATGGTGTAGCAGAGAGAAAAAATAGGACATTAGTAGAAATGGTCAACTCAATGCTAATACAAGCACAGTTGCCATTAAACCTATGGGGAGAAGCATTATTAGCTGCATGTCATGTTTTAAACCAAGTTCCATCTAAGAAAATCAAGACCTCTCCATACGAAATATGGAAAGGAAGAAAACTAAACATAGGGTATCTTAAAGTGTGGGGGTGTCTTGCATACTGCAGAACTCTAGAACCTAAAAGAACTAAGTTAGGTCCAAGGGCTATCAAGTGCGTCCTTGTAGGATATGCACAACATAGTAAGGCCTATAAACTTCTAGACTTAGACTCCAATGTAATCATAGAGTCTAGAGATGTAGAGTTCTTTGAGAATTCCGTATTCACGGAGAAAAAGAATATTGAGATTCAATCTCCTAATGAAACGATAAAAGAAACACATATATAAGAGAATACACCAAGTGAACCTCATAGGAGTCAAAAAACAAGAGTAAAAAAGAGTCTTGATCCTGATCAAATAGACTCTCAGCGTCTCTCCTTTCATCTGGTTGAAGGTGATAGAGAGAAGGTGATTAGAAAAATACCTATGGTCTTAACTATAGAAGATGAACCTAAAACCTTTAGTGAAGTTATGACTTCAAGAGACTCTGCTTTCTGGAAAGAAGCTGTTAATGATGAAATGGATTCTATAGTGTCTAACCAAATATGGGAATTGGTAGATCTACCTTCAGGTTCTAAACCAATAGGTTGTAAATGGGTATTTAAGAAGAAATATCACACAGATGGTACAATTCAAACCTTTAAGGCAAGATTAGTTGCTAAAGGTTTCAGAAAAAATGAAGGAATCGATTATTTTGACACTTATTCACTAGTAGCTCGAATAACATCGATTAGGATCTTATTCGCTCTGGCATCCATACATCATCTTCATATCTATCAAATGGACATGAAGACAACATTCCTGAATGGTGGTCTCGATGAGGAGGTTTACATGGAACAACCAGAAGGGTTTGTTCTACCAGAAAATGAACGAAAAGTGTGTAGACTTGTTAAGTCTTTGTATGGATTAAAACAAACACCAAAACAGTGGCATGATAAATTTGATTCTAAAGTTCTATCTTATGGTTTTGAACATAATATTGCTGATAAATGCATATATTCAAAAGTATGTAATGATTATATTACAATCATATGCTTGTATATAAATGATATATTAATAATCAGTAACAAAATGGAAAGTGTAACTGAAACTAAAAAGTTTCTCTCTTCAGTTTTCAAAATGAAGGATCTTGGACAAGTGGATACCATATTAGGTATCAAAGTTAAAAAACATAGTGGGAGTTTTGCATTATGTTAGTCTCATTATATTGAAAAAGTAATAAACAAGTTTAATCACTTGAAAATTAAAGAGGCAAAAATCCCGTTTGATCCAAGTATCAAGTTAATAGAAAATAGTGGAAGGGCAGTTGCACAACTAGAGTATGCCAGTGCTATAGGCAGTCTTATGTATGCAATGCAATCCACAAGACCGGATATAGCATACGCTGTGAGTAAACTAAGTAAGTTTACGAGTAATCCAAGTGTTGAACACTGGAAAGCAATAAGTAGAGTTCTAGGTTATCTTAAAGAAACCAAAGAACTAGGGCTATTTTACTCAGAATTTTCAGCAGTATTGGAAGGATATACCGATGCAAGTTGGATATCGAGTGCAGGGGACAACAAGTCCACTACAGGGTGGATATTCACCCTAGGAGGTGCAGTTGTATCTTGGGGATCCAAGAAACAAACTTGCATAACGCACTCAACTATGGAATCTGAGTTCATAGCTCTAGCTGCTGCAGGCAAAGAGGCTGAGTGGTTAAGGGATCTTCTATTAGAAATCTCATTCTATGCGAAGCCTATACCGACTGTTTCACTTCATTGTGATAGTGAAGCCACTCTAGCGAGAGCTTATAGCGGTACCTATAATGGAAAGTCCAGACACATAAGTTTGCGACATGACTATGTAAGGCAATTGATTCAAGATGGAATCATTGCGATCTCATATGTGAAGTCAAGTAATAACTTGGCTGATCCTTTTACTAAACCTCTAACGAGAGAGGTAGTAAGGACAACATCTAGAGGGATGGGGTTGAAACTCTTTACTTAAGTTTCACCAGTGAAAGAAACCCAACCCTAAATTAGAAAATATCTAAATATTGGGTTTAATGGGTAATAATAATTCACTGATAAGTGAAAAGTTTCAGCACTAAAGAAAATAATAACCTCATCTAGGATGATAGTGCTGGCCGTTATAAAAGAGGGATGAGTATTAAACTCTTAATGAAGTCCAGTCAAATAGGACAAGTGTTTTAACGAAAACACTGGAAGAATTTCGCCTATGTGAACATAGAGGTGGTGTCGCTTCTCATGAGAGTTAGAGTTATCTCGGGATCGTTCATGAAACAGGATAAGCATATGGCCATTAAAAGTGCTAAGCGAGATTATAAATGAACATCTAACGCAATAGCTATTATGTGTGTGGTATTTTCGGTTATATCATATAGGAATAACTGATTCAATACTGCGGCAACCAGAAATTTTGAAATAACTTTAAAATACTTAAACTAAAGAAAGATTCAAATCGCAAGATATCTTTCTTTATGCATAATAACTGTTATTCTGGCAGAATTTTCAATGTTTTAAAAAATCAGTGGAGGATTGTTGTAAATCAATGGGTTTTGAAAAAATAAAAATGAAAATTCAAATTTTTCAAAATTTCAGGATTTTTCCATCAAAATGCTTTTTGAAATATTTTGAATTAAAAGTGCGGTGTGTGTGCTTTGTCCCACATCGAAAATGGTTGAAAAACTTTTGTGGTTTATATGAGATGTGGTGTAGAGTATTCTTACTTAGAGCTTTTGGAGAAGGAGATACACGGGCACAGGCGAGGGTGATGGCGTGGCCAGTGTGGCTGTAGTGGCGCTAGATGGCGCACTTTACACTTCGCACGTGCGCATCGTGTCGCAGAGTGGTCACTCCTTCGCGACCTTACGCGGACCGGCGCGAGACGGTGTGATCGCGGTGCGATGGGTCTGGTCAATGCCTTAGGGCGGTGGAAATCTGAAATGAACCTGGGCTTTTATAGATGACTGAGAACAGTCGGATCTTAAATCCGAAACGTTCAACGGTTTCAAAAAATGACTTTATGCCTTAAAAGTTAAACGGTCCGAAAACGGATGGCTCATGATGATCCAACGGTCAGATCCTTTGATCTGACGACCAGAAACGTCTGTGATTAATGGACAACGGACAGAAACATTTTCAAATATTTTGGACCTTTGATTGCACCCTAGCAACTGTCCACTACCTGATGCCTATATAAACTGGACCATTCCAGTCTGAAATCATCAACTGAACACACTCCTCTCCTATCAGATCAAATACACAAAATATCTCCATTTTAGAATATTGTTATCATCTCTACCGTCCAAGTCTGCCAGAAGAGATCTATTGCGTTAAAATTGTTCCACAGTGGACCTATCGTGATTGTTGCACGCTAGATCCAGATAAGGCTTGTCTTATCCTGGAAGCAATTCGCCTGTAACCCATTAGCAGTTTATAAGGGGGCGAATCACGCTTTAAGGACAACATATTTTATACGTGATTCAGCCGATCAATTTTATTTTATTTTTTATTTTATCTTTAATATTTCAGTGTATCCAAAATCGAACTCCTAACAGTTAGGAAACTCGTACAGATATGATAAGGAGATCTCTGGAGAAAACTCGTCGGCCCAAGAAGATAGCGTGCGACACGAGAAAGTCTCTCGTACCTTCAAGGTGTCCATATGTTCATCTAAAACATGGGTCCCTCAATGTTCTAGGATCAAATCCACACCATCCACATGAAAGAAATCCAAGGAACAATCCTCCTTTGATGATCTGCCATTAACGGCTAGATCATCTCCTCTGTCTAACCAGAAAACCCACCACTTGGTTGGGGGCCATTTACGCTGATCTGAAGCGTACATTTAGTGGGTCGTAGTGCCAAAAGTTCATTTATAATCTCAGATTACAGCCATGCAATCTAAATCCAGTTCAATCCTCATAAAAACTTACCGGTTAAACAACTAAATTTGTAACTAATCTTATGATTAGTTAGCATCTGATGCAGGATTTCCTGCGAAAGCCTTTCGTAGGAGGTTCCTTTGCTGGAAACCTGGGTGGGGACCTCTGTGATGTTTGTGAGAAATCACCCCGTCCATTAGTTTTGTGACATTATTTTAGGCCATGAGACCAAAAATGACCTCGATTTAATACTCAAGTGAGCTGAAAACGTGAAGATTAAACGTCCATAGTTAAATATTCCTGGAGCCACGAAAGTTTTGAATTAGTCTAATATTTATGTTTTTAGTTCATCCTAGTAGGAATGACATTATGAACGGTATGGATGGCATGTAAACATCACTTTCGACCCCAGGGAGTTTTCAACAGTAGGAATTTCCCTACCCAGCTTTTCCTTTAGTGAGGCCCACTTGAGTCTTGGATCCTTCTAATTTTTGGTCTTAAGTCCTAAAATGATCTCACAAAATGGATGGATGGTGTAGATTTCTCACAACATTACGGTGGGTCCCCACCTAGATTTCCAGTGTAGGAACTTCCTGCGAAAGGCTTTCGCAGGAAATCTGCGTACCCGTCTGAATCTTCCAGAAAGGAATTAATAGAGCCTTTAAAAGGCTACCTCTTAGGGCAACATTTTCCAAAAGAGGAAAGAGAGAGAGAGAGAGAGAGAGAGAGAGAGAGGAGAGCGATTGCGTCGTTTCGAATATCACATCGAGTCGAGTCGACTCGGTGCAAGTCACTGCAGGTTTGAGCCGAGTCCAGAGCTCCGTCCAGTCTCCCTAACCAAGTTGAACGAAGAAGAAGAAGAAAGGAAAAGGAAGAAATGAGAAGCAGAAGGGAGAAGATCAGAGAGAGAGGGAGAACCGAGTTCGGCTCTGAGTTCGTGCCACAACAACTCGTCCGAGTCATAGCTCTAGTCGGGGTGAAAACAGGCTCCACCCGGCCATGACAATCTGAGCAAGAGGCCGAGGGAAGGGAGAAGACCGAAAGAGGAAGTGACAGAGGGTGTGGGTGACAGGGACACTGTCTGAGTCCTGATCGAGTTGCTATTGCAAGTCTGCTGCCGAGTCTAGATTCTCTCTGGTTGAGCAGAGAGAGAGAGAGAGAGAGAGAGAGAGAGAGAAGAAGAAGGAAAGAAAGAAGGACAAGAAGATAGAGGAAAGGAGAGGGGGTTGCTGCTGGTTTAAATCCGCCAGTCGCACGCCACCTGTCGAGTTGAATCAGCCACCCCCTACTAAGGATGGGTCTAGTGATACCGTCTAAGACCCCTCGCCACTCTGAAATCCATCATTGTGGCTGGAATTCCTTTCCCTCGTTGTTGTTCAAGTTGGGTTCGAACGTGAGTCGGGTTCAAGTTATGCAACTCGCCCCTGAGTTGGCTCAGTTCGATCCACAAAGTCAGCCCGCATTGGTCACCTGTTTTGACCGAATGATGGTTGAACTCACCTGTTGCAGGCATGGTAGAAGATGAGTTGAAGAAGGAGAGATGTCGATCTCAAAGGGAAAACATCCAATTTTAGCAACACAAAAATAATCCAACCCTAAGGTGAGGATCACCCTACAAGCTTTGCTACATCATGATAATTAGCCTTGTTCTTTTATCTTCGTTCATTTATATTAATTGATTGCTTAATATAGTGTTAAGTAGAGATGATGATAAATGTAGTCTCTAAATGAGTAATTATTTATAAATAAATAATGATTGGACTTAAATTCAAATGTTTGAACATGCTATAGATCTCAAATACCTCTGTTTTAGGTTAAGATGAACATTTTATATGTGTAAGTGCTATTGAGATGTTACGTGACTTGTTTTACTACTTGTGATGACTTGATGGTGTTTCTGGAGGTCTTCGAACTAGTGGTCATTTTGTCTATCAAATTAAATGAAAATTCTTTGTTGTGGACTTACCATCTTGTGGAACCTTTGTGCCTATATGACTTTTAGGGAAAATCCCTTTCTATCACATCCTTGAATTGAATATTGCCCATTGCGGCTTTTATGGAATAATCGCTCTATGTGGCTTTAATGGATTTTATTCGTGCAACCTTGTTATGGTAAGTTCCACTTATTGAACAACGGTTGACCACAAGTTGAAGAGATCACCTTTAAAACATCATATTTGTTAGATTCTCCTGAGTTGAAAATAGTGATATGGGATATTATGTCGAGTTGTTGGCCTATATTGGGTGACGAGCCCTTATAGTGGCCTTTAAATTTTCGTAAATTGATTGTATGCAATTGGAATAATAATGGTTGGAGCTAATCATGCATCTCATAACATGTAGACTTAACCAAGTAGTTGATACAAGACGCGGGATTTTCTTGAGTCACTTCGGGCTATATCGTAAATTATTTTACCTAATGGTCCTAAGTTTTTGGCACGTGCATTCGACTACCATGGTCTGTTAGACAGGTCGCATGCCTTGTATAGCCGCATGCCTTATATAGTCACATACCTTATATAACTAATTAGATGATTCTGTATTTCTAATTTTCCTTATATAGATGGTTGTAGATCTCTATATATTCAACCTCTTTGGATTATCTCAAATACAAGAAAACCAAATGAGTTCTCTTTGTTTCATGGTATCAGAGCATACCGATCCTAATCCGGCACCTCCTTCGTCACCGACACCGCCTCCTGACAAATCCTGTCGTTCTTGCATTATCTCCTGACAAATGCAACCACCCCTTCTAGTCACACAGCCCTGTCCGACCACCCTTGTTGCTGCGTCCGACCGCCCCTATGTCGTCTGACCGCCCTTGCTGCATCGTCCGACCACCCCTGCGTTGTTCGACCGCCCTTACTACTCGTCCGATCGCCCCTGCTGCACCCTCAGCCCTTCCGCACGCCCCTGTTGCTGGTGTTGCATTCGATCCAGATCTTGATCTAACAACCCCTGTTGTTGTTGCTGCGATTCGCTCCATCCCTTGGGTATCTTCTTCTTCTACCTGCTGCGACTCTTCTGCTACCAGGTACATCCAGACTTTCCATTACTTCAGATCTATGGACAAGGAATCATTCCGAATAGAGGCTCCACGTTGTAGTTTTGATGGAACCAACTACAATCTATGGGTCATCCACTTTCAAAGCTTGCTCAAGGGTTGTGGTTTGTGGGAACTAATTGATGAATCTGTTACTGTCCCTACTTCCACCGATGCCGACAAATTAGCGAGTGGGAAATGATTATTGGACAGATTATTACTCGAATTCTTGATTCTGTCAATCGGTCCATTGTTGTTGACCTCACACCTCACCGCACTGCTAAGGCAATGTGGGAGCATCTCCAGACACTTTTCAACAAAGTAATGCGGCTCGGTTATATCGCCTGGAACAAGATCTGGTTAACCTTACTCAGGGTGACGGCAGTATTCAATCATTCTACTCTAAAATTGTCATAATTTGAATAGAGATGGCTATGATGGATCTTGCATTCTCATGACTTTAAGATATTCCAAACTATGGGCGAGAGTGTGCAAGTTCGACATTTTCTTATGAAGCTGCATTCAGAATTTGAGCATTGTCGAGCTGCTCCCCTGAACTGTAGCCCTAATCCTTCATTGAATTCAGTTATTAATGATTTATTGGATGAGGAACAATGACTGAAAGTTCTCTTTCTTACTTCCCTAACTTCGGGATCATCAGATCTGGTGCTTGATGTGTCCACCACTGCACCAAACCGTGGTTCCACTCATTTGACTTGTCGTAGTTGCAACAAAGTAGGTCATGTCATCGCTCGGTGCAAACATTGGTGCGCTTATTGTCAACGGACTGGTCATAATATTAAGGACTACCGTTTACGTGCCTATGCATCTTCTTTCAGCTGTGGATGTGGTGGTCGTAGTCATGGCCGTGGTCATGCTCTTTTTGTTACTTCTTCAACTAATTCCTCCAAGGCTTCTGTTAGTGATACTACATCTACTGTTTCTGCTGATGTTTGAATCGTGCAAGCCCTTTTTGCGGCCGGTATGACAGGTAAATCCTTATCTTCTATATGATTCTTCAATTTGGGTGCTTCCAATCATATGACTGGTGTTATATCCCATCTTCGTAATATTCATCCCTACACTAAAAAATTAGGCTATTTTTACTGCAGATGGCACTAGAATACCCATTTAGTCCGTTGGATCCTTGACCTTCTCTCCTTCTGCCCATTGACAGTTCACCCTTCGTGATATATTTCATGTTCCTAACCTTTCCTCCAATTTAATTTCTGTTGGTCAACTTACATCCAATAACTCTTTAGTCATATTTCTTCCCAATTGTTATTTTATGTAGGATTTGATAATAGAAAAAGTACTTAGGATGGGTAGGCAGCATGGTTGTCTGTACGTGCTGGACTTTGATCCATCTATCACTCCGGCTCATTGTTTCTTTTCTCCATCTTCATCAGATATTTGTTCGGAAAATAAATTGTGAAAACTGTGGCACTTTTGTCCGGGTCATCCACATTCCGATCGGTTAATTCAATTATTTTCTTCTGGCATGTTAGGGAATATTTCTCTTAATAAAAGTGATTTGGATTATTCTTGTTCTTCCTGTTATCTTTCAAAAAGTAAGTATATTCCATTTCCTCTAAGTACTACAAAATCATCTTTTATGTTTGAACTAGTGCATATGAATGTATGGGGTCCTTCACCAATTATGTCTCTCTCTGGGTTACGATAATATGTTATATTCATTAATGATTTCATACGTTACACTTGGATTTACTTTCTACACTTTAAGTCGCAGTTTTTTAAAAAATTCAAGTTATTTCACTCTATGGTGGACACTCAATTTCGGGTTCCAGTTCAAACTCTCTGCTCTGACTCAGGTGGGGAATATCTCTCAACAGATTTTCATACATATCTTCAGGGTCATGGGATTATTCATCAGACCACCTGTTCTGATACTCAACAACAGAATGGGGTGACTGAACGAAAAAAATCATCATATTATTGAAACTGCCAACACTCCGATGATAGCTACGAGTGTTCCTCGTTCTTTCTGGGTAGAAGCAATGTTACATTCAATCAACTTGATTAACCGGTTACCAACCAAAGTTCTGAACAGTAAATCTATATATTCCACATTTCGTGTTTTTGACTGTGTATGTTATGTTCACCTGGCTTCACGTGAACGTAATAAATTATCTCCAAAATCGATCAAATGTAAGTACTTGGGATTTGGAGAAACTTAGAAGAGTTTTCGATGTTATGATTCGGTTTCTAGTCGTGTTCGGGTTTCACGATATATTATTTTTCTTAAACATATTTTCTTTCATTCATTTGTTCCTCCTCCGCACGTATCAAACTCTCTTGGTCTTACCACCTTTCCTGATATTCCTTTTGGCTCGAGTACTCTCCCTCATCCATTGTAGGTTTACTCACGACGCCCACGTACAGATCCACCACCTATTACTCAATCCGAACCTACTGTACCTGTTGTAGATCTCCAACCTACCTTGATACGTCATTTTGCTCGTATACATCGACAACTTGATCGCTTGATATGCTATATGTTTTCCATGAATGCTACTTTGGATACTGTATTTATTCCTATTTTATACACTCAGGCAGCCACTCATGATTGTTGGAGGAAGGCTATGGCAGAAGAACTTGCAGTATTGGATGATGATCATATGTGGAACATTATTATTTGACCCACTGACCAATAATTAATTAGTAGTAAACGGATTTATTCTGTAAAGCTCAAATCTGATGGATCATTAGATCGATACAAGGCTCGGCTTGTAGCTCAGGGATACAAACAGGAACACGAAATTGATTACGATGAGACATTCTGATGTAGGACAATTAACCACTTGCTCTAAAAGCTCGAACTGTTAGAATATGGAGAATTAATCCCTTTATCTCATTGCTCAGGCCCCACGTCTCATGGGTTAGGCCCTCGGTCGAACCCCCCTCGTGGGCCCCAAATCACATGGATACCGCCTCACACGAGCCACCTGAGTCACACGGGTGGGGCCCACATCTCAGAAACCACCTGCATCACACAGGCCGCCCACCCCGAGTGTGCCCCTGCATCTCACAGGCCACCCCACTCGAGCCCGGTGTGAAAATGCCCCTGCATTAATCACCCCCGGTGAGGAGTCTCGAATACGAGACCTCCCGCTCTGATACCAATTTGATGTAGGATAATTAACCACTTGCTCTAAAAGCTCGAACTGTTAGAATATGGAAAATTAATCCCTTTATCTCATTGCTCAGGCCCCACGTCTCATGGGTTAGGCCCTCGGTCGAACCCCCCTCGTCGGCCCCAAATCACATGAGTACCGCCTCACACGAGCCACCCGAGTCACACGGGTGGGGACCGTATCTCACGAGCCACCTGCATCACACAGGCCGCCCACCCCGAGTGTACCCCTGCATCTCACAGGCCGCCTCATTCGAGTCCGGTGTGAAAATGCCTCTGCATTACATTCGCTCTTGTGGTTAAGATGAAAACTGTTCATACTCTTCTAGCAATATCATCCATCCGTTCTTGGCCACTCGCTCAGATGGATGTGAAAAATACTTTTCTTCATGGTGACCTCCAAGAAACAGTCTATTTGCAACCTCCTCCTAGCTCTTTAATCCTTGCCAATAAGGTATGTCGCCTAAAGAAAGCTCTGTACGGCCTCAAACAGGCACCTCGAGCATGGTTCCAATGCTTTCATGATGTTGCTAAGGGTGCTGGCTTTACTCAGAGTGGTCATGATCATCATTATTTTTGCGCACCACTAATCGCGGTATAGTCATTGTTCTCGTATATGTTGACAACCTACTCCTGACTGGTAGCGATGCTACTGACATCTCAACATTCAAGGACGTTCTGAAATCATCCTTCAAGATGAAGGACCTTGGCCCTCTAACATACTTTCTTGGACTTGAATTTTTATGTTCTCAACGTAACATCCTGGTCAGCCAGCGTAAATATACATTTAGCCTCATTGACTGATCAGAAGACAGTTCAAACTCTCTTAGAACTTAACGTTCAATATGGCCGTGACGATGGTCATCTTCTTGTGAATCCCACATTATACCGCCGTTTGGTTGAGAGTCTAGTTTACTTAACAATGACTCGCCCTGATATTGCCTAGCCTGTCTAACTTGTCAGCCAGTTTGTTTTCACTCCTCAGACTCTGCATATGACTGCGGTGTTGCATATCCTTCGGTACCTACGTGAAACTCTAGATCGATCACTGTTTTTGTAACGCCCGTGAAAAATCCGTACTTGGGTTCGAGTACCAACTCGACCCGAAATCGCGTAGAAATAATTTCCATGGAAATTAAGCGTAAGTTAGCTAGCGCAACGCTAGAGTAGCTGGGAAATAGTCCCTGATCACTTTAAATACGTTCTGCAAGACCTAAATCGAGTAGAACAAACAACTCTACAACACTCTATAACCTCGGATCAAACTCTAAGTAGGTTTGTTCTCTGGACCACATTGTATTCTTGAATTGGATCTAGACCGCGTGTCGAAGGTCCGATACCTCCTATCTTAGACCGTTAGAACAGCCCAGCTGGACTTGACAATCATCTCAAAAATCAAGTCAAACCGATAATCACAGACTATTTCGTTGAACCCGGACTGAAGCGACCGCGAATAGGGACGGATTCAGAATTTCAAATTCAAATCTGGCACACGACTTGACGCGTCAGTATTAAGCGTTCTGACCGTCAGAATTCATCCAGATTACACCCTCGGATCAGGAAAAATTTCTATTTATTATCATGAGACTTTCAGCCCTGATCTATGTGCGGTGACCGCTGAACTGAAACTGGTCCGCCACGTGCGATCTGCGAACCCTGCCAGACTGAAAATTTAATACGAGCTACATCTGGTACACATGAGCTTAAGTCCGATCGCAATCGACCAGGGGACCACCAGAAAGCAGTTTTTGAACCGAAACAGCCCCGAAATGGATAGGCACCAAGTAAACTTCGTCCCGGAGCCTATTTTCGGCGTTTTTAAGCTTATAAAAGGAGTTGAAACCCTCATTTCTCCCTTCCATCCGAAAATCCCAAACCCTAGAGGAAAGGAGAGAGAGTTTGAGAGAAAGAGAGGAAGGGAATTTTCTCGCTTCCGAGCCGCCGACTGCTAGTGCTTCAGCACTTCTTTCCAATCACCTGGCTGGTGATTTCTCCCCTTTTTCAGGTATGAAATAACCTCAAAACTTGCTGATTTAGGGTTTACCTAGATTCATAGCACGTTAGCTAACGTATTCCATAAATCAGGTTCTCCTACTGCCGTAGACGAAGCGTACACGCTCCGTTCAAAATCCCGCAACCATAAGAGACTAGGTGAGGATTTTAGACGCTTTGATTGACGGTTTACAATGCTTTCAATGTCGTTTAATAGTAGATTATCGACGGCATCGCCGTTTGACATGTACAACATGCTCTCCGTTTCCTGTTTCGTAAATTAACGAAGAATATGAGATTTAGGGCATTTTAGTCATTTGTAGGAAGTACGGTCTACATGCATATTTTGCTGACGTGATTGACATTGTTTGTCGCCGCATTAGGGAGTTAGGAATGCTTGCATAATCAGTTTGGCGAAGAGATTCGCCAAGTTGTGCACTTTGGGTCGACATACTATATGTGGACTTAAGTGTGTAGTGTATGTGTTTGTATAAATGCTTGTATTAGTATGTATTGAATTAAATGATGTTATGTAGTAGTTTGAGATTGATTTCTTGATTAATATGCTGACCTAAATGATTTCCTACATGTTTACCTTATGCATGATTACATTACATGCATAGAAAGTATGCCTTGAAGATTTGCTTAAGTTGAATGTTATAACATGTGTTAACATGCTCACTTGATGTATTTCAATTCCAATACCTTTGTATATAGTGATAATATGATTCCATAGATGTGTGGGACTAGACTTAGTCCAGGCAGTCGATAACCGAGCGAATTCGTGGCTGACTGGTCATAGCCACGAACGACGCGTCGATGAACGTGATTCATGTTTAGAGTTGACGGCAGTGGTTAGGCCACGCGAAGTGTTTTACGCACTTCATGTCGTTCAACTTGAGATGCGATCGCGCTAGTCGAGCCCGTCAAGTAACCCGACTGGCCGATGTATGTTCACCTTGTATGTGTCATAACTGCTTGAACCTAAGGTACTGAACTTACCACTGAAAACCCTGTTAACCATGGTACCTTGATCCACGAAGACTCATGAGCCGGGCATGGTGGTATGGGACACCGTGGTCGAGCTGTCGGCCTACGCTGGGGCCACAAACCTCCCCGTAGTGACCAGTGAGCACCTAGACTCGTGAGCAGATTATGGTGGTATGGGACACTATATTCTAGCTGTCGGCCTACACTGATCAGGCGACGAGCTCTTTGTAGTGACCGCGAGCGTATTCTAAGTCCACGGGAGGCGACGACCCTTCCGTTGCAGTAGAGTACGGTAGGCCTGTATTGATAAGGTGATGGGGGAGCGGTGCAACGAGTGCGAGCAACAGCCCTCGCAGCCCTTGCAGTGACCTACGAAATATACATCGTATGAGATTACTAGGAGTGACGACCCTAGACAGGATCTGTGTTGGGATTGATACAAGGAAAGTACCTTAGTTTCCCAATCCTGCTGTTTGAATGGACTAATAACAACTTGGAAATCATATCACCATAGCATTGCATGTGCCTAGAAGATGTGGAGCACTCTAGGGAGTGTGGCATGCCGCGGTCGTAAGATGTTGCCCATGAGGGTGATCGTCGGTGAGGGCATACATCACGTCATATCATCTTGCATTAATAACAGTATTAGGATTGTCTGATTTACTGCTTTACTATTATCGCGTGATTAAATTGTGAACATGCTAATCTTTGCTCTATGATTCCACTGAGTTGATCACTCATTCCCACGTTACGGGATGGTGTTTGCAACACCCACCAGACCCTGTTGTAGATGCAGGTGAGGACGAGATCCAGGAGGTGGAGCCAGAGATCGACGAGGACCAGGATGAGTTCTCGTATATGCAGTATCACGACGGCTTCCCGTAGGCGACCTGGATCGAGGGGACATCAGTGGGACTTTCTTTTTGAACATTATTCTTTGGGTTATGTATATGTATATGAGACTTAGAGATGTAGTCATACTTTGGAGACAGATGAGATTACTTTGTTTTTCCATACAGTGATATATACGTTGTTTAGTCTTCCGCTTGCTTTTATCACTGGATCTGAAGTATGAATTGCAGTTTTGGTATACTCTTACTCATGTGAATGCTTTAAATCAGACAACATTGAATCATAACCATTTTTGTTGCATAAGTGACGGTCTGGAACTCGGGAGTTGAGTTTATACACGACCCCCGATTTTCAGGGTGTTACAAGTTAGTATCAGAGCATGAATGAGAGTATACTGGGCCTGGGTTATGGTCTTGCGACGTACGCTGTCGCTTTCTTTGACTTAGGTGGGTGCGAGAAGGGTCTAGAAACACTTCTAGGATCGCAGATTCGCCGATAGGCGAAGTCTATTAGGATCGATCGCAAGATCGAGTCTGTAACGTATCTTGGGTCGCGTAAAGCAACCCGAATCACTTCTAACGGCAGATTTCTTATGGTAGATTTCTTATTTCTGGTGGCCCAGGGAGAGAACGTATGTATGGCCACTTTCATCTTACGGCAGATAGTTCTCATAGCCAGGTCGAGGAGAACATTCGAATCGCTTCCCTTTGGCCGACTTATTTGCAAGATTGCACTTGAGTTTGCCTATAGACTTGGGCCCGAATTGCCGGTATCGATTCACACCATCGATGAGTCGACAATGGTCAAGATGAAGATTGGGTCACAATACCGTGAAAATCAACTTGAAAGGGATAGTGGGGATGACTTTGATGAAGAGGAAGATCAAAGCGAAGAAGAACCTAGAGCAGAGGTTCAGGAAGAGGCTCAGGAAGAAGCAGAAGAGGAGGCTCAGGATACTGATGAGAGCCCTCCTCCTTCTACGCAGGCTACTATCGACGACCGCATTGCTCGGATGGAGGAGAGTCAAACCGCTTTGCGAAGGGAAGTCCAAGAACTTCGAGCGAAAGTCGCTGATGCCAAGGCCGTTACAAAGAAGAAATTTGGCAAGGTGACTCGCACCTTGAAGGCAATCCTGTGTTGCTTACAGGATAAGGGTGCTCCTCCTCCGTCACCAGACTCCGACTAGCCATGCGATCTTTGATGTTATTATCAGTAGTTAGTCATTTCCTGTTTTATGTGTGTAAAGCCTATTAGGGCTAGTGCTCTGCTTATGTTACTGTTGCTTAACTGTCTTAATTTCCATGTAATTCTAGTCATGATGCTTGTAAGGATATATTCCTTGTATTGTGACAATTTTGATTAATTGAAATGCATGGAATGCCTTTGACTCTTTAAGTGAATGATTGTGGTGTATTTGTGCAATTGAGACTGACAAGGTTGGGCCTATTTTGAATATAGGGAATGTCACCTAAGACTACGCGGAGCGCGGTTCGGCTTGCATTGTCAGAGCATATGGATCAGACTCCCTCTCAGTCTGGCACTCGTCCGGACCCTGCTGTGGGCCCGATTCCTGAGGCGGTTCGATCGTCTCAGCCTGCTGTTGGTCCTACAGATGGACCACCGCCATTTACACCATCTGTTAGAGAGCCACATCACGCATCTACTTCCACACCGCATCCGCCACAGCCTGCTCCACCCCCTGACAGATTCGAGCAGATGATGGCTATGATGCTACAGCAGCAGCAGCTTCTGACCACCATAGTGGGGACTTTAGCCCAGGGTGGGGGTGCGACTACATCTACTCCACCTGCACCACCTGCGCATCCAGCTAAGGATGCCTATACTTACGCCCAGGATGAGGGCATGGCTCATCCTGCGCCACCTGCTTTCCCTGCGGAGAATCCTGCCGACACACGGGGCCTTTTGGAGCGATTTCAGCGCTTGCGGCCTCCTACTTTCACAGGTTCTCACAGACCCGAGGAGGCTGAGTACTGGCTCGACCGAGTGTCGAAGATTATACGGATGTTGCACTGCACCGAGGCTGAGCAGGTAGAGCTGGCTACCTTCCTGTTTGAGAGAGAGGCCAGTATGTGGTGGGATAGCGTACTGCGGACTGTTGCCGCAGATTTTGTATGGACGTGGGCAGCATTTGAGTTCCGCTTCCATGAGAAGTATTATCCCCAGACCTAAAGGCACGACAGGGAGAATGAGTTTCTCCGTCTCAGACAGGCATCGATGACAGTTACCGAGTATGAGCACCGGTTCAAAGAGTTGGGCAGGTACGTCCCGACGATCCTAGCTGATGAGCAGATGCGCATACGGCGCTTTTTGGAGGGCTTGCGACCGGATATTCGGTCGAAGATGTGTTGTGTCAGTTTTCCCTCCTATGCGGAGTTGATTCACATGTCCATGCGGGCAGAGCAGGACGTGGATCGACTTGCGCGATCTTGAGGCCCGGCTACTTCTAGGCCACGACCGGATTTGCCAGACAAGCCCTTCGCGGGCAAGAGGCCTCGCATTGATCCTCCTACTAGGACTACGGCGCCGGTACCACCGTTTCGACGCCCTGGTTTGACATGTACATACTGTGGGAGGACGGGCCACTTGGCGCAGAGTTGCTTTTCGAGGATGCGGGACAGTGGGTTCTCGCCGCCGCAGAAGATTGATCGTGTACGTCCACAGGCGATATCAGCACCGCCAATTCGGTCAGCTCCTGCGCATCCTTCTTTCAGACCTACGGTATAGCAGATTCGACAGCCTCCACGGCCCTTGACACAGCGGCCGAACCGGCCACAGCAGGCTCGAGTTCATGCATTGACCGCTGAGGCAGCTGCGACGCCGACTTTCCAGCATTCAGCCTTTGAGGTCACGGCCCATATCGGAGGTACTCCCGTTCTTGTCATGGTGGACACTGGTTCCACGATTTCTTTGATATCGTGTGCCGTAGTCAGACGTCTTGGGTTACAGACTATCACTATGGATAGCGAGCGAGTCTTTGCAGCTCATGGAGATTTTTCGGATGTCACCCAGATGTGTGAGGGTTGTTTGGTTGATCTGGGAGGCAGGACGATGACTCTTGATCTGGTCGTCGATCCCTCGCTCGTTTATCTCGATGTCATTCTTGGCATGGATTGGTTGACTGCAGCGAGAGCCGAGATTGACTGCGAGACTCGTATAGTCACAGCGTACGAGCCTGAGGGTGCATCCTTCACATTTTCAGTGCGGGTAAATCTTCCTTTCCGCATTCTTAGCTACGCCACTCTATTGCGCGACGCTGGTGCCCAGGTACTTGAGCAGACGCCAGTTGTTTCTGAGTTCGGGGATCTGTTCAGGAAGATCCCTGGTTTGCCGCCCCGACGTGAGATCGATTTCACTATCGATCTGGTTCCTGGTTCTACACCCGTCTCACTGCCGACGTATCGCATGGCACCATGTGAGATGGAGGAGTTGAGGACGCAGATTGATGGCCTGCTAGAGCTTGGCTTTATACGGCCTAGCGTGTCTCCTTGGGGAGCACCGGTCTTGTTCGTGAAGAAGAAGGATGGTTCGCTGCGATTGTGTATTGATTATCGCAGGCTGAACCAGCTCACGGTGAAGAACAAGTACCCTTTGCCCAGGATCGATGACTTGTTTGATCAGTTGAGAGGAGCGCAGTACTTCTCGAAGATTGATCTTCAGTCAGGTTATCATCAGCTGCGCGTCAGGGATGAGGACGTGCAGAAGACAGCATTCAGGACCAGTTTTGGCCACTACGAGTTCCTCGTGATGTCGTTCGGTCTCACGAACGCACCGGCCGTGTTCATGGATCTGATGAACCGGGTATTTCGGCCTTTCCTCTATCGATTCGTCGTTGTCTTCATTGACGACATTTTGGTGTACTCTAGGAGTCGAGAGGAGCATGAGGAGCACTTGCGTTTGGTCCTTGATACGCTCAGACGACATCAGTTGTTCGCACAGTATAAGAAGTGCGACTTCTGGAAGCAGGAGGTGAAGTTTCTGGGACACGTGGTGTCCAAGGATGGCATGGCAGTTGACCTGTCTAAGGTAGCTGCGGTGCAGGACTGGGAGCAGCCTGGTTCTGTCACTAAGGTGAGGAGTTTCTTGGGTCTCGCTGGTTACTATCGGCGCTTCATTCAGGACTTCTCGAAGATCGCGAGACCCTTATCTCAGTTGACACGGAAGGACGTGAAGTTCGCCTGGAATGATAAGGCGGAGTCAGCTTTTCAGGAGCTGAAGGACAGGCTTACGTCCGCCCCTGTGCTAGTATTGCCAGAGCAAGGGGTTAGATACACTATATACACTGACGCGTCTAGCGTTGGTTTGGGTTGTGTCCTTATGCAGAGGGACAGGGTAATTTCGTATGCCTCGAGCCAATTAAGGAAGCACGAGGAGAATTACCCTACACACGACCTAGAGTTGGCAGCCGTTATATTCACACTGAGACTCTGGAGACATTACCTCTATGGAGAGGAGTTCGAGCTCTTTTACGACCACAAGAGCCTCAAGTACATATTCACGCAGCGAGACTTGAATATGAGGCAGCGGCGATGGATGGAGACGCTGAAGGACTTCAAGTTTGAAGTCTCTTACCATCCTGGGAAGGCGAACCTTGTGGCTGATGCGTTGAGCCGCAAGAAGGCGATAGAGTTTGCGGCTCCGCTGATGGTTGCCGAGTGGGATATGGTGGAGTTTTTGCGAGACTTTGAGCAGAAACTCACCGTAGAGGAACCATTTGAGTTCATCGCACACGTACAGGTGCGATCTCAGATCGATGACCGAGTCATCGAGGCGCAGAGGGACGACGCGCATCTTACTGAGCTTCGAGAGCAGGCCAGTGATGATGCTGACGCCGACTGGCGAGTTGGTATGGATGGGGGCTTACGTTACCGTGGCCGCCTATGCGTCCCAGATGTCCCTGACTTGAGACGAGAGATTCTCGAGGCTGCGCATTCTACTAGACTCGCGATGCATCCAGGCAGTACGAAGATGTATCGTGACGTGAAGAGGACGTATTGGTGGGAAGGTATGAAGACCCACATAGCTGAGTTCGTGTCCCGTTGTCTCACTTGTCAGCAGGTGAAGGCAGAGCATCGCCGACCACCTGGACTTTTGCAGCCTATGCCGATTGCAGAGTGGAAGTGGGATTTCATTTCCATGGACTTCATTTCTGGGTTGCCGAAGATGAGGAAGGGGCATGATTCCATTTGGGTGATCGTCGACCGATTGACGAAGTCGGCGCACTTCCTACCGATCAAGGTTACGAACTCTGCAGACAAGCTGGCTAGATTGTATATCCGAGAGATCGTGCGTCTGCATGGAGTTCCGTTGGAGATCGTGTCGGACAGAGACACGCGATTCACTTCTATTTTCTGAACTCGCATTCAGGAGGCTATGGGTGTGAAGTTGAAGTTCAGTACTGCCTTCCACCCACAGATGGACGGACAGACGGAGCGAGTGAACCAGATCCTGGAGGACATGTTGCGAGCTTGCGCATTAGACTTCAAGGACAGTTGGGATGACTGTCTTGCATATGCGGAGTTTGCGTACAATAATAGCTTTCAGGCGAGTATCGGCATGGCACCTTATGAGGCGCTATATGGGCGACCTTGTCGCGCACCGCATTGCTGGTTAGAGGTCAGTGAGCGTAGCTTGATTGGCCCAGAGTTGGTGCAGGCGACGTCAGAGAAGATTGATATTATTCGACGTCGGCTTCTTACAGCGCAGAGCAGACAGAAGAGCTACGCCGATACGAGACGGAGGCCACTAGAGTTCACAGTCGGAGATCACGTGTTTTTGCGAGTTTCCCCTATAAAGGGAGTCCTTCGGTTCGGGAAGAAGGGGAAGCTGGCACCGCGATTCATTGGTCCATTCCAGATCCTCGATCGTGTGGGAGCAGTGGCTTACCGATTGGCTTTACCCACGCCCCTCGTGAGCGTCCACAACGTATTTCATGTTTCTATGCTGAAGAAGTACGTTGCTGATCCTTCCCATATCATCAGATGGGAGCAGGTGCAGTTAGGAGAGGATGTTACTTATATCCTGCGACCGACACGCATCTTAGACAGGAAGGAGCAGGTACTGCGTAGCAAGGTGATTCCCCTTATGAAGGTACTATGGACGCATCACTCTGAAGAGGAGGCTACTTGGGAGACAGAAGCCGAGATCAGAAAGAACTACCCACAGCTTCTCGAGGAGTACGAAAAGGTACAAATTTTGAGGATGAAATTATTTGTTAAGGGGGGTAGATTGTAACGCCCGTGAAAAATCCGTACTTGGGTTCGAGTACCAACTCGACCCGAAATCGCGTAGAAATAATTTCCATGGAAATTAAGCGTAAGTTAGTTAGCGCAACGCTAGAGTAGCTGGGAAATAGTCCCTGATCACTTTAAATACGTTCTGCAAGACCCAAATCGAGTAGAACAAACAACTCTACAACACTCTATAACCTCGGATCAAACTCTAAGCAGGTTTGTTCTCTGGACCACATTGAATTCTTGAATTGGATCTAGACCGCGCGTCGAAGGTCTGATATCTCCTATCTTAGACCGTTAGAACCGCCCAGCTGGACTTGACAATCATCTCAAAAATCAAGTCAAACCGATAATCACAGACTATTTCGTTGAACCCGGACTGAAGCGACCGCGAATAGGGACGGATTTGGAATTTCAAATTCAAATCTGGCACACGACTTGACGCGTCAGTATTAAGCATTCTGACCGTCAGAATTCATCCAGATTACACCCTCGGATCAGGAAAAATTTCTATTTATTATCATGAGACTTTCAGCCCTGATCTATGTGCGGTGACCGCTGAACTAAAACTGGTCCGCCACGTGCGATCTGCGAACCCTGCCAGACTGAAAATTTAATACGAGCTACATCTGGTACACATGAGCTTAAGTCCGATCGCAATCGACCAGGGGACCACCAGAAAGTAGTTTTTGAACCGAAACAGCCCCGAAATAGATAGGCACCAAGTAAACTTCGTCCCGGAGCCTATTTTCAGCGTTTTTAAGCTTATAAAAGGGGTTGAAACCCTCATTTCTCCCTTCCATCCAAAAATCCCAAACCCTAGAGGAAAGGAGAGAGAGTTTGAGAGAAAGAGAGGAAGGGAATTTTCCCGCTTCCGAGCCGCCGACTGCTAGTGCTTCAGCACTTCTTTCCAATCACCTGGCTGGTGATTTCTCCCCTTTTTCAGGTATGAAATAACCCCAAAACTTGCTGATTTAGGGTTTACCTAGATTCATAGCACGTTAGCTAACGTATTCCATAAATCAGGTTCTCCTACTGCCGTAGACGAAGCGTACACGCTCCGTTCAAAATCCCGCAACCGTAAGAGACTAGGTGAGGATTTTAGACGCTTTGATTGACGGTTTACAACGCTTTCAATGTCGTTTAATAGTAGATTATCGACGGCATCGCCGTTTGACATGTACAACATGCTCTCCGTTTCCTGTTTCGTAAATTAACGAAGAATATGAGATTTAGGGCATTTTAGTCATTTGTAGGAAGTACGGTCTACATGCATATTTTACTGACGTGATTGACATGGTTTGTCGCCGCATTAGGGAGTTAGGAATGCTTGCATAATCAGTTTGGCGAAGAGATTCGCCAAGTTGCGCACTTTGGGTCGACATACTATATGTGGACTTAAGTGTGTAGTGTATGTGTTTGTATAGATGCTTGTATTAGTATGTATTGAATTAAATGATGTTATGTAGTAGTTTGAGATTGATTTCTTGATTAATATGCTGACCTAAATGATTTCCTACATGTTTACCTTATGCATGATTGCATTACATGCATAGAAAGTATGCCTTGAAGATTTGCTTAAGTTGAATGTTATAACATGTGTTAACATGCTCACTTGATGTATTTCAATTCCAATACCTTTGCATATAGTGATAATATGATTCCATAGATGTGTGGGACTAGACTTAGTCCAGGCAGTCGGTAACCGAGCGAATTCGTGTCTGACTGGTCATAGCCACGAACGACGCGTCGATGAACGTGATTCGTGTTTAGAGTTGGCGGCAGTGGTTAGGTCACGCGAAGTGTTTTACGCACTTCATGTCGTTCAACTTGAGATGCGATCGCGCTAGTCGAGCCCGTCAAGTAACCCGACTGGCCGATGTATGTGCACCTTGTATGTGTCATAACTGCTTGAACCTAGGGTACTGAACTTACCACTGAAAACCCTGTTAACCATGGTACCTTGATCCACGAAGACTCATGAGCCGGGCATGGTGGTATGGGACACCGTGGTCGAGCTGTCGGCCTACGCTGGGGCCACAAACCTCCCCGTAGTGACCAGTGAGCACCTAGACTCGTGAGCAGATTATGGTGGTATGGGACACTATATTCTAGCTGTCGGCCTACACTGATTAGGCGACGAGCCCTTTGTAGTGACCGCGAGCGTATTCTGAGTCCACGGGAGGCGACGACCCTTCCGTTGCAGTAGAGTACGGTAGGCCTGTATTGATAAGGTGATGGGGGAGTGGTGCAACGAGTGCGAGCAACAGCCCTGGCAGCCCTTGCAGTGACCTACGAAATATACATCGTATGAGATTACTAGGAGTGACGACCCTAGACAGGATCTGTGTTGGGATTGATCAAGGAAAGTACCTTAGTTTTCCAATCCTGCTGTTTGAATGGACTAATAACAACTTGAAAATCATATCACCATAGCATTGCATGTGCCTGGAAGATGTGGAGCACTCTAGGGAGTGTGGCATGCCGCGGTCGTAAGATGTTGCCCATGAGGGTGATCGTCGGTGAGGGCATACATCACGTCATATCATCTTGCATTAATAACAGTATTAGGATTGTCTGATTTATTGCTTTACTATTATCGCGTGATTGAATTGTGAACATGCTAATCTTTGCTCTATGATTCCACTGAGTTGATCACTCATTCCCACGTTACGGGATGGTGTTTGCAACACCCACCAGACCCTATTGTAGATGCAGGTGAGGACGAGATCCAGGAGGTGGAGCCAGAGATCGACGAGGACCAGGATGAGTTCTCGTATATGCAGTATCACGACGGCTTCCCGTAGGCGACCTGGATCGAGGGGACATCAGTGGGACTTTCTTTTTGAACATTATTCTTTGGGTTATGTATATGTATATGAGACTCAGAGATGTAGTCATACTTTGGAAACAGATGAGATTACTTTGTTTTTCCATACAGTGATATATACGTTGTTTAGTCTTCCGCTTGCTTTTATCACTGGATCTGAAGTATGAATTGCAGTTTTGGTATACTTTTACTCATGTGAATGCTTTAAATCAGACAACATTGAATCATAACCATTTTTGTTGCATAAGTGACGGTCTGGAACTCGGGAGTTGAGTTTATACACGACCCCCGATTTTCAGGGTGTTACAGTTTTTCTCCTCTACGGTACCTCTGGACCTTCGTGCTTATTCGGA